>OX465088.1:44288743-44888743 GCA_949987675.1 Chymomyza fuscimana | reverse complement strand
TAGCGATCGATGAAAAAAAAACCTGAAAACTCATACATTTTTATTAATGTAGTTATCAAAATAAAAAATACAAAAAAATTATACCATTTTTAATTAAAATTTTCTTTGTTTTCTTTTAGTCAACATGGCCAACATCACGCGTCTGACGCTTTCGCACAACAAAATCAGTTTGATTAATCCCGGCATAGCCAACTTGTTGAATCTGGAAATACTCAATCTCTCCAATAATAATTTGCGGGAACTGCCCGTTTCTTTGTCTTCAATGCCCAAGTTGCGCATTTTAAATGTGTCCATCAACTGCTTGGACAGCTTGCCGCGTGGTTTTGGTGCGTTTCCCGTGTTAGAGGTTCTAGACTTGTCCTACAACAATTTGAACACGCTGCCCGGAAATTTCTTTGGCATGGAAACATTACGTGCGCTGTATTTGGGTGACAATGACTTTGAATATATACCCAAGGATGTGGGTCAATTGAAGAACTTGCAAATTCTGGGCCTGAGGGATAACGATTTGCTGGAACTACCGCGCGAGGTGGGTGAATTGATGCGCCTGCGTGAGCTGCACATACAAAACAATCGTCTGCAAGTATTGCCACCCGAAGTGGCACAATTGGACTTGCTGAGCAACAAGTCGGTGATGAAAATGGAAGAGAATCCCTGGGTCAATCCCATTGCAGAGCAATATCTACTTGGCATTAGTCATGTAATTGAATATCTGAAAACTGAAACGTACAAAATGTAAGTACATACAATTTTAATTGGAAGTTAATTAGTTATGGTTACGCCTTTTTTTAGCATTTACAATCGTCACATGCAAGCCGGACGCAGTGGACCACCGCCGCCCAAGGCTGATAAGAGCAAGAAGGCATCCAGAGTGCGCGCATAAAGTTGGAAATGTTTTGCGCCCTTGGGAGAGGCTTTTATGTATATGCAATACAGCCACTTTTGTATTGAAGTGTTCATCCAGTCTTATGCCAATATTTATTAATTGGCAGCTTTTTGTCTTTTATTGTTAACCAAAAAAAGTTAATTTGTATACTAATTTTTAAGTACTGTATGAATTTTAATGTGTATTTATTTTTATGTGCCTTAATATGTGCCTAACAAATGCGAATTAAATGTAATCTTGAATGGAAACGTTTCAATTGAACATTAACAAGTTTATATAGTTAAATAAGAGTAAGTATGTGCAGCTGTAAATCTTTGGTAAAAGCCAAAAATCAAAACTAAGGTTCACTGAAGAAGGCTATCAGCTATACCATTAAGGCAAAGAGAAAAAATCATTCTGAGGTCTAGCTATTTACAAGGTTATAATATATTAAGCATTTTGGTATAAAGCCTCTTTTATTTTTCACGCCTCTATCGTGACCTTTGGGTACCGGGAATTAACAAAAACATGCGTCGAAATTCTTAGAAACATGATACATAAAGTATTTATAGTCTAGAAAATGATTTAAATATATTTGTTCCGATAAGAGAAACTGAGGCACTAAGTAATATATATTTTTAAGTCACAGATAGTTCTTATACCTTAATATAGTATTCACTTACCAAATTTTTTGAATTAAGCTATATGATAAGCCATCAGAGTCTCACTATAAATAGCAGTGTTTCCCCAAGATTCTGTGCTTTGATTTAGCACAGCTGTACAGAGAGCAACGATAGTCAGAGCTGTTATTAAGCTGAATCCGGCATGGTGTCTAAAACAAAGGTATTATGCATTCTTTTGGGAATCTATATGTACAGCAGCGCTTATGCTGAGCAGCATCCAAGTCTAAACGCTTTGGTAAGAATAATATAAATCTTAAAAATTTGTAATTAATAATTTCTTTTCAGGACATTGATCAGCTGTCTTCCCAATTGAATGCCAATGATAAACTAATTAAAAGGTAAGATAATAATAATACATAATAATGCTAAATACAATTGGATAACTTTACAGACTGCAGCAGCAAATCAAGTTGATTGAGGATTACAAGATTCAAGTGAATGCCTTTGAAAGTGAGTCTAAAAAAACAAACATGATTCCTAAAGAAGCAGCTTATGTAACAAATTTGTTTTTCAGACCTAACACAAATAGATTTATCAAAATCCTATCCCGAGTCTTGTCTGGCTTATGAACAGTCATCAAGTATACATGTTATCAAGTTGCCCAACTTGGCACCATTTTGGGTCTCATGTAATGCCGATTTAGCAGGCTCTGGCTGGACCGTCATACAACGACGTGTTAATGGCGATATTTCTTTCTATCGTGATTGGAGCAGCTATCAGCAAGGCTTTGGTAATCTCTTAGCAGAGTTCTTTATTGGATTGGACAAACTGCATGCTATTACGGCTTTCACGCAACATGAGCTTTATGTACACCTGGAAGATTTTGAAGGCGAAACACGATATGCTAGATATGACAACTTCAGCGTTGGCCATGCAGAAGAATTTTATGAGTTGAAATCTTTGGGCAACTATACCGGTGATGCCGGAGATTCGTTGGAACCGCATCTGGGCAAGCAATTTGCAACATACAATCGGGATAATGATCCAAGCAGCGATGCACAACAAGACAATTGCGCTGTTCAGTATATCGGGGCTTGGTGGTACGAATCCTGCCATCACAGGTATGAGAAATAAGTTAATTCGAATACTGTGGCATAGTGATAAAAAATTCTCAATTTTGATCCTATATTGTTCGACTTCCTTTTATTTTGCAAACGCAGTTAATAATTATTTTTTAACTTTTTTGTAGCAACCTAAATGGTCTTTATTTGAAAGGTGAATTACGCGATGACCTTAAGGGTAGAGGTGTTACCTGGGACTCTTGGCGCGACTCTGAGTATTCTTTTAAATTCGTACAAATGATGATAAGACCCAAATCAGCTGCTTCTACTTAAACTTTTTAACTAATTTTTCTATAACGATTTTGATGAGAATTGTAATACTTTCTAAAGGATTGTTTGGATTATAAAGGAAATAAATTGTGCGTTTTGCAATAGAAAATTTTTGGATTTTATATTTTGTATTTGCATTTGTTAGCAAAGAAAATGGAATGTTTTATAATGCCGTACCGAAACGATCGGTAAGTATTATTGCTATCATATTTTTATTTTTTAAAAATAATCAATACTCTACCAGCAAAAGTAAGTTTTTTTTTTAAAAATTGCTCTGTATTAAATAGACCTAACTAACCTTTATTTAGAGAATTCAAAATCAGAATATCACTGATTACACACATGCATCTATAAAAAAACAAAGTGTAATATGTTTGTAATTCCATAATTCATGAACTTGATTCGCAAATTAAATGTGAAAAAACCCAAATTTTGAGAAACACTTTTTTTTTATATGTTCTTCTATAATGCAAATAATCAAAAATACAGTACGCGAAAAAAGGTTAAAGCCACTTGCTTTTTTCAATAAAACTCGAAAAGTTGCAAATATTTTTGGACGTCTTTTTACATACTTATTTAGTAACTAAAATTTCAAAATATTCATTATTAAACATTTTGTTTTTACGTTTTTTTGATTTTTTGCGATTTTTTGGTGCGAAATAAGGTTAAAGCCACTTGACGTTTTCTACGCGAAAACCAATGAGGTTTAAATTTTTGTGTTTTGTTTTAGTCTGTTTCACCGTTATGCACCTTCTCGAGTCTGTAAGTGCCATTTCATAATATCTATAACGCAGTTGTCATACGAAATTCGATCAATTTACCATGGGTCCCCTTAAATTATTTATAGAGGCCGAAAAAGCCATAATTTCCACAGTAAAAGATTGTAATAAAATGTCAAATCGTCTAATAGCAAAAGAAAATTCGTCGCAGCAAAGATGTGGTTAGAAATTTTGTAGGAAATCTCCAAAATTATGCCAAAAATTGCCTAACTGGCCGACCATCGATGATCATAATTGGCCAAAAGCGTCGTTTAATCCAGATATGAACATTATCGAAAATGTTTGGGGACAATATGCCGACAATACAACAAAAAGGACGAACTTAAGGTGGCCATCAGGGCGGCTTGGGAAAACATCTCTCACTTCCAAATAAAAGCACTGTATGACAGTCTACCACGTCGACTACTTGCGATGTATGACGATAAAGGTAAACACACGAAATATTGAAAAGATGTTTCAAAAAATGGGATTTTAGTGCAAAAATAATCGAGTGGCTTTAACCTTATTTCGCACCAAAAAGTGTCAAAAAATCAAAAAACCTATAAATATTTGAAAATACATATGTATATTTTGAAATTTTTTTTTTATATATACGTTAAAATAGTTGTTAAATAAATATGTAAAAAGACGTCCAAAAATATTTGCAACTTTTCGAGATTTATTGAAAAAAGCATGTGGCTTTAACCTTTTTTCGCGCACTGTACATAAATTTTGATGAATCGCAGTTTTCTAATTTTTGATCGCCAATCCAGCCTGATAAGCTGGAGATATCACAAAAGGGGCCACAGCGGTGTACCCATCAGAAGGCCAAGAATTGGTCAACACTACCGGGCACCTTTAGGTGGAGATTCAGTTCATATCATATTTGTTAAGCGTGCGAATACTGGCGACGCTTAATGTGTTTATTGCATCAGCTTATTCTTTTGCTTAATGCTTTACTTACTTCTGCATGTAGGTATGTACTATGTTGTTGTTTACGCACTGATCTACTTATGTATGTACGTACATAAGTTATTAAACTATCTACTTATATTTGCACTGCCACAGAAACCCCACGTGTATTTATATTTAGCTCAAAACCAATAACAGGTTATGGGCCCAGCACACTAATAATTAGTTAAATTAAAAACAAAAGGTTTATTAAAATTTAATTGCGCTATGGAGGAAATGAAAATCAGCAAACTGATCGGAGAAGAAGGTTGGACACTTTGGAAGTTCTAGGTGAATGTGATGTTGAGAGCTAGTGGCCTCTGGATAAGGTTACCAGATGGTCCGAGTGAAAACCACAACCAACCCCCTCCACCCCTTGACAAAATTGAAAAAAAAATTTTAATGCAAAAAAATAGGAAAAGAAAAAAAATTTTAGAAAGGTGATATTATACTTTACCTGCAGGAGTGTCGGTAAAATATGAGTGAGATAAAAATAATTGAACATTTTCATGAAAAACGTCTTAAACTTGCGTGTGACGTATTTGTCTGAATCCCCAATTTTTTCCGACAAATATTGATTTTCTATACGCTGTAAATATCTCTAGAACCCTTTACATTGGAAGTCATTGAAATTAAACTGGACCGTAATTATGTCACGCACCGACCGTGCACTGACAATCGATTCCGCTCATCGCTCCATTAAATTCTATGAGCGAAAAAATTCGCTCAACTGTTGCATTGGAAGCGGGAATGGCGAAGAAAAATTTGGCAATTTTTAATATTTCACCATACGATGCAACATTTTTATTTGCAGCGAAGAACGAACAGATTTTATTTTATTTATCGTTGCTTGACTGATCAAAAAATCAAAAATCCTTTTTTTTAGAGCTCAAAAACTCATTCCAATTCATAATTGATCGAAAAGCAGAGAGTCATCAATTATGACATTTTTTGTCGTTAAATACAAAACAGTTTTCTCGACAAACGACATTTCCATTTGATCTCCTTACTTGAAATTAAGCCATTGAAACACGCGAAATTCTTGAAGTGAATCGGTCTAATACTCCAAGTATGCGAGTGCTTGATGATCAAATTCAGCATCTTGGCCTTCACTTCGGGTTGTCGAGAGAATACTTTTAAGTTTTAAACGAAAAACTTTGTGTTCGAATCTGTTGCGCACTGACTTGAGAACAGAATCAATCACCACCAAAGTTTCCAAAATGCTGTTAGATTCTTTTTCTAACGCTAACAGTTTGTTATGAAAAATTGACATATAGCTGGGGGCGAAATATGAAATATATATCCATTTTTATACCCTGTACCGTATGGTACAAAGGGTATATTGGGTTTGTGCAAGCCGAAAATGTATGTAACGTACAGAAGGAGAAGTCGGAGACCCCCCAAAGTTACCTAAAGTATGATCAGAGTGACTAGATAAGTCGATATACCCATGTCCGTCTGTCCGTATGAACGCCTAGATCTCAGAGATGGTAAGAGCTAGAGCAACCAAACTTTCAGATAAGATCCCTTATTAATCCATAGGAGACAAGTTTATTTTATTTTTTTGATATCGGGACTACATTATATAGCTCCCATAGGGGTGTTTCAGAGGACCTCGAAAAAAAGCAAACGTTTTAGATGGATAATTCGTTTGCTTATGAAGATATCATAACCAAATTTGGCAATCGGAAGTTTTATAGAAACCCCCAGCACTGTACAAAATTTTATCAAAATCGGTTGACTATATCATATAGCTCCTATAGGATCGATCGGTCGAAAATTTGTTTTTTGTATAAAATTCGTTGTGTTTCGTTTGTTTGTGAAGATATTGTAACCAAATTTGGCATTAAGAAGTTTTATAGAGTTCCCAAGCACTATACCAAATTTGATCAAAATCGGTTGACTATATCATATAGCTCCCATAGGACCAACCGGTCAAAAAAACGTTTTTTTTTCAAAATTCGTTGTGTTTCGTTTGTTTGTGAAGATATTGTAACCAATTTTGGCATTAAGAAGTTTTTTAGAGTTCCCAAACACTGTACCAAATTTGATCAAAATCGGTTGACTATATCATATAGCTCCTATAGGATCGATCGGTCGAAAATTTGTTTTTTGTATAAAATTCGTTGTGTTTCGTTTGTTTGTGAAGATATTGTAACCAAATTTGGCATTAAGAAGTTTTTTAGAGTTCCCAAGCACTGTACCGAATTTGATCAAAATCGGTTGACTATATCATATAGCTCCCATAGGACCAACCGGTCAAAAAAACGTTTTTTTTTCAAAATTCGTTGTGTTTCGTTTATTTGTGAACATACCGTAACCACATTTGGCATTCGGAAGTTTTTTAGAGATCAACACTGTACCAAGTTTGATCAAAATCGGTTGACTATATCATATAGCTCCCATAGGACCAATCGGTCAAAAAAAACGTTTTTTGTACAAAATTCGTTGTGTTTCGTTTGTTTGTGATGATATTGTAACCAAATTTGGTGTTTGTCAGTTTTTTAGGGATACCCAGCACTGTACCAAATTTGATCCAAATCGATTGACTATATTATATAGCTCCCATAGGACAGATCGGTCGAAAAAACGTATTTTGAACAAAATTCTTTTTGTTTAGTTTGTTTATGAAGATATCGTAACCAAATTCGGCAATTGGAAGTTTTTTAGAGTGCCTAAGCACAGTACCAAATTTGATCAAAATCGGTTGACTATATAATATAGCTCCCATAGGACCGATCGGTCAAAAACAAGTTTTTTGAAGAAAATTCGTTGTGTTTCGTTTGTTTATAAAAATATTGTAACTGAATTTGGCAAAGAAATTGTTTTTGGTGTTCGTAAGTAATATATCGGACTTGATTGCAATTTGGTGGTACAGGGTATCCCAAAGTCGTCCGCGCCCGACTTTAACGTACGCCATCTTTTATAAATTAAATAAATTTTTCAATAATTTTAAGGCTTTACCCAAAAAAAAATTTAAACATAGTAGGCCTGCAAAAAATATTGGACTATGTCAAATTCGACTTTTAATTGTAATTATAAATTGAATTTCCACAGAGCTCAGTCAACATAAACCTTTTGGATGAGGCACATCTAATATATAAAAACAAAATTTAAATTTTTTTAAAAAAAAAAGTAAGTAAAAAGTATTATTTTTAAAAACTTTAAATTTATATTGTAATTATTGTTTCTTATTTTCAGTTGTAAAATATTTCCACCAATTTGGGACAATGATGTTCAATAAAGTGTTGCGGCTTTCATGTCATATATAATGTCTGGAGCAATGATATTTTTAATACCCTGAAGGCCTGGTTTAAGGAAATCAAACCTTTTGTTGCAGTTCTTGAAAAGGGGATGCTCTTAGACAGATATAAAGCTCAACAGCAAGAAAATTTACAACTTTTTTCAACGACTTCTTCGTCATACTTTTGGTTTCAACCTGAAAAAAGAGATCCGAGGTATAACTTTGGAGTGGTATCAAATGGGCACAAAGAAGTTATAATTGTAGAAACTGTCGAAATAAAATCATCATGATTTACTGCCAGTAAAAACTATGTAAGTAAGACATATTGTAAGAGTAAGAACATATTTCTTTTATATAGATTATTACCTGATAACACGGAAAAGTGATTTGCTTATAGGTTATACGTAATTTGAAGTGGACGGTTTTACTTCGTAGTTTTTCTTCAAAAAAAAAAAAACAAATGAAAACTAGGAGGCTCCACCCCTTGCGTTTTAAATGACAGTTCCGGCGGACTGGGCGGAGTTATCCCCGAAAAGCGAAAGTAAGATTTTTCATATACACGACGAATTTGATTATTTTTTCGACGTTTGTTTTTTAATATTTCCAATCTTTATTTGCAGTTTGGTATCAAAGAAGAAATGAAATAGGCTGCGGATGGATCACTAGCAATTGCCTGGTTACAGTATGACATAGAGCGTTCCATCTGGAGGTATGTAGCAACGCCTTAACTTTTAAAAGAAAAATATATAGTTACTTAGCCTCACAATATTTCTTCCAGCTACTTTATAAAGCTTCTATTGGCAGTGTATCTATATTGCGGGGATTCTATTTTGACAGTTTCCGCAATTATAATACTTCTTTTTGTTCAAATGATACCCAACCAAATATGTAAAGTTTTTGCCTTGGCAGTGAAACCAAAGGTATAACGAAATGGGCATAGGATTTAATTTTAAATTCTTCTGACGTAGAGCGTTCCATATAAAGACGGGCATCTCCTTATCTGAAACAGTATCAAAAAATATGGATGATTCCCCTTATACCAGGACTCCCAGAGTGTTGCAAATAGTATTACTTAAAAGATTATATACGACTTGAACTGAGTAACTTTTTTGGCGATCATTGGCTCGACTAGATGAAACGGATCTATTTTAAACCCTACACAATACGAATTCGGGAGCAACATTGACTTCCAACTAAATTATAAATACAAATCAACTTTTATAGTGCATTTATTAATATTTGTGCATTATGTTCATTAATAAATAAAACAATAAAAAATAAAAAAAAAAAGTTTGTTTGGTCCCAATTCATTCGCAATGACTCCACCAATCGAGAGAGATAATCTCAGAAAACTGACGTGCTAAAGTTTTTTTATACCCTGTACCTATAGGTACAAAGGGTATACTAGATTTGTGCAATGTATGTAGCGGACAGAAGGAGGCGTGGCAGACCCCAAGTCCTTTATACCAAAATGCTTATCATAACCTCGGGTAGCGATTGAGCCATGTCCGTCCGTCCGACTGTCCGTCCGTATGAACGCCTAGATCTCGGAGACTATAAGAGCTAGAGACACGGAACTTTTCCTGCTGGTGCGCATATTTCCTAAGCAGATGAAGTTTGTTGAATCATGTCAATATCTTTCCCCGTTCCCCCGCTGTAGATTTTCGCGGTTTTTAGCCACACCGTTTAATATTTTAATCTGAAACTTAACAGAGCGATGCGTTGTGGATACACGCATCTATGTGTAAAAAATGAACAAAATCGGACAAATACAACAGAAGTTATAGTCAAAAATGTGCAAATTTCATCTCCCCTTGCCAATAAACTGCGTCAATATTTGACTCTACGCAATTATGGCTACAAGTGACCTAGAATCACAATTTTTGGTAAGCTCATTCATGTGGCTCTAATGAACAAATCCACATCCAAATTTTATCGATGCGGTCCCCCCACCCCCCGCAATCGATTTACCGTGTTTTCTCCCACACCCCTTAACATATCAACTTGAAACTTACCCAATATAATTAAAATAGCTTCTTTGACGTAACTTTCGATTTTCATCAAATTCGGTACAAATTTACGGAACTTATAGGTATAAATATCGAATTTCACCAAAAAAAAAAAAATCCTACTGGAAAGTTCTTAGAAGGAATATGCAGGAAAAATTTTTTCGAGACAAAAGGTACAGGGTATTCCACTGTCGGGCACCGCCTCGACTGTACCACATTTTTTATGGTTATTTTCGTGAAAATTTTTAAAAATTAGGTTACACACATGAGGTCATAAAAACTTAACCGATTGGAATTTGTTCATTATTTTGATTTTTCTCAAAAGTAGAGTAGACTACATCTCAAAAATGCCCCCAATCACAACAAAAAAATTACAGCCGAAAGAGTGCGTCAAAAACCCCGAAAAACACACAATAATTTGGTGAAACGATATTTATATGTTGAGGGGTGTGAGAGAAAACACGGTAAATCGATTGCGGGGGGTGGGGGGCGGCATCGATAAAATTTGGATGTGAATTTGTTCATTAGAGCGACATGAATTAGCTTACCAAAATTGGTGATTCTAGGTCACTTGTTACCATAATTACGTATAGTCAAATATTGACGCAGTTTATAGGCAAGGGGTGGTGAGATTTGTTCATTTTAGACTATAACTTCTGTTGTATTTGTCCGATTTTGTTCATTTTTGACACACAGATGCATGTAGCGACGCATCGCTCTGTTAAGTTTCAGATTAAAATATTAAGCGGTGTGGCTAAAATGTACTGTGTGGAACGGAGGAAGATATTGACATGTTTCAAAAAAAATCATCTTCAGGGGAAATATGCGCACCAGCTGGTAAAGTTTCGTATCTCTACCTCTTATAGTCTCTGAAATCTAGGTGTTACAGGGTATTAAAAGTGTTAAATTTGTCGACTATTGTAATAGGTAATATTATTAATATTATTATATTATTATATTGCTTTCGCAGATTTCAAAACAAAAATAAAAAAACCCAGTAAGTAAAGAAAAAATGTATACCGATAACAGCAATCAAGGGCTCGACAATCTCAAACAAAATTTTTTGAATTAAGCTTTATGATAAGCCATCACAGTTTCGCTATAAAAAGCAGTGTTTCCCCAAGATTCTGTGCATTGATTAAGCACAAAGCAACGATAGTCAGAGCTGTTATTAAGCTGAATCCGGCATGGTGTCTAAAACAATATTATGCATTCTTTTGGGAATCTATATGTACAGCAGCGCTTATGCTGAGCAGCATCCAAGTCTAAACGCTTTGGTAAGAATAATATAAATCTTAAAAATTTGTAATTAATAGTTTCTTTTTCAGGAAAATGATCCTCTGTCTGCCCAATTGAATGCCAATGAGAAACTAATTAAAAGGTAAGATAATAATAATAATAATAATAAAGTTAAATACAATTGGATAACTTTACAGACTGCAGCAGCAAATCAAGTTGATTGAGGATTACAAGATTCAAGTGAATGCCTTTGAAAGTGAGTCTAAAAAAACAAACATGGTTCCTAAAGAAGCAGCTTATGTAACAAAATTGTTTTTCAGACCTAACACAAATAGATTTATCAAAATCCTATCCCGAGTCTTGTCTGGCTTATGAAAAGTCATCAAGTATACATGTTATCAAGTTGCCCAACTTGGCACCATTTTGGGTCTCATGTAATGCCGATTTAGCAGGCTCTGGCTGGACCGTCATACAACGACGTGTTAATGGCGATATTTCTTTCTATCGTGATTGGAGCAGCTATCAGCAAGGCTTTGGCAATCTCTCATCAGAGTTCTTTATTGGATTGGACAAACTGCATGCTATTACGGCATCCACGCAACATGAGCT
Source organism: Chymomyza fuscimana (assembly GCA_949987675.1). Taxonomy (NCBI): domain Eukaryota; kingdom Metazoa; phylum Arthropoda; class Insecta; order Diptera; family Drosophilidae; genus Chymomyza; species Chymomyza fuscimana. Next base: position 44,877,054 of record OX465088.1, on the reverse strand, counting down.
TTACATACACCTGGAAGATTTTGATGGCGAAACACGATATGCTAGATATGACAACTTCAGCGTTGGCAATGCAGAAGAATTTTATGAGCTGAAATCTTTGGGCAACTATACCGGTGATGCCGGAGATTCATTGGAACTGCATCTGGGCAAGCAATTTGCAACATACGATCGGGATAATGATCCAAGCAGCGTTGCATACTTAGACAATTGCGCTGTTCAGTATATCGGGGCTTGGTGGTACGAATCCTGCCATACCAGGTAAGAGAAATAAGTTAATTCGAATACTGTGGCATAGTGAGTAAAAAATTCTCAATTTTGATTATTTTGCAAACGCATTTAATAATTATTTTTTTTTTTTTTCGTAGCAACCTAAATGGTCTTTATTTGAAAGGTGAAACACGCGAGGACCTTAAGGGTAGAGGTGTTGCCTGGGACTCTTGGCGCGACTCTGAATATTCTTTAAAATTCGTACAAATGATGATAAGACCCAAATCAGCTGCTTCTACTTAAACTTTTTAACTATTGATTGGTGAGAATTATAATACTTTCTAAAGGATTGTTTGGATTATAAAGGAAATAAATTGTACGTTTTGCAATAGAAAATTTTTGGATTTTGTATGAAATGAAATGTTTTATAAAGCGTACCGAAACGATCGGTAAGTATTTTTGCTATCATATTTTTATTTTTTTTAAATTATCAATGCTCTACAAAAATTGTCCTATATTAAATAAATGATGTAGGTTAGCGAATTCAAAATCAGAATATCACAGCCTACATCCATACATCTAAATATATCTTCATATTTAACGTGTCACCCACAAAAGGAATGCCTAGATCCTTGTGGAGGTTTCATAAAAAACAAAGTGTAATATGTTTGTAATTTCATAATTCATGAACTTGATACGCAAATTACGTGTGAAAAAACCCCAATTTTTTTTTATATGTTCTATAATGCAAATAATCAAAGATACATAAATTTTGGTGAATGATAGTTTTCTAATTTTTGATCGCCAATGCAGACTGCTTAAGTGGAGATATCGTAGAAGGGGCCACAGCGGTGTACCCATCAGAAGGCCAAGAATTGGTCAACATTACCGGGCATCTTTATATCAGGTTTTTAAAACTTTTTTTTTTGAGGGGAGACCTTTGCCAGCATTTTTTTTTTTTATTTATTACATTTTATTTACATTCTGTCTTTATTAGACAATAAGTAAATTTATTAAATAATAATTAATAAAATATAAGTATAACAGCAAGTTTCCATCGAAACCTACTATTGTGTTTATAGCATACTTTTAGACACTTTTGCTTTTAAATTTTTTAGCAAGCAGCTTTTTGTTGATGGAAATTGATCTATGCTCTCGACATAGCTTTTTTTTGGTGTCAGGCCCGAAAAAAATTGAAATGCAAGATAGTGCTAAAACACTGGAAGCAGGTAGCGTGAAGAAATTGGTGCGGATCGACCGCAGTCGTTACTACGATGGCATCGCGGAAGAGGTAGAAGTAGCCAATTCACGAGGTAACATCAGAGGAGTGTACGATGCGATCAAGAAGCTAGCTGGCAAAAAAGGGCGTAGCTCTGACGTCATTAAGGACTCAAATTGAGCAGTTATCATTGACACCCAGGGACAACTCTGCAAGTGGAGAGAGATTTCAACTGCATATGGGCATTTCCAGGATTGCAGTACGCAATATTCGTACGAATTTTGAAGTGCAAAAAAGTAAAGAAAAAGTGAAATTATTTGTTCCTTGTTTTTATTTTTGGATACTGTTTTTGTAGCAGTATATAAGTTAAGACTGGGCACTATCAATGTGCAAATTGGGCACTGGGTTCTTGCAGTAAAGCAAGAGCTGACAAAGCTGACCAACGCATTGGGGCTTAAGAGAAGTTACACTCTTGCACGAAGCGCATAATCGGCGACGTCACGAGCGGTGGCTGCGCAGCTGCTGCCGGGTGTGAGAAGTTCGGATTGGCCTTAGACTATTGATAATTCATTAGTTAGTCTCAATAAATATTCTGAAGGTAGAGCAAGATCTCACCTCAGCAAATGAGTAACTCATTGTAAAGCAAACGCTCACCATACATCTTTATGTAATAATAAACTTATTAAAATAAATAATTGGCGCCCAACGTGGGGCGAACCTGCGACAGTAAAAGCGATAATAAAATTTCGCAAAATTAAAACTCTGGACCGGATGATTGGATCACCTCCGGACTTTTTCAATCTACAACAAGCGAAAATAAAATTTCGCAAAAATTAAAACTCTGGACTGGATGATTGGATCAGCTCTGGATTTATTTAAACTACATCAACGAAGAACCGTTACCCATAAGTTTTGTAAGTGATTTCAAAGCTCACTGTTGTTTTTCGTTGCTTATTACCTCTCATTCTGCCGAATAAATTTGCGGTAAATATAACGGCATCGACCATTTACATGCGTTACATAATGTTATTCTGAATTCAATTGCATTAACACGTGCCAAACAGATACAGTGGTTTGAAACTCTAATCATCAAGTCAAATACTATTTTTATTTAATTTTTTTTTTTTCAAATTGTCTTGCATAAATTACACTTGCATAAACCCTAGTGCGTATTCATGAATATTAGTAGGACGGGTGGCAGTGACAGTGAGTTGGAAGAACTACTAGCAAGTCATACTAGCGATAGCAATAGCAGGCCTAAACTTAATAAAATTAATGCTGGAGATATCAAGGCCATCGTGGATGCCGCAGTTGCCGCAGTATTATCAGCACAATGTGTCGAATTGGAGAAAACAAAATTAGAGTTTGGTGCAGCGCTACAAGCGCAAAGTGCGCAAGTTAAGAGCCAACTCGACCTTGCAGGTGCCCAGTGGTTCAAGAGTGCAGATGTTCCCGAAGTTGAGGTTTTTCACGATATTCAGATAACCGATTCATCATGTATTGAGCCTCTTGATGCTGTTAAATCGCTGCCAGTTTTCGATGGATTGCCTGAAAAATATGTGTCTTGGCGACAAGCAGCAGAGGCTGCGTACAAAATCTATAAGCCCTATCCAAACAACTCTAGGCATTACCAAGCTGTAACAATAATTTGAAATAAAATCACCGGACCAGCAGACGCCGTCCTAGCATCATTTAACACTGTATTGAATTTTAAGGCCATTAAAAATAGGTTGGATTTCACATATTCGGACAAACATCCGCTGCATGTAATAGAACAGGAGTTATCTTGCTTGCGCCAAGGCAGCATGACAATACTTCAGTATTATGAGGAGGTGGAGAAAAAATTAGTTCTTCTCACAAATAAAACAGTTATGTCATATGACCAAACATTGGCCAATGGCATGAATGAAAAGTATAGGAGCGATGCACTTCGTGTTTTCATTTCTGGCTTGAGGAGAAGCCTTACAGATGTCCTCTTCGCGGCCCGCCCACCGGACTTGCCATCTGCTTTGGCGTTAGCTCAGGAGGTTGACGCAAATCACCAGCGCTATGCCTTTGCGTCTAATTACGCCAAAAGCCTTGAAGAAAGGTCAATGAAAAATGAACACACTGTTCAAAATAATTCACTCATTAGGCACAATCAATCAAGCCAGTCAAACAATACTAATAATCATAAGAATCCCTTTTTTGCTAAACCGCAAGATTTCCAGCGTAAGCCCATCCAGAATCAGCGTAATCAGTTTCAGCAGAACCCAATAGAGCCAATGGAGGTAGATCCAACTTCGTCGAAATTTCGGCAGCCCACCACTTATCAGAGAAGTCAGGGCGTAGGGCTTAACACCAATTACTCCCAGGGCACTGAAAGGCAAACTGCTTCTGAGGGCATATCTTTTCGCAAACGCCAAAGAATAAATAACGTAACACAGGGAAACTTAAATCTCGGTTCAGTTGACTATGACGAAATAGCTGAAGAAGCCGTAGCAGAAATAAGTGCTGAAACTAACCACGATTATGAAAGCGGCACAATTAATTTTTTAGGGAGCGCTCCTGGCTACCTTTTGTTGAACGGAAGCTGGCTGGGAGAACATTAAAATTTTTAATAGATACAGGGGCGGTTAAAAACTACGTAAAGCCCGTAAAGGAGGTAAGAGGTGTAGCATCGGTCGACTCCCCTTTTGTAGTGAGCTCAATCCACGGCTCAAGTACAGTTAAACAAAAATGTTTAATCAATATCTTTGGAGAAACGTCCCCGTTCTTTCTTCTGGATACGCTAAATGCTTTTGATGGCATTATAGGCTTTGACCTGCTAAAGCAGGTTGGCGCAACATTAAACTTAAAGGAAGACAAACTTAGTTATCATTCTGGGTCAGAATACCTTCTGGGCCACACCTGTGACAACGTCAATTTCACGAATGTTAACGACATACAGGTCCCCGCGGCTGTAAAAGGCCACTTCAAAAAAATGATTCTTAACAGAATTAAGGCATTCAAGACTCTAACGAGCTTTTGCCATTTAACACTTCAGTTGTCGCTACAATTCGTACGGAAGACAACGAAGCAATTTACTCTAAGCTATATCCTCACCCAATGGGAGTAGCAGAATTTGTTGCAAATGAAATAAAATCTTTGCTAAAAAACAAAATAATTAGACCATCAAAGTCGCCCTATAACAATCCATCCTGGGTAGTAGACAAAAAGGGGCATGACGAGTTTGGTAGAAAAAACAAGCGCCTCGTGATAGACTTCAGAAAGCTTAACGAGAAAACCATCGCCGACAAGTACCCTTTGCCTAGCATTTCAATGATATTGTCAAATTTGGGAAAAGCTAAGTACTTCACTACTTTGGATCTGAAGTCAGGCTACCATCAAATCGTACTAGCGGAACAAGACCGCGAAAAAACCGCGTTTTCTGTAAACGGTGGAAAATATGAATTCTGCCGGTTACCATTTGGCCTAAAAAACGCTGGTAGCATTTTCCAAAGGGCGATTGACGACGTGTTGCGAGAACAGATAGGCAAGACCTGCTACGTCTACGTCGATGATGTTATTATTTTTTCCGAAAATGAACAGGACCATGTTAGACATATGGACTGGGTCTTGAGGAGTCTAACCGAAGCTAATATGATGGTAGCCAGGGAAAAGACACAGTTTTTTAGAACAAGCGTTGAATATTTAGGATTCATAGTCACCAGAGATGACACTTAAACAGACCCTGAAAAAGTCAGAGCTATTAGAGACTACGTAGAGCCGATAAATTTATTTGCCCTTAGGTCATTCTTAGGTTTGGCCAGTTATTATAGATGCTTTGTAAAAGATTTCGCCTCCATTGCAAGGCCACTTACAGACATCTTAAAGGGGGAAAACGCTTCTGTCAGCAAGAACTTGTCAAGGAAGGTGTCAATTAATTTTAACGACACTCAGCGTGGTGCATTTGACAAAATGAAGAGCATTTTAGCATCCGAAGATGTCATCCTCATGTATCCCGACTTTGATAAGCCATTTGACTTAACGACAGATGCTTCTGCGTCTGGGATCGGGGCAGTGCTATCGCAAAACGGTAGGCCAATAACAATGATTTCGAGAACTCTGAAAGATAGCGAGATGCACTATGCAATGAATGAAAGGGAATTATTAGCCATAGTTTGGGCCTTGGGCAAACTCCAACAATACTTGTACGGTACCAGGGATATAATTACCTATACTGATCACCAACCTTTGACTTTTGCGATTTCAGACAAGAATCCTAATGCAAAAATCAAGCGTTGGAAGGCGTTTATTGATGACCATAATGCTAAAATCTATTACAAGCCCGGAAAGGAAAACTTCGTTGCTGACGCACTTTCGCGGCAAAAGATAAGCGCATTGCAGAGTGAATCAGGGTCTAATAGGGCCACTATTCATGGCGAGCAATCGTTGACCTACACGGTCGAGACAGTTAACACACCAGTCAACTGTTTCCGCAATCAGATATTTTTGGAAGAAGCTGCATTTCCTCTGATACAAAAATGTGGGCGAAAAAGTGCGTCATGTTATCCATTTTACGGATACACTATTGCTTGTCGATGAAATAAAAAAGGTCGTTAATCACCATGTAGTGAACGGAATATTCTGCAATTTACCAACATTAGCTAGCGTCCAACATGAGTTGGTCAGATGCTTCCCATCAACAAAGTTTCGACATTGTAAAAACTTAGTCACTGATATTTTCGATCGCAATGAGCAAAGGGAAATTATTACCATGGAACACAATCGTGCTCACAGAGCAGAAGTCGCATATCTAACTGCAGGATTTGCGCGAAAGCAAAATATGATCGGAGTCCAAAAAAGCAAGAGCTCGGCGAAACGCCGATTCCATCAAATGCAGGGGAGATTTTGCACATAGACATATTTTCGACTGATAGGAAATACTTTTTGACATGTGTTGATAAATTTTCTAAGTTTGCGGTAGTCCAACCGATACCATCCAGAACGAATATAGATGTTAGGGGTCCTATCCTCCAATTAATGAATATCTTTTCAAAGACTAAAACGGTATATTGTGACAATGAGGCATCCTTTAATTCAGAGACTATTACTTCTTTGCTAAAGAATCAATTCGGGGTAGATGTTGTGAATGCACCTCCACTTCACAACATCTCCAACGGGCAGGTCGAGCGCTTCCATAGTACGCTCTTGGAGATAACGAGATGTCTGAAGATAGAGAAAAAAATTGACGACACGGTAGAGCTTATCATGCTGGCAACTGTGGAATACAACCGTACGATACATTCGGTTACAAATAAAAGGCCAATTGATATCGTTAAAGCAGTCACTAGTAGTCTTAGGGAAGAAGTGAGAAATAAACTTGAGAAAGCGCAGCAAGCGCAGCTAGAAAGGAATAATATTGCTAGGCAGAATAGGGTCTTTGATGTTGGAGAAATTGTCTTGATAAAGACCAATAGGCGTCTCGGCAACAAGCTGAGTCCCTTATACTCAGAAGGGGTGATAGAGGCAGACTTGGGAACAACAGTCCTCATTAAAGGAAGACTGGTCCGTAAGGGCAACATAAGGTAAATTTTGTTACGCAAATCTTTCAGTCTGTTAGGTGACCACAGAGTTTTTAGAATGCTTCCCGATATCACTTATTTGTAAGCACGGGAGAATGATTTGGAAACACTGTTGGCAACCTAATGCGTATATTTACAATATCATTACATTAATATAAATTTAAGTAAATACCCAAAAAATCTTGTAACCGCTAATGAGCTGATGAAAACAGCTAGTGCAACAATAGCATTAAGTTAAATCATTGTTCACTTTCTAGTTTAACACTTTAAAACTAAGCTTGTAGCCAAACTTATTTCATGTCTCCGACGATCATCATTCATCGTATCAAAACAGCTGAGCGCAATATAAGAAAATGGCTTTCAACAATTACAAGCCCATCATGCCAGACCCTGAATGACAAATTCATAAACTACTACATTAATGGGTCTTAGCGCACGATAAGTCTCTATCTGACAACATAATACCGATAGACGAGTTTGACGTTTTGACATCGAAACCAAATTTGTCATTGGGAAGTTTTTTGGGCCTCCCAATAAGTGTTCCAAATTTGATCGAAATCGGTTGGCTGTATCATATAGTCTCCATAGGACCGAGCGATCAATAAAGTGTTTAGTGCAACGATTTTTGGTCTACGATTGTGTACGCGACAAACTTTGAAAATTAATAAAAAAAATGTTGGTGTCCTTTTTACACACTATATTTTTTTTTTAATTTAAGTCACTAAACTTGATTTAAATTTAAATTTGCGTTCACTTGCTTACACCGACTGCCAAGCACGGATAACAAATGATAGTTTTTGGACAAGTACGCGACATTCAAAAATCGAGGAGCTTAGAATAAAAAATTAACCACTATTCGGGCTTTTCTAAAGCTCAATTGTTTTTTTTAATGCCTATTTGATGTTGTTAAAAATATTCAAGTGATGAGAGAATAGAATAGAGAAATAGCCTTACCATCTTTAAGAGCAAGCTTCTCTAAAAGTAAAAGCGAGAAAACAGTATCTTCACCTTTGAGGCCAATTTTTATAAAACAATAAGACAGAAAAGCCGTAATGACATTCTTTTATTAAATATTGGACATATTTAAAATAAAATATAAAAAAAAATCAATAGTTTTTTCAAATTTAATTTTTCGGTCCTGGTAGACATTTCTGTGGAAATGCCCATATATGTACAATCAAATTTTAACCGGTAATTTCTGGAAAGTGCCCTTAAAATAGAAAAATATAAAGTAAAACATCACTTTATACAAAAAAAAAAACGAAATTTATTTTGCCTTCAAAACAGTAATAATGAAATAAAACTTAAAATAAAAATTAAAATTTAATTATTCATCGTTCGTATCTGTTTCGCAATTCAGCGCATCTCAAATGCACCGACCGGTGGCACGTTTTGCATTCAATGGAGTTTTCGGCGGTCATTCACATGGACAACAGCTTTTTGCAAATAATTCAAAAATCGCGATCCCCGTCCTCAGGTGATGGTGATGATGGAACCTTCTTTGCATTTCGCCTTAGCTTCTTTGTTAACTGCTCTCTTAGCGGCTTTATCCTTCAACTTCAGCAATAGGCAATGCTTGCTTTAAACAGTAACGTTTTATTATTTTCTCGTTCTCTCTCACTCCCTGCACAACCTTCCTCTACCTAACAATAGTTAATGGTTTTAATTTTTTTCGTTTATTAAGTTCTTATAAATATCGCTTTATTACTAAAATAAACACTAGTATGTAACATTTTTGTTTTTTTGTTTACTCTACTAGTACCTGATGGGCGCTCAAGAATTTAAGTATCTTAGAATTAATTATAAGTTAGCTTTTTTGGCTTATGTTATTTTACAAACTAACTAGCAAGTTTTAATTTTATTTTTAGGGATAATGTATTGAAAGGGTACAAAAACAATACTTCTTTAATTGTTAAAAAAAAAAAAAGGGTGGGGAAGAAGGAGCGCAATATTGTTTTGTGACAATTTTTAGTTCGAAGCTAGCACCACAACATTATCCGTGTGTTAGCGGAAACCTTTTTGTCCCTGTAACCTATCCTATTAGTAGTTAGTCATTAGCCTGTGTAGGGATAATAACGCAGTGGTTTCACCACCTCTGTGCCGTAACTGCTAGGCTAATGGAAGTGCGACTGCGGAACTCATGGAAAAACTTCTGTGAGGAACTAAATGATGTCCCGAATACTGCTAGGATCCAAAAATCACTGTCAAAGGGGGTAACTAATCCTATTGGCACACTAAAGGCACCAGACGGTACCTTCACAAACTCCTTCACCGACACACTAGAGCTTCTTCTTAAAACTCATTTCCCTGACTGTAGGCTCAATGCAACCAATGACAACGTTCAAGGGGCATTAACGTACAACAATCACAGGGAAACGAATTCTACTATTAGCAAGATAGTCAACTTCGAAAGGGTAGAATGGGCCATAAACTCGTTCAAACTCTTTAAATCACCAGGACCTGATGGTATATTCCCAGCCCTAATCACTAAAGGGACTGCAGAATTAATACGTACTATGGTTCAAATATTCAGATCTAGTCTAACATTGGGATACGTTCCAAAGATATGGCGAGAGTCCAAGGTAATTTTTCTACCAAACGGAGGTAACAAACCCCCAGAATCTCCAAAATCCTATAGACCGATCAGTTTAATGTCTTTCATGCTAAAAACCATGGAAAAGATTCTAGACTGCTACCTAAGAGAAGAGGTTATTTCTAATACTCCGCTAAACAAGTTGCAATTCGCCTATCAAAAAGTCAACAGTATAGCAGATCCTGCTATAGTAAAATGGGTATGCAATATGCTGAACAAAAGACAGATCAAAGCATCTTTAGGGCAAGTCGAACTTATTGTTAAAGCCGTAAAAGGATGTCCGCAGGGGGGGGTACTCTCACCACTGCTATGGTCCTTAATAGCTTAAGGGCATTTCGTATCCCTTTACTAACAATAAATGAAACAGAGGTACCCCTAAAGGAAGAGGTAAAATATATAGGAATCACCCTGGATAAAAAACTCACCTGGGGCGCACACCTTGACTCTGTAATAGCAAAGGCCAAGAAAAACCTCTGGACTACTAAACAACTTCTGGGTAAATCCTGGGGTCTCAGCCCCAAAATGACCTTCTGGATCTACACCCAAATGGTTGGACCCATCATACTTTATGGGGCATTGGTATGGTGGGAGAAAACGAAGCAAACCACACAGACTAGCATGCCTAAGCATCACAATGAGAACTACCCCAACTGCTGGCATGGAAGCACTGTTAAATTTACCACCGCTACACTTAGCAATACAGGAAGAGGCTGCAATGCAAGCACTCTCAATCCACTTGAAAAAAAACTTCAAGCCAGGAAACCTTACTGGTCACCTACAAATCCTTAACAAGGTCAGAAATGCTACATATATGACCCAGGCAAACGACCACACAGATCCAGTACTCAAATTCACCAAGAGATACAAAGTCATGTTCCCATCTAGAGAGGAATGGAATGCTAACCAAGTATGGTTACATGACGACTCGCAAAAATGGTATATATCCAAATCGCTTCACGGTGTAGTGTAGGAGCAGGAATAGTGGGCCCCAGAGCACATAAATCAATTACTCTAAGTACCGACACTACAATTTTCCATGCGGAGCTATACGCTATAATGGAAACAGTGGAATTACTATCAAAAAGAGGACTCAAGAGAGTTAAGATCAAAATACTCTCAGACAGTTAATCAGTCCTTAAAGCACTAAAAAGCTACACGCGGACCTTTACGCGGAAAAGCCATTCATAGGCCCAACTCCCTTCTTTGGCTTCAACAAAAATAACTTAAAACAAGAGACCAAAAAATGGACTCAACAAAAAATATCAGAATACTAAAAATTTTTGAAATTCGACGCCAAAAGAGCAAAGTGCAATCTCACCCTGAACAGGAAAAGTCTAAAGATACTCTCGGGAGCACTTACAGGCCATTTCGCCTGCAAAAAACACCTACACAGAATAGGTATATCAGATACGAATACATGCAGATTCTGCTGTGATGAGGAAGAGTCTATGGAACACCTCAGCACAAACTGTGAGGCACTAGGCCACAGGAGACACAAAATTTTAGGTGCATACCTACTAGAAGATGAAGACCTTCAAAAGCTCCCTTCGAAAGAGCTGGTTCGCTTCCTCGACATACTAAATGTCTAAAGGAAAAGCGGTGCACAATACACCAAACTGGTCGCAGTGCATATAGGCTTATGCCTAGCCCCACAATTACATTACATTACCTATTTTTTGGTCAAATCTAAATTCGATGTTTAGTGTAACGTTGTTCAAGGGTTGATGGTTATAATATATGCAGCAAAATTTATCACGAAATATATTGAATTTCCTCCATAAATTTATATTACCCTCACCTTTTTGCAACAATCTACTTTAATTTATCCCACTTTAAACACAAACATAAACACTCAAATCACTTTTGATTTTTGCACATGGAAAAATGTGATCGACTGTAGCTGCTAAGCGCATGAGTCGTTTGCTTCGCCGTCAGCAACAAAACATGGTGATGACATTACGCACAAACGACAATTTAAAGATCAGCTCCATCTCCACAACCGGACCCCTTCCCCTATTTCTTTTTATATGCCTTAATATGTGCCTAACAAACGCGAATTAAATATAATCTTGAATGGAAGCGATTCAATTGAACATCTAGAAGTTTATATAGTTAAATAAGAGTAAATATGTGCAGCTGCAAATCTTTGGGGAAATCCAAAAACCAATGCTTTCAAATCAAAACTAAGGTTCACTCCAGAAAGCTGTCTACAGCTATACCATTAAGACAAAGAGAAAAAATCATTCTGAGGTCTAGGTATTAACACGGTTATAATATAATAAGCATTTTGGCATAAAGCCTCTTGCCCCTATGGGTACGGAAAATAACAAAACCATGAGACGATATTCTTAGAAAAATTATGCATAGAGTATTTATATGTAGTCTAGAAAATGATTTAAGCAAATTTGTTTCGATAAGAGAAACTGAGGCACTAAGTATTATATTGTTTTAAGTCACAGATAGTTCTTATACCTTAATATAGTATTCACTTTCCATATGGCCGTAACTTATTTATTTATAAAAATATTATTTATAATACAATAACAATACTATAACTAATAAACATTAAGGCAACGAGTAACTAGATCTTAGACCAAGGACGTACCTTAACTATGCCAGTTAGTCTAAATTTGATTGAACAGTTTGAGGAAGTGTCTGAGAAACAGCATCCAATAAAAAACATTTTACGCTGAGCTCTTAAAATTGTGCAACTAACTAACTCATTTACAATTTTATGAGAGTCTATGACGACTATCAATTTTTCGTTAGAGTATTGAATAATAGGCAATATTACTTTCGCAGATTTCAAAACAAAAATTTAAAACACCAGTAAGTATAGAAAAAATGTATGCGGATAACAGCAATCAAGGCTCGACAGTCATAAACAAAATTTTTTGAATTAAGCTTTATGATAAGTCATCAAAGTCTCACTATAAATAGCAGTGCTTCCCCAAGATTCTGTGCTTTGATTAAGCAGAGCTCTACAGAGAGCAACGATAGTCAGAGCTTTTATTAAGCTGAATGCGGCATGGTGTCTAATACAAAGGTATTATACATTCTTTTGGGAATCTATATGTACAGCAGCGCTTATGCTGAGCAGCATCCAAGTCTAAACGCTTTGGTAAGAATAATATAAATCTTAAAAATTTGTAGTTAATAGTTTCTTTTTCAGGACAATGATCAGCTGTCTTCCCAATTGAATGCCAATGATAAACTAATTAAAAGGTAAGATAATAATAATACATAATAATGCTAAATACAATTGGATAACTTTACAGACTACAGCAGCAAATCAAGTTGATTGAGGATTACAAGATTCAAGTGAATGCCTTTGAAAGTGAGTTCAAAAAAAAACAAACATGATTCCTAAAGAAGCAGCTTATGTAACAAATTTGTTTTTCAGACCTAACACAAATAGATTTATCAAAATCCTATCCCGAGTCTTGTCTGGCTTATGAAAAGTCATCAAGTATACATGTTATCAAGTTGCCTAACTTGGCACCATTTTGGGTCTCATGTAATGCCGATTTAGCAGGCTCTGGCTGGACCGTCATACAACGACGTGTTAATGGCGATATTTCTTTCTATCGTGATTGGAGCAGCTATCAGCAAGGCTTTGGCAATCTCTCATCAGAGTTCTTTATTGGATTGGACAAACTGCATGCTATTACGGCATCCACGCAACATGAGCTTTACATACACCTGGAAGATTTTGAAGGCGAAACACGATATGCTAGATATGACAACTTCAGTGTTGGCAATGCAGAAGAATTTTATGAGCTGAAATCTTTGGGCAACTATACCGGTGATGCCGGACATTCGTTAAAATGGCATCGGGGCAAGCAATTTGAAACATACGATCGGGATAATCGGGATAAACCAAACAGCAAAGAAGTTTTAGATAATTGCGCTGTTCAGTATATCGGGGCTTGGTGGTACGAATCCTGCCATACCAGGTAAGAGAAATAAGTTAATTCGAATACAGTGGCATAGTGATCCTATATTGTTCAACTTCCTTTTATTTTTCAAACGCACTTAATAATTTTTTTTAAACTTTTTTGTAGCAACCTAAATGGTCTTTATTTGAAAGGTAAACGCGATGACCTTGACGGTAGAGGTGTAACCTGGAACTCTTGGCGCGGATCTGAGTATTCTTTAAAATTCGTACAAATGATGGTAAAACCCAAATCAGCTGCCTGCACTTAAACTTTTTTAACAATTTTTTCTTTAACGATTTTGCTGAGAATAGAGAGATACAAGGAAATAAATTGTGCATTTTGCAATAGAAAATTTTTGGATTTTGTATTTGCATTTGTTAGTAAAGAAAATGAAATGTTTTATAATGCCGTACCGAAACGATCGGTAAGTATTATTGCTATAATATTTATATTTTTTATACCCTGTACCGTATGGTACAAAGTGTATATTAATTTTGTGCAAGCCAAAAATGTATGTTACATATAGATGGAGTCGTCGGAGAAGTCGATATGCCCGTGTCCGTCTGTCTGTCTGTCCGTATGAACGCCTAGATCCCAGATATTGTAAGAGCTAGAGCAACCAAACTTTCGGATTAGATTCCTTATTATTCCATAGGGGACAAGTTTATTTTATTTTTTTGATATCGGGGTTACATTATATAGCTCCCATAGGGGTGTTTCAGACGACCTCGAAAAAAACCAGGAATGCCAGGTTTTGCGACTTTGCACACCGTTGATATAAAATGGTATTCGACCTCAGGCACTGTATATTACGATTCGGGCCATATCACTTTTTTGGACTCCATGCAGTTTAGTAACAATACGGATTGATTCTGACCTAGCTTAGTTGTAACGAAGAGATGTAGTAACACTCGGAATGCAAAAAACTAAATAAATAAAGAAGATAAATTTGTGAAAAACGTATTCAAAGGCTGTCTTCAAAAATCTGCACACTCAAAATTAAATTTCCGATATTCATAAGTGACATTTTTAATATTCTATGATTTTTAATTGGAGCCCGAGCAGGGACTCGTTTGTTTGTTGTTGATTGCGGTGGTGTTTTAGTGTTTCGCGCGTTCAACTTGGGAACAGTTATTTGGTGCTTCTCTGGATTCAATCTTGGATTGGATTTTTGGCCATCTTTAATACCTGGATTCTTGGACCTGCAAATGGGAGATATTCCGCAACGCTCAAGGGAAGTTTCAGTGGACTCATTTGAAGGCCTACAGGTATTTAGTGCAAAAAATTGAGCAGGCTTTACTTTAAAGCGCTGCAATTGTGCAAATAATAATATATAAGTATTAAACTGTTGTTTGTGTGTATATGCCGCCAACTCAATTCTTGACACTTGATTTGCTTTCTTGCTAATTTATACCTGTACATTAGGGCGGGCTAATTTGTATGGGGCCGAAAAACGTTCTGGGGCTCTCAGCAATTTCGATTCTTTGGGTCATTCTAAGCAACTTTGCCAAGAAACTATGGGTCTAAAATGAATTTCGAGTCGCCCACTTTTGCTGCATATATGTGCGCACTTGCAACAAGCACGAAGTGGGTATTACACTGCTCACGGCTAAGTCCAGCACTCCTTTAAGCCAAACTTTGGCGACAATCGTCGCGTACGTTATCCAAATTTACTATTGAGAGCGTAAATTTCTGGTCGGACTCGCAAGTTACTTTATATTCGCTAAAGCGAGATCCATATACACTAGCCATGTTCGTGGCAAATAGAGTAGCTGAAATCCAGGAAATGTCCAGTAGCGAAGTATGGCCCCGCCAAGAATGATGTCGAAACTGCAGTCATTTGTCAACAAGTGCCTAAGGATTATATGCGGGATTTTCTGGCCCAATCGGATATCAAACGCAGAACTATGGCACTGTACAAGTGAAGTTCCTATCGGCACCGAGATAAGAACACGCAAGTGGCGTTGGATCGGCCATACCCACAGGAAAGATCGAAGCAGCATTGTCAGGATGTCCCTGGAATGGAACCCTCAAGGAAGTAGAAGAGTGGGAAGACCGAAGGCAACCTGGCGACGTACAATACTTAACGAAGGAGTAATAAGAGGAAAAAAAAATACAATCGCTTAATCCATTCATACACGATGTGCAAGAGTCAGGGTTAAGATTTCGACTAATTCGTGTAGATGGAAGATTGTTGCATGGTTCAATTCCCTATGATGCTAAATTCTCATTGCTTAGAAATGCGCCTTTCGCAAGTTTGTACATTCGCTATATGCACATCAGGCACTATCATGCAGTAGCAAAGGTCTTAAGGGGATGTTCTTTCAAATTTGGCCGAAAAAAAGGCGAAGTTTGGGAATTATTTGTGGCATGATGAAAAGACATACAAACTTCCTGTTTTGATTGTTAAATGCGGTTTTTATTGTAAAATTATTGGACATTTTTATCTCGACGAAATTCAAAATGGCGGTTCTTGTCTGCCTCTGCACGTCTCCGAATTTCGGTTCTCCAGCCTCTTGTAGGGAACTGAAAAGAAAAATGTTTTTTGTTTATTGAAATTAATGAAATTCTCTATGGCTTATACTAAATCAGAATGAGTTTGGACGAAAAATTCGTTCGAAAAAAAAAGTTGTTTTTTCCCTTTTTTTGTGATTTAACCTTGCTTAAAAATAACAATTTAACAATTTTTCATTGCTACTTAATCTTAAAAGTGGCCATCGGCATACGTATAGCCTCCTTCGCCGGAAGGAGGTTATTATTAAAGTTAGGTCAATGACCTCCACTCTGTCTCTAATAATAAGGGTTGGATCATTTCCCCTATTACAAATAAGTAGATTTGTGGAGAGATGATATTCAAAAAGTAACTCACCCCTCTCGTTTGTGTTGGAGCTCCCCATTGTCCATGGTGAGCGTTTGCATCACAACCAATCAGTAGACCAGTGCCAAGGTTGTCACTGTCCCTGATTAGTTCCTGCAGCTTGTGACCCGGAAGTAGATCCAGGATGTCGAAGACCAGATTCGCCTACGAGTTTTACCTTCTTTTAGTTCTGCAAGCAGTCTGTATTGTGGTGTGCTGAGCCCGGATACCCTGTTGGATACGATCCAGTGTTCCTGGACCAGCACTAGATCGACTTCGCCTTCTGCCAGGCGAAGCATTAGGGCAGCAGTGGCTGGTTTACAGTGATGGAGGTTTATCTGCAAGATTCTTAGAGACATCTTGCGGCTTGACCTCCATCACCCTTATATCGGCGTCCATGCCATCGCTGATGCTATCATCAGCGGTGTCAGCACTCTCCTGACACATCGCATTGAGCCCTCGAACCTCGGACATCACCGATGCACAGTCCTCGATTTCGGGGTCTTTCTCAGGTTCCTCTATTTCGTCAGCCAGAACCTCCTCCATCACCTCTTGGCTCTCTGTCTGCCTGGCATCCGATTTGTAGACGCGAATTTGAACCGAGCTAAAACCGAAGTTTAGCTCTCCGTGCATCGCGTCAATCGGTGCCAGCGATTCCTTGTTGACGATCAGCAGAATCTTCCTCATGGGGGTCTGCGTGTCCTCTACTTTTGCGACCTTCCAGTCCGAGGACGGAAGCTGGGGGTTGCACCTCTGCAGCATCTTCAAGATCATATCCGGCTCCTTGAAGGATGCCGGGATCCACATGATTGCACGAGGTCTAGTCGGAATGTCCTTCCAATCTACAGCAACTAGATTGGCACCCGGGTAAACCTCGCCTACTTTCGATACGGCCACTTTATAAAGCTCAGCCGATCTCGTCCCATCGCATTCTATCACCTTCACGTTGCCCTGGTACCACCCGACATCTTTGCAGATTGGGGGTGGACCGGGCGACGCTTCCAGTGCCTCGAAACAGTGAATGGCCAGTGAAGCCTCTACCCACTTCCACTGATTTCTGGGGATCCTGCCGTCAGAATTGCCTTGGTCCAAGACAACCAGTAGGATCTTTTCCTTCGCCATCTCCGCGAAGCTCCTATTTGCAACCACCTGCACGTTCGCCCTTACTCTCTTTGGAGCATTAGGGACCACGAGCTCCTGTGATCGTTGACGCTTAGGCTGATTCACTTCTTCTCTGGGCCTTTCAACGACAAAATTGGGCAACACAGCTTTTGCCCACTCTACCTTCTTCAGCCATTCGGCCGATGGGGTCATGATATTGCTGGTGGCCTGACGCTTGAGGATTTGGGCAGCGTTTTTTCTTTCCGCATACCTATCCCTTTTAACCTTGCTCGTGGAGGGCATCTCTATCTCCCCCGCACCCAGCTGAGTGTCAGCTGCGCTATTGGTAGCACCTTGCTGATGTCTCAGGGTGACAGGGGCCTTCGATGTTGCCTGCATTTTCCCCGGAGTGGAGCTGTATCTAGGTCCAGTGATCGCTGTCGTTGCTCTTTCTTTTGGACCTTCGGTCCCTGGTGTGCTGGCTATGTTTAGCCCAGAGCTGACGGTAGGTCCAGTGACCGCCGTCTTCGCCCCCTTTTTTGGACCTTCGGTCCATTCCGGCTTTAAGAAAGTGCCGGCCTCTTTGGTTTTTAGATTTGAATTTAAATTTGAAGACATAGTTGGTCCCACGAGTAGCGGAGAAAGGGTGGTCCACCATGCGCAGAGATCCGCATACGCAGGTAAGGCTAGTTAATCCGGAGGGCGCCAGGTATCCGGATGCTCCGTTTACGACTGGGCTATTTATAAAAGGGCCCCCAGCCAGGTTGATCATTGGCACGGGTCGCATGACGCCTTGATCCAGCCCTTTTTACCTTATAGCCATGATAGGGAGTGGCAGACAAGCCACCAAGCTATAAAAGAGCTAAAATACAAGCTGCCAGCTCCAAATCTTAGCTGGCACCGCCCAGAAGGGACACTGTAGTACCATTACCAGTCGGCACCCTCGGGGAGGGTTCAGCTATAGGATTTTTGCCGACCAAAAAAAAAAAAGGTTGGTTCAGGCCTGAATTATGGCATTCATTTGTCACTGAATTTAACACATGCATGTCCCAGGCTTTCAGGACTGAACCTTAGCCGTAACAATCAGCTCTGCATTCAATCAGGTGTGAATTTTTTAAAAAATCTGACATGAATTCAGTGCTGATTTATTTATAAAAGTCAGGTCTGAAATCACAGGTGAGTAATTAATAAACTAATAAAATTAATTTTTACTTTATATTGTGTACTACAGCTGCTTCGGTGCGGTCTTGAAATTCCGATTTTTTCGCAACTGTAATGCCTTACGCAGCTGCGTTTCAGACTCCAGGCCAGACACCGCTGTTACTGGTATTGATTCTAAAATCAAAAATTTTTTTTAAAATATAACAATACCCTTATTTTTCGACCTACCAAGTAATGAGATATAAAATTGGTTGATCGTTTTTAACGCGGTCTTTTTTTGAACGCCGTCAATGTTGGCGCCCATGACAACGGCGTCACTTAATATGAACTTCAGGTTTTTCACGACGCCTCCTGGCTGCATCAAATTTATCATTGTTTTCACCTGTGAATTAAAAAAATGTTAATTTTCAAATAATAATGATAATAAAACACACCTTACATAAATCGTTTTGTTGGCTTCTGTATTTTTTGCGTCAATATTTCCAAGCTCATCGAAAGATTTAATAGGGAACGACGATTTAATATTGCCGTTTGCTCAGCAAAGGCTGTTAACAATACTTCCATTTGTCCTTAAAACATTAATAGAGAAGCATATAAGAAATGTTTCATTTTCATAAAAATAAGAATAAAGTACATACCATGTAAAATTTCATTGTCCTTTTTTAATGTGTCTGTAAGTAAATTATAATAACATACAAATAAAAAAATGTAGTAAAGCTATAATTACCGATAACTGATTGATTTTCGTCACGAACTGTGTCTAAAAGTTACATGTAAAAAAAAAAATTGAAAATCCATATACAAATAATAATTTAAATTAACAATTACCGCGTACAATTTCTGAAATAGAAAAAATGGTACAAATATAAGAAGTCGATACTCATGAGCGTTCGCTTCCTTTTCATGCCTGAGTTCAGGGCTGAATTTTTCAGGTAGTAATGTATTTGTTCATTTGTTTCTCATTTGACTGGCTAGAAAGGTGTCCCAATCTTATCGAATTCCAACTCTTTGGCATTTAAACATTTCGTCAACATTTTAAAACTAAGTAAAATTATTTTTAAAAAGAAAAATAGAGATATTAAGATTTCCACAACCATTTCGTTCTAAAAACATAATTCAGTCAAATAATCAATTTGGTTGTGTTGGGTCATATCTGGATCAAATCGATATTGAACTATCTCTTATACAAAAAAAATTGATCTTCAAGCGATAGCCATAGTATTATCTAGTATAGACTGCTAAAAACTAAGTACATTTTAATAAAACACAACAATTGATTTATTTATTTTATAAAATAGTAGTTTTCCTTGTTTTTATTATCATTTCTCATATTTATCATTCTTTATCTTCATGTTTGTTTTGTGTAGCATTTTTGTTTTGCCTTATTACATACTCATAATTAATTAGTTTACTTAAAGTCAATTAATTATTTATTTATAATTAAATTAATAGTTAAATGTTTTTTGTTTTTGTTTTTTGTCTGTTGTTTTATTTGAGAATGAAACTAATCGCATAGTTTTTATCTCTCTTTTGTTTTTTGTCAATTTAATTTTAAATTTGTTAATATTTCAATTATGTAATTCTTGTAAACTTATTTGATTCCATTTTGTTTTTTGTTTTAATTATAATATTTGCAATTTAACTTTATGTTTCACTTTACTTAGTTACGATTTATATTTAAATATTTTATAGAGTTTATATACAAGTTGTGGCTTCTTACTTTTGTGTTTTTTTTTATGCAAGAAAAGTTTAAAGCTTAGTTAAAAATTACACGGCGCAAAATGAAACTATACAGAGTTTTGTTAAAAAAAAATATGCTCAAACATTTTAAAATAAATAAAGTATGTACTTCAAGCAAACGGCTTAGTTTAAAAAGTTTAAAAACATAAAAAGCAGCAGCTCTTGAAATTTGCAGTTGATTAAACAATTAATTCATAGTAGTTGACTAATATTTGAAAACTTTTCAAAAAATTTTACAATTTATTTTTTTTTAAAGTTAACCTAACTAAATTGTTGGCATTGCTTTTAAAACTATTTAAGAATGTATTTGAAAAACATTAGGGAATATTTATAGCGCCTAAGCTTATAATTAGCTTTGTAAATGAGAATTCCATTGAACACTATTAGTTTTTTTTTTTTTTATTAATATTATAATTATGTGATGTCTTTGTTCATAGTTTTTTAATCAGTCAAAACTAATCTGCATAATAATTAATACATGCGGCCAATAAATGACATAAACACAGACAAAAACAAAAAACATAAACTAGAAACCTAAATATTACAACAAATACATACAAACATATTAATTATATACTAAATATATGTGTATTTAAGTTTTATACAAAACATATTTAAATATATGCAGGCATACAGTTATATAGTGCATAACAGTATAACATTAAACAGGATCTTTAGCTGTACAGCTATAAAACATAAAGCTTTAAACCTAATACAAAATTATATATAATATGTGTATATAACACTGTGCAACAGTCAATCTGCAGGCGGATTTATTTCAATTGTGGGTAATAAAGCTAGGAGAGTATGGTAAGACCACAAAAGGATTTTGCGTTTTGGGGCCAAAGTTGTTTGGAAGTTATTATATATTTCTGTCTATATCTTTGGTCACACTTTTGCGATAGTGATCGATAAAAGCGAACTAAAGAGCCTTAATTATGTCTCTCGATAATTTTTATGCAGAACATAGATTGTTAAAAATTCTTTTAACAATTAAAATTAGCATAAAAAAAAATTCAAAATTTTGTAAATGAAATGTTTTTACTCCTAAACTATAAGTTCTGCATAAAACTCATCGAATAATTTCGGTATCTTATTCAACACTATCGGTGAGATGTAACTATATGAGAAATAACTTGACCTCAGCACGCAAAATCTCTCTCGAATTTTTACTATACTCGCCCAACAAGAAATTTTTCCAAAATTGTTGCACAGTGTAATTATCTTAATTATAATAAAAAAAATACAAACTGTTGAGAACTATGCCGAATTTCAATTTCGATTACCAATTTCAAAGTAACTCTCCAAATCTCAATTGAAATCCGAAACAGACATATGTATATAAATAACTTAAATTATAATGACAAAGGAATTTAAATAAAATTGCTTTAAAAATTTTCAGTTTAATTTTTGTTTAAGTAAAATTCTTAAGCGCAAATGAGAATTTTGCAAATTTTGCAGCAAATTAAAAAAATAATTTTAACAAAATTTTATACATATTGGTATATTTTTTTTAACATAACTTGAGTTGCATAATTTCTTTTTTTATTAGTTTTACTGTGGCTGTTGCTAGTTTACAAATGCTTTTATTTTTATTATTTTTTTTGTAAGAGCTTTAATTAAACTTGGTTTTTTTTAGGCTTTAGAGTTAAATACAATTTAAATGCTTTGCAGTTGTTGTTGGTTTTATTGTTGCTGTTGTTCGGTCTGGCTGCTTAATTAATTTGCACTTTTTTTTACAGAACTTATTTTTGCGCTTTAAATTTGTAAAAAAATTTTTTACGTTTTGAATTTTTATTTTTTTTTTTGCTCTCTCTCATGTTTGCCATTTGTCGGACATTTAATAATTTGTTTTCCATGCAATTAATACGATTTTCTTTGTTTGTTTTTGCGTTTGCTTTTTTTTGCTTGTAATCTCGCTATAAATACATATGTACGCACAATATATATATATATATATGTATTAATGTATATAATGCATTTTGTTTGCTTTTTCAATTATTTATAATAATGTTTTCCATTTTGCATTTTTATATCAATTAGTTTTAATAAAAAATATCTTATTTTTCGGTTTTTTGTTTTGTTATTGGTATGAAAAGTTTTTCCATAATTAATTTTTTTTTGTTTTTTTGCATTTCTTTAAATAAAAATAATTAGCATAAAAATTACATTTACATTTAATTTGAGTTCATTTGATTTTTGTTGTTTTTGTGGTTTCTGCGTCATTTGTTGTTGTTGTTCCAGTTGTAATTTCAGTTGTTGTTGTTGTTTTTGTCGTTTAGGTTTCTGTTTTTGTTTTTTATGTCGCTCTGCCGTCGCTTTTGGCTGTCAAACTTTGCTATTGCTCGGCGCTCGAGTTGTGGACTCGTAATGCCCCCGTCCCAATGCCGCATATGCATCGGCATAGGGAAGAGGCTGCGGCTGGGATTGTTGCATTTGTTGTTGTTGTTGCTGTTGCTCATGCAGCGATGTGGGCCGGCTATAACTTGCTTGTAGCGGCAGCGCGACGACTGATTTGAAGAAAGAGAATAAATGTATTATTATCTGAATTGTGTAATTTTAGAAAATATTATGGAACATTAATTAGTAATAAAAAACATAATTAAGTTATTTAACCAGGTAGTCGAACCGCAAGCCTTATCTACAACTAAACGATTTAAACTGGTAAAGCAAGGAAACAAATTTATCATATGAGCTTTTAGTTTCAATAGATTTAAAAACAAAAAAAAAACAGTGTGCAGACCACAACCCTGACTTTTATTTTCTCACCATAATATAGAAACGTATTTTCTCCGTACATCTTTTATTGCTAGCTTCTTTACGTAATTTCTATTTTTTCCTTGTTTTCTTGTACATATGTCTTGCCTCTTGCGGAAAATTTTAAAACGGTGTGTTGCCTACTTATTTTGAGCGTCCTCTGTGGTCTTCGTTCACTCCTTTTTTCTTGCTTTCTATTTATTCCTAGTTTTCTCTCTTGCCTCCTGCGAAAAATTTGAAAAGGGCTTGTTTTCTACTTCTTTTTTAGCACCCCCTGCTATTTGTAAACTTGATGTGATTCCTATTTTTTTTTATTTTTCCTTTTACAAGACAATTTGGGTTCTTTATGCAACATTTATTTCTTTCTTACTGCCTCTCGCCGAAATTTTTTGATCTTTTATATGTTTTCGCGAAGAATTTTGGAATTCCATATATCATTTATTGTTATTTTTTTTTAATTACTGGGGAGAATGTAAGGCTGAAAAGCGAGATGAAAGTTTCTGGAAAGTTTTTCGATTGATGTATAAATAGATATTAAAACAAAGGAAGGCTAACTAAATAAAGACTTCTAGTATACCTCTGAATATTATTTAGTCAAAATAGTAGAACAAGTCAACAAGTCGAAAACGGAATCGAAGTCCGTAAAAAGATTTTTATATAACCGTTGGAAAAAAAGCAACTCCGATTTGGTTTTTCAATCTTGCATAATTCTTCTGTTTAAAGGAAAATTCGATCGTGCGTCTTTTTTGCCGTAAAAGGGTTCTATTTTTGTTGTCAGGGATTTGTTTTTAATAAATATAGTAGGTATATATAAGAAGTTGAACCGTGATTGTGAATCGATATAAAATTATGCAACTCAAAAGTTATATTTTAATAAATATCACTAACATGGACTATAGGCGTAGCCTCCATCTTAAACGATATAGCTTTCGGTTCGCTACCCTAGACAAATACATTATCATTAATAAACCTCTATATGATTAGGTAGAGGCTGATAATAAAAAATAAATCTTAATAACTGGAATAGTAAGTATGAGTAAATTAAGTTAAATAAATTTGTAAAGTAAATATCATATTGATCATATCAAAAAATATTGAAAATTATATTATATGTTTCACTGAAAAAAATATGAATTATATTTTTATGCTCAGAGTGATTTTTAATTAATTAATAAACATTTAAGGAAATAATCAGGCCTGTTCCAGATTTAGAATTTTCGATACAGTAAAGTTTTACTAGTCAAAATTTAATCCAAAATTTTAAATAGAGCTAAAACAAGTCAACATTATTACTAGATATTAAATAAAACCGTCTTGTTAATTATTGCTTAAAAATGCTATAAATTAAGTAAACTATTTTTTTCCCCGTTCCAAGCTGTAGACCAATATTTTTGCGCAGCCTGAATTCGACTTGTATTTATTAGTTTATTTTATTTATTTATTATTTATTTTAGTTTTTAGTTTTTTTTTTTTTTTTTTTTTTTTAATTAATTTTAAGGTGACAAATTCTAATTTACGAAGCAATTTCAAGAGTTGAGTCAAAATATGAACTCAAACAAACGATCGGCCATATGGGAGCTATATGGTATAGTCAACCGATTTTAATTAAATTTGGTACAGTGCTTGGGAACTCTAAAAAATGTCAAATTTGGTTACGATATCTTCATAAACAAACGAATTATCCATCTATACATTGTTTTTTTCGAGGTCCTCTGAAACACTCCTATTGAAGCTATATAATATATCAAAAAATAAAATAAACTTGTCTCCCGTAAGTTAAAAAGGGATCTAATCTGAAAGTTTGGTTTCTCTAGCTCTTACCTTGCCATCTCTGAGATCTAGGCGTTCATACAGACAGACAGACAGTTAGACAGACATGGGTGCTCGACTTCTCTAGTCACCCTAATCATATCTTAGGTAACTTTGGGACCTAGGCGTTCATACAGACGGAAATTTGGAAACTTCTGTAATAATTGGAAAATTGGCTTATATTTTAAAAACGCATGCTGCAAACATTTTTAGCTTTTAGATTTTGTTTTGAGGATTTACCATTCGAGCTTGTGAAACTTTTTTTATTTTGTTGATCATTGTAATTTTGATAAATCGAAATCTGTATCAGGCCTTAAAATCTTAAATTATTATAACTCGATATTAAATTAGTATAAATCAAATTAAAGATAGTTAAAAAAAAAGTGAGTAAATTTTGTGTGCGCATGCAATAACAAAAACAACAACAATCATACAGCAACAAGAATTGACAATACACAAAAATTAATAAATACAATCGTGGGACTTCAAAGGGTATCAACAAACAATGAGTCGCAAAACTGTTAGTAAAGGAATACAAAACAAAGGTAGTACATACATAACCACAAAATCAAAACTCAAAACTGAAACCAATAACAATAAACAATAACTTTATGTAAATTTCATACCAATTGTAATTCATAAATTAGATGGCTTTTGTTTTTTTTTTTTTTTTTGTCAAATATTTCTTTCTAGTGGGAAAGTATTTGGGAAGATCATGAGAGTAACGTAGGATCGAGAGCGCAATGTGTTGGCTAGGGTATTCTGGCGGAAGGGTTTTGTTTTTATGGCAGTCTCTTGTTCCATATATATAACATTCCACAATGATGATGATATCATGAGCTAGTCTTAATCCTTTAATAGACAATATTTCGACGCGGCGGTGGCTTTGTGGACTTCTCTTTGCTGCTGCTGCGACTGTTGTGTTTGTTGTTGGACTTGTGTTGTTGCTGGTTTGTGTCTTTGGTTTTGGCACTTTTGGCGCTCTTACTACTACTACTACTGGCCATGGCTGTGGTGGATGTGTTGTTGGTAGTGTTGTTGTTGGCATTGTTGGTACGTGATGAGCGGGATTTATTGCGTGGTGGTAATTCTGAATTTGCGATTTTGAGAAAATTAAAAGAAACAACAACAAATTAACTAATGTCTCACGGAAATGAAAACACAAAAATTCCAAAAAATACAAAAACTCGGAAGGTTTCAAATAATTCTTGGTTTAGATGTCTGATCGATCTCTAAGGGGTTCTACTTTGCTCTCTACTATTACGGGGACACGCACCTTTCGGCGCATAAAACGCTTGCTGTTGTGTTTGTTGTTGCTGCTGTGGTGAGAGTGCTTGTTGTGGTTGCTGCTGTGCATTAACCGGCGGCAAAGGCAGCGGCAACTGTGCCCGTGCCACAACGCCACCGCTGCTAATGGCCGCCTGCACACCACCACCAATACCCGGTGCAGTCACCACCGGCTGTTCTGCATACCCGCCATGTGCGCCTGATCTGGGGCCACCGTTTTGAGGTCGTCCGCTGCTGCTGGGCCGCGTTCCGCGTCCATCGCTGCGTCGCGCATTTGCTACTGCTGCTGCTGCTGAGGACCGACTGGCATGGCTGCCGCCTGTGGGCAGTGGCACAATCGAGTGACCGCCCTGTTGCCGATCCCACTCGTGTGGATGCTGAGCATGTCCATGTTGTGAACGACCACCGGCGCCATGATGGCGACCTCCAGCACCACCACCGCCGCCACCACGTGGATAGTGCTGCGCTTCATGCGTTGGCGGTGGTATGCTGCGTGGTCCAGCGCCACGCTGATGTGGATGACGCTGCTGTGAACAAACGAGTTAGTTAAAGTGCAAGAATATATTGTTCCAATAGCTCACCATTCTTCTCAGTGTGTTCATGGGCGCACGCAGCGTTTCGCTTATGCGTCTGGCGCGACGCTTTTTAGGATTCGAACTGGGCGTATGCACGGCACAGCATTTAATGAACGCACCCATTACCACAATAAAGCCTACGCCCATAAGCACCACAAAGTACCAGTTCTCGGTAACCCATTCGGCTACCGTTAATAGTGTCTCACGATTGAGCAGCAAATTCTTCAGTCGCACCAGTGGTCCATCCGCATCCACAGCACGACATCTAAGGAACACATCGCAGTAGCCCTGAAAGTTATCGCAAGGCGAGCCCGGCTGCAGGCTAATACCACCAGGCTGTATATTATACTCTGCAGCAAATTCGCTGGTGCTGCGGCAGGTGCCCGTATCATTGCCATCCTGGCAGGCAAGTTCGCACAGTTTACGTTTATCTACATGTGGCAGTGTTGTCGAGCTCAAGAAGCACTTGGTCATGTTCCAGAGCAGGCAAGGTGAACCGCTGCACTCGCCGCGTAAGCATAAAGCTGTGCCATTGTTGCACATTGTCTTGTCATCACGATGCTTGGGCTCCGGACATTCGGCGGTGGTGCCATTGCAGGTGCTGGACCATGAGCACTCGTTTTCCTCTTTGCACTTTTGATGATAGTGCGTAGGCACAAAGGTGCAGCTGTTGGCCAAACAGCAAGGACCTTGCGAGGGTGAGCATTGCGTCTTGGCGCGACGCGTGCAGCCTTTGGCACTGGAGTTCAGTGATTGATCGTATTCGCTTATTAGCCTAGGATAGCAGCAGTTATCTTTGCATTCATCTTCATTGAAGCCACAGTCGCATTCTTCACCGGACTCCACAATCTTATTGCCGCAGAAGGCGCCCTCAGAAGCCTTAAAGCAATCACGTTTGCTATTGCCCACCAGCACATCAAGCACATTGGAAATGTTTCGTATGGAGCAGGGTGAAAATTTGGAATTGTTGGGCCTATCGCCGGATGTGGCGCTTGCAAACATTATAAAGTTTCCATTCAGACCACCTGGGCGGCACTCTTGTGGATAATCATGCTGCATGGAAAAAAAAAAACTCAATTAGACGCTATAAAAGCACGAATTTTTAGTATGCCTACCGGTGAGCCAAAGTTGTGACCAATTTCATGTGCCAGCGTTAGTTGGGAGACCTTGGGTGGCACACGACTATTATAGTTAACAAAGGTTATGATGCCGGTGTTCAGGGAACGTTTGGTGCTCTGATACTGGCCGCCTACGGTTTCCGTATAGGTTTTGTACTTTTCGCATATGCCGCCAGATGCGCCTGAAGCGCTGGCTACCCAGGCTAAGCCTAAAGTGCCGCCAGTGAAATCTCTGTGGAGTAAAAGAAAAAAAAAATGTGTTTTTAACGATGTTTCCAAATAGCTCTTCTTTTAGTTTGACTTTTCGTCGAAGTAACTCTTAACATAAAATCAGGGCGTTCCGCACTCCCTTTAATCCATCCTTACTTTAAGCTGTCACTATTATAACTTACCTATAGGTAAAAACATATGCCAGACAAAAGTCCGAATGATCCTCCAGCGAGTGCAAGTTCAAAAAGTTGGATACATCCATGTGCTCATTGCAGAAGGCATTATGTGGACCATTGTAGGAGGTGCGGCAGGCGGAGTCATCATCGATTTTAATGCGCTGTACCTGTTGAAACAGAGCGACAACAGCAGCAAAGTTAATCAGCTTTCATTTAAGTTTGTCATTAAAGCCCACAAAGGAGCACCCTAAACTAAACTTTACATTGTCCTTAACCCATTGTTTGTCTATGGCAGGTGACTGAGACTTACCTCAAAGCGTATATTGCGATGTTCGGTGCGTCCATCGAACTTTGTATTGCGGTAAATGTAATTAACGGCCGTAACATGATGTGCAATCAGGGATGTAATTTCCTCGCGTGTTTTCACATCAACCTCATACTTTCGACCACGATCGTGCTGTGAAGTTAAAAAGGGGTTAGGTTAAAGAGTCTCATAAATGAAGCTGACAAATTTAAGGTTGACTTTTAGGCGCAGTGTAATATAAAACTCAAATGCAAAATAAGTGCGCTTGACATTTGTGTAAACAACAAACAGTCCACCAAAAAAAAAAAAAAATGGCAGGCTTAGGGGGAACTGGCGGCATTTTGGCAGCCAGACAAACAATCAACTCAAACAGTGGCAAACCCGCCCTAAGACCCAGTCCCTAGACGCTGGTCCAACCAACCACTCACCTAACAAACACTCTTCAAATATATTTGTATAAAAATGCAAATTCAGCTAAACTCGTCGAATATTTTGCTGAAGTTTATACGGTTTTATGCGCGCGCTGCGGGAGAGCGGCTTGAAGCCGGTTCCGCATCCGGAACTACGCAGTTGGGGTAACGCATCATCTGCCTAAAAGCTAACGGCAGTTTTGGCTCAAAAATCAAAATGCCGACGGGCAATGCAGATAGCAGATAGCAGAGACCAAAAGAGAGAAGTACGCAACGCGAAGAGCAAGCCAAAACAAATGCGCGAATTATGCAAAACTCAATTCAAATAAACACAAAAACTGAAAGCACGGGAAGCAGAATGAAGTGGAACAAGGAACGGGACGCTAGGACGAAAACAAAGCTGCGATGATGACGCCAACAACGTACCAAGTCGATGGAAACGTTGAACAGAACGTTGCACAAAAAAAAAAAAAAAAATGATTGTAAACATGAAAAAAAAAGAAAGCAGACTGAAGCGTTTGATTGCATACGCTACGGAGTTGACTACTTATGAGTATGTTGGAGACGCTGTGAAGTAGGCAACCCTGCTAGCGAGTATGAAAATCATTTCCATAAACAACAAAATTTACAGACTTTTTTATGTCATGAAGTATGAGAACTAATAATATTAGTGGAAAATTTCAAATAGCGTCTGCTAGCTAATATCTTGGAGAAATTTATTTGAAAGCATTTTTTACTTATTACACGTGAATTGAGTTCACTTGCAAAATTGTGAACCAGCTCAGTTTATAATAGCTTATTTTCTCAACAAGTTCTCAAAGTAACGGTTAAACTAAAATAACGATAAAATTGGGTTTTGTACAAGAGTCTTACTAAACGTAAAGCTAGTACATATACCACTAGTTTTAATGTTCTGCTGCAGCTCCCGGAACGGAACCAGCTCAGTTTATGCTAGGTAATTCATTCGACAAGTTCGAAAACTGGCTATTATGTTAACAAACACTACATCACTGCTTTCCTTGGCACTGAATTTGTACCCTACTAAACCAAAAGCTGTTAAGGTGTTCTACTATAGATTTCGTGAACCGGTTCGTGAACTAGCTAAATTTTAAACCTCGGAAACTGGCTAAAGCTACGGTCGCGGTAAAAATGGAAAATATAATATTATGCTGCACTGCGATTCTTGGGACTTATTGTGCTAGAATCTAAAATTATTATTTTTATATAATTGATTCCAAGTTTCTATGTTCCACGATTGAGCATTCATAGTTAATTCCACTACAACTAAAATTGATATAATATTATCGGAAAGTTCTACGCTTTGATGCTTGGAACCTTGTGTATTCCCTGCTTAACATTAAAGTAATCCAGCTAGTCGTATTTAAAAAATAAATCTATTAATAAGTATAAAATAATATAAAAAAAATTACAAAGCACCTAGTTATTGCTGAAGAGATGACGTCATTTAAAGAGCAGAAATAAGTTGGCCACTAGAGATGAGAGCCAAAGAAAAAGGTAAAAACCCTTCTGCTTTAGGATTTTAACCATATTTAGTTGTAACGGAATGAGATGATGAAAAGTTTTTTTTTAAAAATAAGTTAGCTAAAAGAATAGCTACCATAAATATGGTTCATAAACAATAAAGCAAGTTGAGTTGTGTCAAAGTTTTAAGTCTGACAAAATGAGATGAAGACAAAAACAAATACCTGGTTCTATGAGGCTGTTGACAAGCGACAAAAAAAAGATGAAAGATGACGAACTAGCTTGCATGTATTTTTAAAGTTGTCTTTCAATACTTTAGCTCTAAGAAAATGAGATGATGACATTTGAAGAATCACAAATTTTTTTTTGTTTGACAAAAGTTTGTTAATAATATAACAAGTCATATTTTGTAGGCATAGTTTCAAGTGTAACAAAAAGATTTGAAGAAATGTAAATAGCAAAACCTTGCTGAGTAGTTGGTTGAGCAAGAAGAATAAGGTAGTTCGTAAATAACAGTCTGTAAACAACGAGTAAGTTGAAAAGTTAAAAAAAAAAAAATATGAATCACTCTTCTTCTTCTTAGCTTCATAGTCCGGGCGGACCATAGCTTCATATACAATCTTCCTCCAGTTCACTCTATTTCTCGCTTCATCTTTCCAATTGCGAATGTTCCTCGTCTTCAAGTCTGCTTCGACATCATCAAGCCATCTCCTTCTTGGAATGAATCACTCACATATTACAATTTGTCTGTAGGACAAATAGAATTTCAACAAGCCATTTTCCGTATATGATACGGATCTCTCCTTATTTCGCATTCTTAATGTTTTGTGCAGATATTTTTAAGCGACTTGCACTTAGAAACTATGAAGAATAGTTGACATTAATACACTGCGAGAGTTCAGCTTCAGTCTTAAAAAAAGCTGGGGCACCTAAATATTACAATTCTTCTTTAGAAGAAGTAGAATTTCCCCGAAGGAATCTTTCTGTATTTAAACTCTTATACTCTTCCATATTCTTATTCTCATTGTTTTTAACAGGTATATGTACGTATTTATTTTATTTATACTAAGTCATAAGGACCTATGAAAAATAGTTGATACACACTTTCTTCGTCATGGAAGATCATTTGCCTTTTAAAGTTAAGTGTAAAGTAAGTAATCCAGGAGAATTTCTAACATCTATTTAAGTTATAGAAACCGAGGAATTGCTTAGATCCCTGCGTGTGGATTGTTCTTTTTTCCTTAAAATTGTTTTACGTTTTATTTTTTAAAAAGACAGAAGGTTCTGATCCTATAGGGGACTTCCAGTAGTGACTCTCTGTGGCTTGAGCGAACTAAACTATTTATTCCGTTGACCTAGTGAGTTTAGTTTGATACGAATTTTCCGAACCAATTTACAAATTTTTTATAATATCTGTTTGTTCTGGTATATTTATATCACTAGGCTTATGACATACTGAGTATAAGCTGATTTCCATGGTCAATGATTAGAACAGTTTCCTTTTCTGTCAAAGACTCGTCTGTTCACCACACAAAGCGATATAAAGGTAAACAGAGCATTTTGGGGAAATCGATTTTGTTAGAAGTGAGTTCCATTCGTACTCAGATTAAAGAATTTGGTGATCAGTGTATCTGGTACAGAAAGGCTGCGAACGATTGCATAGCTGATTTAATATTTTTTTCTCTATCTGGCAGCACTGTTTTTATACCTCAGCTGATTAGTACTTGAATTTCAAATTCAGAGCTATTTTTGATTGCTACCACACATATTTTCAAATTATGACTACTTCAAAAAATTTTCACATCTAAAGGTATTCTCCAATCTACAACAAAATACGCTTTATGAGCACTCCTCCGTTTACAAACAATTGTACTCATTCCAGTGCAGTACCCATCTCTTGTTTATTGCATCAGCTTTTTGATCAACCCATTCACTATGATACAATGAAACGAAATGCCAGAATTTTGGAAGCAGCGCATCAGTCAATTTTTTTGTATACACTTGTATACACATATCGCATCACCAAAATCCCACAACGCTGTCTGACTGAGTGTACGTGCTCCTCCCGCAGCGCGCCTTTCCACAGCTCGACTACGGATTGTGTTCATCCGCTTGTTTGGCGGGTTGTGTCTTTGTTTTATGCTCAGCCCCAAAAGTAAAGCACTCGCTCGTAAAAAATTGTAAAATTCATGGATTTTGTTTTGTTTCCAAGAGCCAGTCGATGTCGATGTGCCAATGCCTCCCTTGCCACAGCTGCAGTCAAACGCTTTTAATTTGGCGCACGCGCTGCCTGCCAACCCATGCCAGTCTGAAGCCGGCTCCCCTTATCCCATAGCTTTGGGCTGCCATTAAACTTTCATTGCCCCCCCTCTGCTCCCACGCTTTAAGCCAACCGTGTTGTTGTTGTGTGTGATACTTACATCAGCAATGCCCTCGCGTATATGCCGCCAAATCAATGGATCTGTTTGTATATACAGCGAGCAGGTATTCTTGTTGTCCTCGCGTCCACGTCCAGCGCCCGAAGAGACGCTAGAACCACCCGATCCATTACCAACACTGGCACGACGCACACGCTCATGTACGCGCTCATGCCAGTCGGCCACATTGGCTGCGGAACCTAGGCGATGACCTGTTTCGGGATCATAGAATGCACCATCGGCAAAGTTGGCCTCCTTGGTGTATTTCTGATAGGGAAATTTGAAATCATCATCGCCATTTGAGTATTTCTTCGGTGGATGTTGTTGCTGCTGCTGTTGTTGTTGTTGGGCCAATGGCGCTGCTTTTTTGTGCTGCTGCTTCCGGTGCAGCTTTTGCACATCCTTTGACATGGGCTCGGGCAGCTCCTCTACTGCTGAATTTTGTATATTCTCCATCCATTGTGAGACTTCGTCGGTTATGCCACAACCGCCCACGTGTCCTGCAAAAGAGAAGCAAAGCACAATAAAAAATTTTGGTGAGTAAAAAGTAGACATCAAAATGCAGGGATGCAAACAGCGCGGCAGCAGGGCTGCCAACTTGCTACAGTTTTAAGGCAAAATAATGCTGATGCAGCGCAACTTGTAATTTTATGCAGCGGTAGTATGAGAAGGAGAGATTTTGAATCCGACAGCGAAAAAAAGATTGAAAAAAATACTAGGGGAAATTATTTATGGCGTGCGCACCGCACAAAATGAAAACCACGAAAATGTAATTAAAGCGCGAAAAAAATACATACAAAGCTTAAAAACACGTACTATATGCAAAAAAAAAAAAAATGGAGTCAGTCGGAGGCGGCACACGACATTTGGATACTCTGCATCTAGTCTAGATAATTGAAAACTGATAATTGAAGTTTTCCAACAATCGCAATAATTTTTGCAGCGTTTTAACCTTAGCACAAATGCGTATAAGGGGGCTTACTAAACGGCGCAAGATATCGACAAGTATTTAAAAACTTTATCTATGGGAAATGCTTATCTTTAGTTAAAATTTGTTGTTTGTCGCTTTAATGGTCTCGAATATCTAGGCCGTCATGGTTTAATCACTACCTGAAGTTGTA
The DNA here is from genome assembly GCA_949987675.1 of Chymomyza fuscimana. NCBI lineage: Eukaryota > Metazoa > Arthropoda > Insecta > Diptera > Drosophilidae > Chymomyza > Chymomyza fuscimana. Next base: position 44,843,026 of record OX465088.1, on the reverse strand, counting down.
ATAATCTCATAACTTTAGACACATCCCACAAATCTAGTATACCCTTTACCAATAAGTATAGTGTATAAAAAAATGTTAATACAAATGCCAAACCGAAATTCTGGTAAAAAATAAAACTGTTGCCTACTTTTTGCCTGTTTTTTCAATTTAAAGTCAACCGCGTTGAAGCGGAATTTGTATTATAATTATATTTACAGCAATTGAATTAAGTTTATATAACCAAAGAGCGCGAGAGAGGGGCATAAAAATGCGGCGGAAACCTACCTACCACCTCTTTCCCACTATTTGCTGGCCAACAAATTGTGTCAACGTGGCAGCATTGTCTTGGCCAACGGAAATTTTTAATAGCCCTGGCCGGTAATGAAAATTTATTGTTTAAGCAGTTGCAACAATTTCTTCCCTGGCATTTTTATCTAGATGCGTTTTGCAAGCGTTTCTCTTCTTTTTTTCACAAAGCACTTTAAGCTTTTTATAGGATAATGCAAATTTAGCATTAAATATTGCAGGTTTTTAAAGGTTAAATGAAGCAAGGACTTACACATGGCTTAATTAATGAAATCCAATTACTGCAAGATTAGAGTCAAGCGTAATCCGCATATATTTTAATTGGGTTGAAGTGGTTAAATACCATAGTCACACGTTATCTTCGATAACCAGTTCCAGGCAATTTTAATAATGCAGTTTAATTAATGTTTAGTTATGTTATAATCACCAGCTCGTTAGTTGAACACTTTACCTATGGGGGGCTAGTGATGGGCTAGCTACAATGAACTAAAAAGCCCCTTAACTACTTTACTGACTAAATAATTTTTTTTTTTTTATTTATATCAAAAAATATGATAAAAAACATTAAAAAAAATTAGAATAAAGTAAAAACAAAAATTATAATGCGAGAAATATTAAGATACAAAACAAGAAATTTTGACAGATCATCATGGAGCTTTGGCTTAAACTAGTTATGAATTATAAGATACACAAAGTGCAATACAGCCTTGCTCAACAGCAATGGTAATGATATAGATTGATGAAACATTTTTTACTACAGTGCAATAAGTGAGTTTTGTATTAGTCTTAACTATTGCTCAAAATCTAACTAACATTAAATTAGTGTCGTCTTTTTTGGGAAACTGTTTTGTGAAAAAACACAAAAAAAAAGAAAGCTTATCATCTGAGCCTAAAAATTATTACTAAAAATCAAAAATTAATTCTAAGATGAGAAAGACAAAAAAATAATTCTTTTAAATATGTTCTAAAGTTGGCTTCTTGAAAAAAGAACGTAACTTTGTTTCGTAAGAAACTTAGTGAACTAGAACTAAAAATTTTAGACGCATTGCTGAAACGAAATAATTTTATAGCTGTGAGGAGGCGAATTGCCACCTCACAACGCCGTTCGCCAAAAATTCCTACAGGGTATTTGCTGAGTGAGATTAGCGAAGAACGCGCGCGTTTTCACTCTCAGCAATACCAACTCACGTATAGCGGCCTCAGAGTTTGCGCGCTATTTATACATTTGTATTGGTATATATGTAAGAGTGTAGAGTAGGTGATAGGGACAGTGTAGGATACGGCGGACTCTGTTCTATCAATCAGGATAGATATCTGGATATACAGAGTGCCGTTTAGGGTTCGTTAGTATAAGTTTGGGCGGTAATTTAGGGATTTGGCGGCGTTCGAGGAAAATATATGGCGGATCAGCAGCCAAATCTGGGGAGTTCGGTCAGAGAGCCTTATGTATGATTGGCATTGATGCGCTCGGGTCGGCCCAGAGATCCATGCGGACTAGTAGAGTAGTATAATATTAAGAGCTAAATTGTGTAGTGGTCGAAAACTGTGGCCCTATAAGTCTGACAATATATGTAATTGAAATAAGCCGAGAAAAAGGCGAGTAATAAAGACCAAGATACAAACTATAAACAAGACCGGCGTTCTCAATTTTATTATAGAGTCTCAGCGAATATAAATTCTTTCTGATTCTTTGTTGGCATAGCTGAGCTATCCCAGCCTTTGTTCCGGACAAAACCGGAAGTCGTTGGGTCTAAAAACACTTTTTTGAAAAATTTATTGTCTCTTATTTCTGAGATCTAGCTGTTTATACAAAGAGTCGGACAGAGAGACGCACGGACAAGGATCAATCGCTGCGCTCAGGCGATTTTGGCAAATTTGGTATAAAGAAATTGTAATCTGTTTCTATTAAATCTAAAAAGATATTTAAATTGTAAAGTAAATGAAATTGAAAATCAACCTTTACGCAAGAGGTTAAGAGTAAAAAATTTTAACATAACTTGAATTCTTGTTTTTATATTTTGTTGAAATTCAGGAAAATCTCATTATAATGTACTTACTTTAAATAATGCTTTAAAAGATATTTCTTAAAAATATTTTTTTGTAAAAGATTTAAAGATAAAAAACGAACAAAACTTCGGTTAAAGTTGTAAAAAGAATCCAATTATTGAACACATTTAAGTAATAACATCTCATTATTCAAAGAATTTTCTCATATTAATTTCAATTTTTTCCTTTATACATTCTTTTTCTTGAAAATTTTAAAGCATTCGAAGTGATCGCCCGCCATTCATTATAACTATCCCAGTTTGCGCTGCCATTTAAGGCTTCTTTGTCTCTCTCTCTCTCTCTCTCGGTATTCCTTCTTTACACTCATTGTCTCTTATTTGGCAATTCAAACAGTATGCTGATGCTGTCCACTCGCTACGTTTCTCGACCAGTGTGTACACAACACGCAGCGCAGCAATGTTGCAGCTTTCAGTAAAGCTATAAATTTTTATTTGGCTGTTGCTGCTATTGTGTCAAGTATGAGGTTTCACAGTGGGGCGGAACGGGCGTTGGCAACTCCATTACCATTATGCTGTGGTTCTGCCTTTTGGCACTTTCCCTGCTCTGCTTTGGTCGCATTGCCCAGCGCTGTTTGTCTTTATTACAAGAGCAATGCATTTTCCATACATTTTCTTTATACTTGGCATTTATTTTTTTTTAATGTGCGCGAAGGGGCAGCCAGCAAGCAGCAACAAGAAGTAGCAGCAGCAAAGCCGAAAATGTTTAGCGCAATGTTGCCACATTTCACTACGCAGTAGCAACAGCAACGCGACCTACGCCAATGTTGCACCTGCTGCAGTTGCAGCCACTAAATGCGAATGACAAAAAAACCAACAACAGTAAACAAAGAATATAGCAAAAACAAAACTCAACCAACGTTAGGGCAAAAGCTTCCGCATTTTCATCTGCTTCTTCTATTCTGCCCCCTTGAGTGTAATTTGCATTTCAAAGGCATTGTAAGCTGGTCTGAGCTGGGGGGAACTGAGCTGCCGGGGCACTGAAATTGGGACTACCCTAAGCCTTTGCCTCAGCCTCGTTGCGCCGCCATGGTTCGGCTGATGTTGCATTTCAATTTGAGTTTGGGGCCATCTTACTCCAATGACCCGTTTTTATTTCATTTTGTTGCACAACGCGCGCCGTTACTTTCTTTTTCTTTATGCATAACTCTTCTTCTTTTATTTTTTTAGGTTAGCTTGGACAGCTTTGTTGAGGAGTCATCCTACATCTACATATGTTTAGGTGTGAATGTAAATGTGTGTGCGTTTGTGTGTGACTGGTATTCAATCGTTTTTATCTGATGTTGCTTCTTTCTCTGTTCTCCTTTTACCTAAGATGTTGTCTGACTCGGTCTTCGGTCTTTATACTACGAGCGCTGTTCTTTGAATGCGCCTTACAGCAGTTCTCTTTTTATGCCCTAGCTTCAAGTACTTTGGGGTTGTCCTTAAATTTTCTTAACATAAATGATGCAGAATAGTTTAAACCGCGGCATTCTTAGAAACCCTGAAACCATCGCCTGGTCTAGAAGCTGCGACATTCTTAAGAAAAGTAGAACCTCATGAATCCTGAAATAATAGGGACGCAAAGAATGCTTGATCTTTATGGAATATATTTTGAAAAAATTTGTTAGCTTCCAATGCATAGTTTGTTTTTATGTTTTATACTACCACAAAAACCAAAACAGACCACAATTAGTTAAAAGGCTGCTCCTGAAGTCCTTCAACATAAATATCGTGCCAGAAGAAACTGAAAGCTAAACTGAAAAGTAAAAAAAATTCGGACTGAGGCATTAAAAAAAGGGTATGCCAACAGCGGCATGTCAATTCAATTCATTCCACATGTATGTGTGCGTGGCTGTGGGTGTGGTGGTAGTTCTGGATTTGAAGTTATCTGCCCCTCCCATTTCAATCAACAGCTGTTGAGTTACTGTCAGCGTTACTGATGCGACCACAGACGTTGACACTCCCCCGTACTCTCACTCTCTGCCACTGTGTCTGACTTTTCATTTTCCAATTTTTCCACAACTCTGCCACTCAACACTTTTTTTTTTTTTTTGTTGCTTTGTGCCTTTTTGACGTGTTGCCCTACGTTGAAGTCATCTGAGTCATCCAGCTGTAGTCAGCTAGCTTCATTTGCGCGGCGTTGATTTGCCGCTGTCACACTGTAAGTCAAGTCGCGCGCCCACACCTACGCAATCTTAAGCCGGTTCCAGTGAATGTCTACTATATTGCCCTCTTGGCATCTTCAATCATATTTCGTTTTAGCTGCAGCGCCGTCGAGATTTCTTCACAAAGATTAAAGTGCACTTTGGTGTTATCTGTGCTTTGGCTGGCGCATCAGTCTGTCCCAACGTCAGGACACTCCACTTGCACTTGTACAAGATTTCTGTTCCTCTTTTTTATATATATATATATATATAGGTTTTTTTTCAGCTGCTTTACTTCTTTTGCTCCAATTGCACAAAAGCCATGCGCTGGGGTCGTTCACGACTTATGAATTTTACAACTTCCGCTGGCAGCTTAGGTTTGTCGTCGTTGTCGTTTCTTTACATGCGTTGCCATGGGACACTCTATCTCTCGTAGAGACCTACACACACAAACACACACACACACAATGACGCTCAGACATGCAAGCGGCTTTTGTAATAGGACCAGAGCCAGATTCCGACCAGCCACTTGTGGCCATTGTAAGAAACGCGCAACAAGGGAAGCTACAAAAAATGAAAAATAATCCCAAATTCAATTGCAAATGAAATTGAGGGCGAAAGACCTTATAAATACACATACATACATATAGAGCTGCACACAGATACATACACACACACACACACACACACACACACACACATGCATTCATTTATTCACACAATCCCAAGTGGCCGCCATAACTGCGGTTCGTACTGCTTTAAAAAATGGCGCATAACATTTTTATATCCTATATATATTTAAAGTGCAAAATTTCTATAGCATACAACTGGGCGCCGCTTAGTATATATTGTACAAAGTGCGCAGTAAAAAGTTCAGAAATTCTGTTTCAGATTCAAATTCAGATTCAGTGGCTCGCTCCACTATAAATGAGGATTGTGTTGTTTGTATTGTTGTAGTTGTTGCACTGCTTGTTGTTGTTGTTCTTGTATTGTGCAGTGAAACCATTTGCAAAAGTGTTTGTTGTTATTGTTGTAGTTGTGGATGTAGCTGTTGGGACGCAAGTGGAAATCATTATGGCATATACAAACATATATATACAATACCAGTAGCGTAGTTAGTTTATTGCGATGGGATGAGGATATGAGTTAGTAGGAACTATGGCTACTATGTACTACTATCTGAGAAACTATCTTTTTTGTAGTACAAAAAGAAGTAGCTAGAAGCGTTGGGTGATAATTCTTCTTAGCACAATTTTACAAAAGCTTTCTTAAATACGATTTTTGAAAAATAAACTCAAGGCGTTAAGAGCGATATGGTTGGTAGGCGTAGGGAAGTGAGCAGAAGGCTAAGCCGACTAGTACCTGATACGCTCATGAGGCTCATGATTAACCCTATACGAGTACTCTTCAAATTTCGCGGATTTCGCCTAGTTTTCCTTTTTTTGCTCGAATCCTAAAATATATATTATTGTATGTACACAACTAACAGCATTCTACTCTAGTGGAGTTACCTCGCTCTTGTCTGCGATATTTATTTTAATGTTCTCTTTATTATTTAATAACAATTGGGATGATCGCTCTTCTTGGTGTATCCAACTATTCCCTCATATGCCATTTGTGCTGAATGCGGTATAGGCATATTTCAATGTTCTCTTAATTATTAAATAACAAATTTAGTAGTTGTGACTTTTCTATACAAGATGACCGCTCTTCTTAGCGAATCCAGTTATTCTCCATTAAGCCATTCGCCCCGAATCAATCAGCTCAATTGGGCTGCCTGATTTAAAAGCAAATACAAGTAACACCAAAGAATCATCCCACACTCTGAAAATTGTTTCAAAATTGTAGAAAATTTCGCTTTTCCGTTGGAACGCAAATCGAACTCAGAACAAAAATGTTTCATCAACGTTTTACAGCATGAGGCATTTTCTATAATCTTACAAGTATTTCATACTTCTCTTTTGTTGTTTTATCTGATTGAAAAATTTGAAGTAGATACAAAATTGAAACGACTGTTTCTCCTAATACGCCACTGCTATGTAGGTATGTATATACCTACAGTTAAACATACTATATGTATCATGTGTGTGTGTATTGTGCGTGGGCGTACGTGAAACACACATTTCATACAATTTTCCTTAATTTGCTTTTATTTTGCAAATGATTTGATTATTTCGTTGTCGTTGTTCCTGTTCCTGTTGTTCCTGTTGCTTTTGTTGGCTCGCTTTTGTCGTTGAATGATGCCAACCCACTAACATCATTATCCTTATTTATACAAAGAACAACACCAACAACAAGAACATTAACATGATTTGCCTGGCTCTTAATTTGTTTACATTTGCAACCCTGCTCTTTCTAACACTGTTTTTTCATTGTTGTTTTGTTGTTACTGCTGTTATCGTTGCAGTTGTTGTTTTATATTTGCATTAGTATAATTATTTGCTTTAATTAAAAAATGTTTCAATTTGCCACAGAATATTCTATGTTCAAATGACACGAACGACACTGGCAGGATATCAAATGTAAACAAGAGCACAGTGGGATTGGTTGTGAAAAATGAAGTTAAATATTGGGTTACACTTTTTTGTGTTAGGCTAGTAAAGATTGTTATGATTTCCTTTAGAAATAAAACTTGGTCGAAATAAGACTAATTTAGTCAATGCTTTGCAAGGGCCAAAGAGTGTTAGGACACATGGTTACCATTTTGCTCAGTTCTCTTCTAAGTCTGCAATGTTCTGTAAGTAACTCAGACAATATTCAAAATAAATTACTGGCCTGTTGCAAGATTGTCTTTCTTTGGCATAAATGCGTAATGCCTAGTTGTTGGGATTTTCCGCGTCTTTGGTAGGGTATTCTTGCCTTTATGCATTTATGCACCACAAAGTGAATACCCCAATTGTGTTATTGTCATTTGGGCAGCAGTTTAAAAACTGGGAATAGCTGTGAACGTAAAAGTCAACGATTATCTAATAAATCGGCATTAATTTCTATACGTTTTAAAATTTGATCGTCCAAAGTTGTTCAAAAGTTTTCAGTAGAGTTCAGCCAGAAAAAAAATAGTACTTTATTCGAGAACTAAAAGAAAAAGATTATCATGTAACTAACATGTATAGTTAGGGAAATTCGAAAAATTATTGTATACTTTGAAAACAATTGTTAAGCCACTGTGCGCTGCTTAGCACATTTCGCAATCACAAAAAAGTTGACCGACCAAAAAAAAAAAGACATCAAATTGGTGCCACCCTAATAAAGTTTGAGTTCTTGTTAAGATATTTATTATATACCACCTTTGAATATTATTACAGATACTTATTGGGTATTTACTTAAGTTGAATTTTTCCATCAAATTTGTAAAATTTTTTGGTCTTTCCCACTGTGCGCTGTTAAGTAGATGGCATCCCTTAAATCATTCATAAAGACAGCAATCCCATCTGTAAGCTATTAACGCTGACGACAATTTTTAATATAATGACAGATTTTTATAAATTTTTGGCTACGCTGATACCGAGCAAAAAAAAAACACTTCAAATTTGTGCCACCCTAATAGAGTTTAAGTTCTTTTTAAGATATTCATATGCTGCCTTCAGCTTTAAATCCTATTACCAATACTTATTGGATTTATACAAAAGTAGAATTTTTTCATAAAAATTATGACAATTTTTGCACTTTTCCACTGTACGCTGTTAAGTAGTTGGTATCCCTTAAATCATTCATAAAGAGAACACCTCTTTAATTTAACAACGTTTCAGCACATTTTACAATCCCATGCTAGTTGACAGCTACCAGTATGTAATTCATCACGCCTGTAACTAACGCACATAAAAAAAACCCACCCACAGTATTATAACTAAACTCTGGCACGATAACACCTGCGCTTTAACACTTCCGTCGAAAAAAAACAAACCAACACTCAAATGACCACTTGGCCAACAATGAGATACAACAAAATGAAAAAATTACGCATTTTAGGAACGTCCACGGCGGGAATACTGGCAACACACTCACAAAACAGAACCAACGACAGACCCGGGAAACATTGTCAACGTCGACCAAGGCGACGGGGCTACACTGTGCATACAAATTAGTTTCTGTGGCAGACTCCGCTTCATGTGGCGGTTCTCTAGCTCTCCGGTTTTGTTTTTGTCTCCTCTTCTCTGCTTTTTTTTTGCCAAAACACATTAATATTAAATACAAACACATGCATATGCATAGGCACATGTACAGTGTGATTCATATATATGTATGTAAATGTTGTCTATATACTGACTGCTTTACATCTTTTTTGCCATCTCCATATGTTTTGGTCATAAAAATGGCAACGCCAGCATACAAAATGAGCAGCTTACTTACAATGGGAAAGATGACGCCTATGTGGTAGTAAAAATTTTGATAGCAAAATTTATGGATACATACATACATATGTATATGGTAATCGAACTGGAATAAGCTAGAATTCTTGAGTTATTTTTGAATATTGGTGATGAAAATGCAAGACTTTATAAGTCTTAGAAATATTTTATTGAAACGAAAATTAGCCGTGTCATAGAAATCTTTATTTATTTTGGAATATCAATAACAAGGCTAGTATCTTACAAGAAAATGTTTGTGTTGACAAAATTCTACTAAAGCCTGCCCAGATACTAATAAATTAGAGTTGATTACGAACTTTGGGAAAAATTGTATTAAACAATTTGAATTTAAGCAGTTCGAAACAAATAACGAGAAATATGACAAATTATAATGAATATTTTCCAAATATAGGCACATGTAAATCCTTAAGTAAATATTTAGAAATCTTACTACAAAAATTATACTTTTTGAAAGTTAGCAAAAATCGATATTTTGACATAAAACGTGAAGACAATCTGAGAACAATGAAGTGAAACGTAAATCACCTGAGGCTAAAAAAATAGGATACAATTATTTTTGAAATTAGTCGCATTTTTTGTACAAGCGTAGAGATATAGGAGATATAAGAAGGTATTATATGAAAATTTATCCTGGCACAATTTTCTGAATGTTGGGAAAGAATAGTTGAAGTAATTGTCAAGGTATTTCCTGGAGCAGACATTGTTGATGTCAGAACCTCTAAAAGCGTAGCATTGAGTAGATTGGACTCCTGTGAACAGAGGAGCTTGATGAAGTGACGACTTGGCACTAGAAGTGGGAACCAAATTTAAATTTGAATGTGTCAATTTATTTTTTTGATGAGTACACACTTTTAGTTACTATTTAAGTTATATTTTATTATCTGGTAACAAGTGTGAAGAATTCAAACGGCTCGAAATCTTAAAGGGGAACTTTTCCAGCGTTTTAATAGTACATTTACCATTTCGATCAGTTCAAATTAAATTCAATTTAAATAGAAATCCGACATTAGGCTGATTTATTCTTTTCTTTGTTCATAAACTACGAAAACCGATAATAAATCCCTAATCGGCCCGAAAGTAATTTTTTAATATTTTTAAAAGTTTCGAAATCGGCATCTGAGCTTGCAATAGGCCTGATTAAATTTTAATTTTTTTTATTAATTCTTTACAAATTTATGAAACCGAGCTACGGCTGTATTTTGAGACATCTATTCTCTTTCACACCATAGTGCAAATAAAGAAATCAAATAAAGGACCTTGTAGTGTTCCTAAGGGCAGTTAGTGCTACGGGATGCTTTGGTTCGAGTGACAGTAGTAAATCAAGTTAAAAGTTGGTTAATTCGGAGCTTAACAAAGCCAACCAACAACCTAATTGTTGAGCTGTTAAATCTGTGTCCAACATTTGCTCAGCTTTTCAAGCTGGCCCAATTCAAGTACCAGCTGAAGATAAATAAAATTTGTGCAAAAAAACGAAAAAGCAACGTAAAAAGAAGGAGGTGGACAGAATGGACGCAGGAACAGAACTCAAAGACCTTAGTTAGAAGGTGAAAAGCAGAACGGTAGGCTGAAGCGGCAATTTGTGGTCAAGAGCAAACTGAAAGCAAACGAGTGGGCGAAAACTTCTTCTAAATGACAGAGCATCGTCAGAGACCAGTGCGTGCAAATGATGTAGAAATAAGCCAAGTCTATGGCCGGAGCAACATCAATGTGTCTGAACGCTCGCTCGGTGCCGTTGGGACTCGGTGTGTCTGTGTGTATCAGCCACTAATTAACGACAGAATAATTTGCAATTCCTTCAATGAAACTCGGACGGCACACAGAGCAAGCAATATGGGAGGGAGCATGGTCACAAACCCAACATCGTGTGTCCGAGATGCCGTGGCATACAGCGCTACTACGTTGAATTAGAAAAGTTCATTTGGCAACTGTTTGGCTTTTGCCATTCCACTCAACTCAACTCGCCTTTAGTCGATTGAACAACTCTAGACCTCAAAACCAGACCCCACGTCCACCCAATGCCGAGCAAATTTTGCATGCAAGGCAAAGTGCAATATCAACAAACATAGCAGGCCCCAAATTGTACAGAGAGAAATATGTCGACTTGTCACACAAAGCAAAAGTTCCAATGGGACAAGCGGCTGACAAGGCCTAGAGCATAAAACTGAATTTTAAACTACGCAAATACATATGTACTATATACACTTTATATGCATGCGTTATGTGTGTGTGTGTGTGTGTGTGTCAGTGTTGTGTAAGTGTTTGTGTTGGATAATGCGCAAAGATAAGAGAAGTTTAGGCAGCCCACATTGCTGCATTTGATAAGGACAGAAGCAGAGAGCGAAAGAGAGAGAGAGAGAGAAACAGAGAAAGTAAGACTGATGATAAAAGTGGAATGGACGACAAAGAAATGAAATGTGCGAACCAAGGCAACATATGTGGGTAATCGTCTGAAGTTACTGGAATTTTCATTGCATGTGATTTGACCATAAAACAAATGAAACATTGCGGTTTTATTTTATATGTACCACTGCTTCCTTTAACACATACATTGACCAGTTGAGTGGTTGAAGGACTAGGGCAGAATATTCAAATAAATGTAGAGAGTAGAGATGGAGCAAGAGATTGACAAACACAAACGGTAACAGGAAATAAATACCGAATGCACTGGGAAAATAAAATAAATAAAATTTAAAGTAAAAATTAATTTACGCTAGAGAGGAAGCTGAAATGAATGAAATGAATGAAATGAATGAAATGAATGAAATGAATGAAATGAATGAAATGAATGAAATGAATGAAATGAATGAAATGAATGAAATGAATGAAATGAATGAAATGAATGAAATGAATGAAATGAATGAAATGAATGAAATGAATGAAATGAATGAAATGAATGAAATGAATGAAATGAATGAAATGAATGAAATGAATGAAATGAATGAAATGAATGAAATGAATGAAATGAATGAAATGAATGAAATGAATGAAATGAATGAAATGAATGAAATGAATGAAATGAATGAAATGAATGAAATGAATGAAATGAATGAAATGAATGAAATGAATGAAATGAATGAAATGAATGAAATGAATGAAATGAATGAAATGAATGAAATGAATGAAATGAATGAAATGAATGAAATGAATGAAATGAATGAAATGAATGAAATGAATGAAATGAATGAAATGAATGAAATGAATGAAATGAATGAAATGAATGAAATGAATGAAATGAATGAAATGAATGAAATGAATGAAATGAATGAAATGAATGAAATGAATGAAATGAATGAAATGAATGAAATGAATGAAATGAATGAATGCCAATTTATACAAATAAATCACAATTTAATTATCAATTTTTTTTGGTTCAACATGAAATGAATAAAACGAATGAAATGAATGGTACTGTCTTAAGCAAGATCGAAATCTTTTAAGACGCGAAATAAGAGCTAAGAGCTAAGGTTCTATCGACAATAATTCCAATTATTCACTTTGAAAAAAAAACCAGCTGAAATGAAATTATATACATAAGTAAAGGAAATAGATCAAATAGTTTTATTTCAAAATTATTTCATCATAAACGCTAAGATTACTAGATATAGGTTGATTTTTCTGTTTGACTATTCGAACAAACTATTAAAATAATTTATATCTATTATATGTATTTATTTAGAACCTACTAAAAGTTATGATTATGTAAAGAGTACATAGTTGGTTCATTTCACTTTTTTTTATAGTGTAAGCCTTAAAAATTGTGCTCTTCTACTATTTTTTTTTTGTATGTTTTTTTTTTTTTTTGGCGAAAAGCTTTGAACAGAATACATTTTTATTCAAATTTTATTCAGTTGTTAATTTTACTTTCTTTCTGGCTGCGACATCGGACGAAACATTTCATAGATGGCGCTTTAACAAAAATGAATACTAATCAACTGAAATCCATTTACAGTTAAAATAAAAATTTTCTAAAAGATTTTTCAATTCGGCATTGGAGTTAACTATAAAAATTTGTATGTTGAGCGACTATTGTTCAACAGAAAAAGTGAATGTTGAAATACAAGTCTTTAAAATTCTATATTTTTTCAACCAGAGCTACAAGAACTTTTGTACACCTTTTTAAATTGAATATATGTAAAACATAAACAGCCAAAGATAATTCCCATAAATATAACATTTAAGAACTTAGGGTTTGCCATACAAATATTCGTATCTCAACTAAAATCTGCACAGTGTAATATGCGTGCAATACAACACTGTAAAGCTAACTCTCTCTAGTACTGAGCAATACAAGCTTCATTTCCTGTGTTGGAAAACCAAAACGGAAGCAACAAATATCATCAAGCCCAATTGCATTTGTGGCCGAAAAGTGGAAATATTTACTTTCCCCGACCGGCCTGAGGTTTTCGTTTGTTTTCTCGCCTTCTCTTGTGCTCTTCACTTATATCTGTCCCTTTGTTGGTGTTGTACGCCTGTCGGGCATCTCGGCTCAAGGGACGAGTATAACTTTAGATAAGAGGCGGCGCATACGCCGTTGTGGTAGCACTGGACTGCAGGGCAGCCATCTAAATAAAGTGAAGTGGCTGCTGCTGCTGTTGCAGCTGCTTGGACTTGATATTCTTGGTGCTATGATAAAAGTGGTTTATGGTTTGGTTGTCCTTTCATTTCTGCTCGCATTTCAAATATAATCTACTGCTGTTAACGAGCAAGCCTTTACTTTGCTATTCTACTACTGCGGGCAAAAGACACTCGAAATTGTTGAGAATCACAACATCCCCCACCCCCACACACTGGGACACACATACACACACGTACTCACTTTTGCTCAAAGGAAAACAACTTTGAACTTGTTTGGAATTCAATTGGTATAGTCTAGTGTGCATGTGAGTGTTGTTCTTGTTGTTGTTGTAGTAGTAGCACCTACAATCAGAGCAGGGCTCAACTCACTGGTGACAACGTCGTCGAAGTCGTTGTCAGCATCATTATCAAGTGCTCGATACCAGACAACACCTCCCACCAATAGACCAGCCCCAAAATAACCAGTAAAGCACTTAAAACAGACCACATCACAACCAATGGGTGGCAGACTGGTTGGTGACTAGTTGGTCGCATGGCATGACTCTCTTTGGCCCTCTCTGCTAAGACTGCTTGGCTTCCTTAATCGATGGCTTTGCTTTTTGGTCGGTTAGTTGTCTCATATGTGTGTGTGTGTGTGTATGTGGTTTGCAGTCTCTGCTTACCGCAATTTTCAGTTCAATTTAAACTTGCTGGATTGAGTGTTCATTGCCTTAAATGTTGTTGTTGTTGTAGTTGTTAGTCAAATGTCCAAGCATTCTCGATTATTGGCGTGAAAAGTTTTCCTTTGTGCAACACATAGATACACACCAACACACACAGACACATAGATAACGACTTGCCACAGCATCAAGTTCAATTTTGCATGACGAAAACGCCAAAATTTTTGAAGAGAAATGCTTTGACGGTTTGCTGAGCATGCAAGTTGTTTGAAATAGCTTTTTATATTAAATAAATAACTGCAAAAGAAATCGTGCTGTTAAATTTTACGATTTGTGAATTTATGAATTGGCAAAGTAACGACAGTAAAATAAGTTCAGAGTTTCATGAGAAGAACAAGAGAAACAAGAAAGCGCATAAAAGCCAAACCACAAAGTTTCTGCTACAAAACCTTAAACACTATTTCATATTTTCAGGAGATCGGCTACTACCTCCTGGCCAAAACTCCGAAACTAGAGAGTTAGAGCGAAAACAATGTTGGGTACATATGTACATATATAAACCATTAAAAATAGCTCAAAACATCATATTGTATTAAATTTAATAACAGAATAAGGTTTACAAATATTTTTCTCAAAAATTTAAGAACATTAATTTTTTTTTTTTGCTATTTGTGGATTAATTTTTGCCACTGGTTTTGTTTAAGAGATTATTTTCTCAATATTTTATATATACAGCCATGCTTCGAATTTTAATAAATCAAAACGTAAAAATGTTATACGTTTTACTTATCATATTTCCATTACTCTTTTCAATATTTCCCCCTGACAGCTAAGTGCCTTTTATTGCAAATTCGCAAGCTTTACGAAAATGCAAATTATTTACTCAATTATTTATTCGATAAATTCTCATATTTTCTATACCCTTTTCGATAAATTCTCATATTTTCTATACCCTTTTCGATAAATTTCCATATTTCCCTTGCTCTAGTGCCGCTCAGTGACTTTTATTGAAAATCGTAAGAATGCAATAAAAAAAATATTTTCTCAAATGCCTATTTACACAAATAAATCACAATTTAATTATTATTTATTTTTTTGGTTCAACACATCAACACGGTCGCATCTATCAGTTATCGAATAGGCAGTTTTTGAATGTGAACGTATGCCAAAAATTCGTTTTGGATTGTGCATGTTATTCTTTGAGTTGAACCGGAAAAAAATAATTACCAGTAAATATTTTGCTTGAAATTAGCATAAATAGAATCTACAAATGTCAAAGAATATTTAAAAAAATATTTTAGTTTAAAATACGTACACTATTGAAACTATTTTAAAGTTCGTTTTGACATCTATTGCAAGAAAGCAATACACATAATAGAATCGTTTTCGTCTTGATTTCACTTGTTTGGTGTTGCCGATTGCACCAAAACTATTATTATTATTATTTATTATTGTAACTTAATAATAAACGAATAATTTAATCGTTTTAGTTTAGCGGAGCAAGGCTAATAATGCTAATTTTATTCTAGTTTTGTCGGATAATAAAGTGTGTACTAAAATAAATAAAAGGTGTGTAACCATATCGTTAAAAAGTATCTAGTCTCGTATCTATCTCTTCTCCTCGTTCTATTTTTCAATATTTAATTTAATTTTTTTGTCTTATAATGTAAGGTCAACTGTACTTTGTTGTAGACCGTTAAAATAAATAAATAAATACATTATAACACAAGTGTATACTAAAACCAAAATTACCAACTAAACGGGTGTTAATTAAAATTCCACTTAAATTTCTGCAATAGTAAATACATACAGAAACCGGGCTAACTCTTGGGCGTTTCTATTTTTATATAGAAAAAATTGATTACCCAAACTTAATCAGTCAAGTAGGGTCTGTACACTCACTGAATAATACAACATAAAAAATATGTACACACTCGCGCTTTTTACAACACTAAATTGGGCAGTAGTGCCCTACTTTTAATAGTAAAGTGTCCAGGTTGGGCACAAATTGACAATTTAAAAAAAAAATAAAAATATTTTCAATAAAAAAAAAGAAACGTCTACATTTCAAAATTTTCTTCAAACACACAAAAATTCTATTTACCTACACATAACAAGCTGAAACATTGCTAGGGGCACATTTCTATATACATACTTTATGTATATAAGCCTTTGCACTTATGCCCATTTTAATTAAACTCAAACACATGTCCCATGTAGATTCCCAAAACGCCCATTGAACTGGAACAGTGGTAAACTACAGTCTGCGACAAAAATTTATTGCCAATGCCAGTGGCAGTTGTTTGAAATACATACACAAGGACATACCGACAATTCAAACAGAAATTTAATATTTTAGTAGTTAAATTATTTGGCACTTGTAATAAAACAAATAAACAACTTGCAGACGACTAGTCGTTTTGAAACCCAAATACGACTAGAGTAAGAAACCAAATAACAACAACAACTGCAAAGTGCTAAAATGCAAAAGTTTTGAAGCCATTGCATGGAGCCGCAAAATGGTGACGTAGAATAAAGAAAACCTCAAAATTTCAACTGCTTGTATGGCTGGCCCTCGGCGTTCTACGCTCTCCCGCTCTCACAAAACAGCTTTTGCCTGGCCAAATGTTGTTAAATAGCAAGAGCAAAATGCAAATATAAATTTTCAACATAAGATTTATGCATATTTTGAGGCAGATGACAGAGGGTGAGAGCGGAAAAATAGAGCAAGATTGAGAGAGACTGCGGAAGAACGAAAGGACGAGTCTGCTTCTTTCCTGCTGTGGGCTGTCTTGGGGTTAAGTGGCTTGTGGCAAGTGGCATGTGGGTTGTAAATTTGAAAATTGTTTAAAATTGTCAGTACTGCATTTTGTGTTCAGTTCAGTTGCAGTGCAATGCAACGAAACTGCAGCTGTCGTTAGAACATAAACTGCAGCTGGCCAAATTATGGTATAGGATATTGGACAAATCCTTGTTTAAAGTTTTATTTATGTGTGCTTAGTACGGGTGGCAAGGAAGAAAGAGTCTAAGAAGTTCCACTACAGCTTGAGCAAACTAAATCCAATTGAGAATATTACGCATACGCAACGTGACATAAGATAGAGATAGAGAGTGCATGCAAGAAATAAATTACGCATGAGGTCACTAAGTAAAGTGACTTTTGTAGTCATTTAGAGATTGTAAGAATCAGCTTAAGCTTTTTCGATGTGTTTTCCAAAAAAGTATTACAACAAACTAAATGAAATTGGGCAAAATTCAGATTTTCTGCATTTCAGTGCTACAGAAACAAAACAAAAAAAAAACAAAATGTTAAAATTTAGCTTGCATCAACAAACAAATAAATGTATGTTTCACATGTAAACTTCTTTTATAAATAATAATAATTTATAGGACTTTTCAGCAGACTTATTTAAATGCCTGCTGGCATTTTTGATTTTAAGATTTTTGACAAAATCAATTTAATTAAAAATCGCATTTGAATTGTTTTAGTTTTTAGCGCTAAAACAAAATATGTGTTGTTACTGCTGGCGCCATCTAGCTATCAATTGCCCAAAAATGGTCAGCATTGTTTGCTCGCAAGCGTTACACACACAATTTCGTAAATTAATTAATAATTTGCGTAAAAAATAAGTTGCAGTTTTTTCGTTCAGGACTTTTTAGGAAATAAAATGAAATGAAATGGTGGCACCTTCAACAGTCACCCTAGTACTTAGTTCATTTTAATACAGACAAATATGTCACAAAAATTATTTTTTTTTTGAAAACACATTCAAAGCAATTTTACAATGTGAAATTCTTAATATAATTGATCTACAATAATAACTTGCATTAGGACGCGTCATATCGTCTTTTACATTTTGAAAGCTTACCTGAAATTAAAAAAGAGAGAAATTGTTGGTTAGAGATTGTGAAAGAAAAATTATTTTGCAAGTAAATAAAAGTAAAATGAAAAAATTATACTATGTATTTATATTGAAAAAATAAAATCGTATAAGCTCAATAACAGTACTTGCTCTGAAGGAAAAAAATTAAAATTTTGTATTTTATTACAAGGTGAATAATTTTTGGGTTTTCAAAACTCATTTAACAACTCTTAAAAATAAAATTAAATGAAATGCCTAATTTTTTAAGCTACTGATAAGCTTGGCGCCTATTATGTCAGAGCCATGATGCAATGAATTTTACAAAGTGTCGCAAAGAAATGCGCGATTTCGGTGGTTAAATTTTCTATGGTAGCTATATGAAATAGTGGACCAATTTTGCTCAAACTTTATATAAATATTTAGAGCAAAAGAAAATACAATTGGCCAAAATTTGGTCACAATATTTAAAAAAAAAACTTCTAACATGAATTTATTTGTTTTATGGGTTTCGTATTAATCTACACATTTGTGTGATGTTTCATAAAAATTGGTCCACCATTTCATATAACTACCATACAAAAATTGAAACTATGCCTGCCTTTTTCAGAGCGACACAAATAACGGAGCAGGCATTGCATGACCTTCTAATTGTTGGATCATGTGGCACAACCAAGTCAGATCTTAGAGGGAGTAGATTCTAAATGGAAGAAATTATGCCATATTTGTGAAGTCATTTTAAGCTACCCTTATTCTGACTTCGCTAAATATCTGTTAGGTATTTCCTGAGTTCTCGGGCTGGTTGTGTGAGCAGGACTTTCAACTGCCAAATTGAAGCGAACATAGACGTGGTGTATGTGTTAATTTTGAAATATTATTATAGTAAGAAAATATACAGTACTTAATACTAATTTCAAAGAGAAAGGGTATTCTTTATTGAGTTAGCTGTCCACTAGGTTACCATTTCACACCATCCATTTATTGGACACAATTTAATCAATGCTCAATTAATATTGAGAACAGTCGGTGAAATATCATTATCATACTAAAGTACACACAATCATGCAATGTTTAAACATTGTTCATAATCATCAATATTCTAGTGCGACTTAATTAGTGTAAAAGGAACTCAGACAACAACTACCAAACGCATTGAACAAAAACCCTCTTCAGACTCTATTAGAAACTGAAATTCAAAACGATTTCAAAACAAAGCCAAAACCTACAAACCAATACCACAAAATTCATTCACAAATCGTACGCCGCAAAGCAGACTATAAAAACACTACGGAAACTTCGTTCCTAGTGCTCGTCGAATGTGTTTGTGAAACAAACTTCCAACATATAACGAAAGAAATTACGGAAATGAAATTTATGACCATCATAATTTCTTGTCCACACATTTTCCTGTGCGTCTGTCTATCAACTTTATGCATTTGCATGCAGACAGTCAGTGAAAAACATAAAGGGAGGGGGGTTAAGTTGAGGATGGGAATGGCGACTGGGGGCAACACATCAATAAATATTTAAAACCTCCACCTCTTGAAACCAAATATGATACTGTGACTATGCGAAAATGCGCACAATGCTGTACAATGGGCCAGAAAAGACGATCGAACGAAGTTAAAAAAATGAATACGCATTATTTTCGTGTTCAAGTTACAATTTGTGGAATAGTATCTGCAAGATCGATCAAGAGTTTGAGAAAAATTAGTGTAGTCTTAGGCGATTTCAAATAGCCTTTTCGATATAGAAGAGCACATTTACAAATAAAAATAAACTTTTGGGGTATTTATTTCGAGTAGCAAAAGTGCAGAAATGCAAATGTGCCCAACAATAATTAATGTGTTTGGTATTATTAAGTGCTTGAGGAGTACAAGAAAACTATACAGTTGTTAGTCCGACACTTCTGCATTTCTGCTTCGTTGTTAGAATTGCTCGCGCCGTTTGTCGGGCATTTCTGCATTCATGCTCGACAAAGTGAACCCCCTTAGATGTGGCTGTGGGGTGCCACTGTTGGCTCACATTTTTAATGTGCACCAAACTGCATTGAAAAACTGTAAAAATTTAACTCAACTATTTTTTGAAGAGTTGTAAAATATATGCGCTCTAAATCGTCTAATGGTTCTTTAACAAAGATGTAGAATATTGCGAGAAAAACTAAAAAATTTACAGGTTATTTTGAAAGTTTTTAAAAACCAAAGATTGAATGAAAAGGTAAAATAATTTCTACATAGTTTTGCTAAACTAGAAATATTTAATTTAATAGGTTAGTTAATTATGTGAATTATAAATGACTGGCTTTCCCATATTTAAAAAAAATATAATAGTTCTCTCGAATATTAAGTAACTATAGAAAGTGATAGTTTAATGTTTTTGCCCACAGTGCGTTGTTTGGTTCAGTTCCATTGACGTTAAGTTCGGTTCGCTACGGTTTGGTTTTGGGGTTGCCTCTTGACCAGGGCTGCGAAAGCCAAAACCGCGTTAAGCGCATCGGACGACAGCAGAGCCCTGCAATGCAAGAGCAACAACGTTTTTAGTGGGATGTTCAACAATTCAATTTACCGCAAACTCGTTATAATGACACACACACACACACATCCTTCAAGGGATACAGAGGACCAAGCGTTACATACATACATGCATACATGACCATATCCGCACCTGGACGGACATATAACCAATAATTGTAGCCAACGGTGCTGCTGGACATGGCCAAAACCAGCGCCAAGTCCAATGTGTAAAATGTATTTAAACCTGTCGCCATCAAGAGCAAAGTGCTCGTCAGCGTTTTAATGTGTATGAGTATCTGTGTGAGGCGTGTGTCTGTCTTGGTGCGCACATTTTGCACATTAAAATTTATGCAAATGGCTAACTGTGTGTTGCGTGTGTGTATCTGTGTGTGCTTAAGCTTGGTTAGCTTTAGTTTTAGGACCTTTTGGTGCCAACAATGAACACGGCGTTGTTGTTGTTTTAATGGCATCCACCACTGTATGTGTGTGTGTGGTGTGTGTGTGTGGGTGTTTCTGTGCAAGAAATATTAAATGAGAGACTGCGGTTTCGACAGCCTTGATGCAGGGTTTAGGTCTGAACCGCTTTTGTGAAATTGGGCAGACGTTAATTTGATACAATTTTGAAAGAGATTCTATACAACACCAAAAATAACATTTCCATGTCAACTAGTGTCTAACAGCCGCAAAGATAGCGCTCGCTTTAAAGGTTCCTATGGTGAGCACTGAACTTTCTTCAGGTGTCAAATTTATGAAAATAATTGTGGAACTTCATAACTTGATAGCCTTTGAGGCATGCGATTATGACTTACAATAGTTGTGTTTCCCATTTTTGAAATTAACAAAGCGAAGTTTTATAAGGGAGTGAGTTTGTGAGTGGTGTGCCGGAAATCTCTGCTAACCGAATCTATTGGTGCTTAAATATCTGCTTTAACATAACTTTAGCCTTATAGTCTCACATTATCCTTGAAGTAATTGAAAATCTATAAAAAAAGCTCATGATCTAAAGATAAAGATAAAATGAAAGCATCTATGGGCGATGATTAATAAAAATTTAAATTAAGTCTATCCGTATAGAACGTTTTGGCAAACAAAAGAGAGAAAGAAAAATGAAATGGAAATCAAAGTAAACAGTTTGGTGTCGGAGAGACTTCCGGCTCACCAAAAGAATAAAGAAAAATGAAACGGAAACTAAAGGCAGACATTATGCATCGTTGGAAACTTATAGCTTGGATGCAATAACTTTTAGCAATGTTTCAATTAGGCCCTATACAAAATTTTTCTTAAATTAGAAGTATTACATACAAATTTAAAAGAACATAATTTCGATTATTAAATTACCCAATTCTAATACATTAATATACAAAATTGTGACCAAAGATATGTACATAAAAAGTTTTGCTTCGGAACACCAAGTCCTTACTCTATCAAGGAATACCTTTAATCTGAAGAAAGAATAAGCCCTACCTCTGACTAGCTGTTTTGCAGTGTAGTTGGAACCACGACTTGTAAAAAATTTCCATGGAGTAGGGCTTCCCTGCTAATCGGCTCAACAATTTGGTCTTGATACGTTTATCATCGAAAACATCCACATTGTGATTATATATTATGGTTATCTAAGCGATTTTTAAACGTTTTTAGAGCACCGTCAGATAATCTTTAGTAATATTAATTTGCTATAAAAGCTGGCAACGGTCTAGTGTGAATCCATAGATATGTAAAATTATTGGCACCCAATTATTAAGTTAATAAAATCGTTGCACTTAAAATAAAAAAAAAAAAGTTGTTTTGAATGCGTTGAAATGGTGGCTTCTGAAACCAATAACGATATACTGACCCTACAAAGTACAGATAATACATTTTTATTTTGTTTTCTATTTCTTGTTTTAATATAAAATGCCAAATACATACACTTCCAGATACTGTTAAGGGACAGATTTCCACTTAGATGGAAACCTAATTAAACTAAGGCGAAGAAAAAAACACTTCCCTAAATGGATGTCAAGATATCAGTCTTGAGTGATTTTGTGGCGTTAAAAGAACCAATTTTTAACAACTTCTGTAATATATACAAAGCAAACTAGGTATAAAGAAACAAAAAATTCGCTATCCTCAGCTCTTATGAATTCCCAGATCTAGGTGTTCAGACGGACACGCCCATAAGAAACTTATGCTCTGCCACGATTGCTTCTGCCTGTTGTATAAACTGTAAATACATATCTATAATACATCTTTAGCTTTGGTTTCAGGATAAAAATAATATTTTCAGCTTTGTCGCTTTTCAATATCAACCTAGACAGAATATACCTGGACCGGTAAATAGCAAGACTTTCAAAGAGTACGGCCGCAATAAGCGCAGTGGCAGGAACCCCTAGAAACTCTCAAATATTTCGGAAAACCAGACTCAAACCCAAGCATTAATTACAAGTTGTAGTCTACAACAGAGTAAAGTTGTCCTTAGTTTTTTATTATTATTACTTAAATACTTAATTTAAATACATATATCATACAATACACTGGCTTTAAAAGTATTCCGGTGAATGAAGTAACAGACTATCCAGCAAGAAACGGTGCTTTGAGCCCTTTAAAAGGGCCTGAATTCTTCTGAGGCCTCAGTAAATATAATATGCACTACAAAGAGAAGTAGAGAGAGCCAGACGGATGGCAGGCTGAATGAATGAAGCAATTCCTTGGCCCTTATAACTTAAATATTCCAGTCGTATATTAAGCCCCAGTTAATACAGTTGGCGTTCTGAATTCGGTTGCGAAACAAGATGTCGTGCATCTGTGAGACTACGCGGCTAAAAAAAATGTTTTAGGATACTGACCGGAGTCAGTACGTCAGTAGGTTTTTTGAATTTGAAGAGTATCTCATACATACACACTTATTAAGTGAGAAGCATTAATCAGCAGAACATTCCCCTTCGGCTTGCCTAGAATCTACTTAGAAACCCTAAAGACAGTAATAAAGTTTATTTTGGGCATGAAACAAACTGCGAAGCTTTAGGGCTAGCAAGTGACACAATAGATCTCGAAAGTTCCCAAATACTCTTTCCTATTAACATTATTAGTTCTAGTCGCTTTAATGCAAAAATCAACAAATTATCTTATTCGTCTGCCGCATAGCAGCCTATAAAAAGCTCTCACCTCTTTAAAACTATTTCCTCCTCATAAAAGTTCTAATGTTTTTCACACTTTACAGACAGTTTATAAAATTTTCATTACTTTCAAACTTCAAAATATACGAAATCAACCACTGCATGTGATTCCAAGAGACGAGACTATGCAAATTCCCCAAAATAAAAAACATGCCGAATTCAAGTGGCTGTTTAATGCAATCAGTTCCAGGTGTCAGTGGATCTGGCAGCTAGACAAAAACCCCATTAAAAACAACTTAAATGCCGTGCGCTTTTCACGCTGTCTGCACCGAACTACGTAGACAAAGAGCCCATACCCCCGGGTGACGGTTGGGAGTTGTCTGCAACTGTCGACGCTTATGGCACATTTTAATTTGCACAAACATTTATTAAATTTTAAAATCTAATTTAAATTTTCACGCCAGGCACACACACAAATAAATAAAGAGAGCGCCACAGTGAGAACGAAGTAAAGAGAGAGTGCGAGAGAGTGAGCAAACTAAACGAAGTGTATCACAAAAAGACGAAATACAGGCAAACAGGCGCAACGCTGATGATGATGACGATGACGAGGAGAAATAAACGAAAGAGCGGTGAAAGCAAGTGTACACAGGCAAGAGAAGGAGTTAAAGGCAACAGCATGGAACCAAAAGCAACAGCATGGAATTGATTATTGAGTGAGTGTAACGGAGGGTGTTCCCACAGTCGAGGGTGTTGCAACGCCCACACCCACACATACACACACACACACAATCGGCTTAGGAGTGCTTTACATATGTGCCCCGTTATGCGCCTTTTGTTGCCAGACTGTCAGACAGTGTCGGAGTGATGCGGTAGAGAGGTAAAGGCTTGAGCAGAATGTCTAGTGGTGGGGCACGGTGTCACGTTGTAACTGCTGTGCGTGCTGCGACCTGGTGCCACAAAAGTTATGCCATCCGCACATTGGTATGCAGTTAATATTCAAGGACCGGAACAACCAGTCTTACCATGCAACTGAACAAATGCATTTTGCAATCAGAAATGGCATTGCCAGACAACAATCCAAGTGATGACAACAAAGTGAAAATATGCAAACTGCACAGTGCATGCATAAATAGGCAATAGCATGTATTTTATACCTACATCTTTTTTTTCAGTGCACAAACTTTTGTTGCATACTTATGGGCTGAGTTTGCATTTTGCAGCCAACTGTACTTGCAAATCAAACGCAACGTTTTGTTTGTTAATGTTAGCTGATTGGTAGTTCATTACTTGAATAACTCGAGTAATTAGTGGGAAATGTGAAAGTTACAAAAATCGATTTTTGTTTCGAACAGAGTCAGAACGAACTTTAATTCTCGACGCGATTTGAGTTTTTCGGAAAATACAAGCTTTACTTGCGATGTTTATACCCTGTACCTATAGGTACAAAGGTTATACTAGATTTGTGCAATGTATGTAACGGACAGAAAGAGGCGTGGCAGACCCCAAATCCTTTATACGAAAATGTTTATCATAGCGATTGAGCTATGTCCGTCTGTCCGTCCCTCTGTATGAACACCTAGATTTCGGAGACTAAGGGCTAGAGATACGCAATTTTACCAGCTGGTGCGCATATTTCCTGAGAAGATGAAGTTTGTTAAATCATTTCGATATCTTCCCCTGTTCCACCGCAGTATAGTGAAAAATGTACAAATTTCACCTCCCCTTGCCTATATAGGTATAAATATCGAATTTCACGAAACAAAAATAAATTCCAATTGGAAAGTTCTTAGAAGGAATATGCAGGAATAAAGTTTTTTTGATAAAAAAAGGTATAGGGTATTACACGGTCGGGCACCGCCTCGATTTAGGGGCGCTGAATACACAGCCGAGGTAGCATCTCAGAAAAAAAATATATTTTTTTACGAACGCTGAATTAATTGTAGTTCCGACTAAATATGTTTATGGAACACCTTTCTTTTGGGGTGACCCCCGTTTTCGTCTTTAAAATGCGAACAAAAATGACAACAAATAAAATTTCTAGATTATAATACAAAATATTTCAGTCTTCTTCTTGAAGGCACTTTTTTTTTACAAATCGTAATTGTATAAGAATGCCATTAATAACAATTTTTTTTAGGAATTTCTGCAAAAGGTATTTTAAAATATTTTTTTCTTTTTTGCAAAAATAGTGTGAGCTCTAAATAGTCGTAGCAGAACTCTTAATTAATTATCAGTTGGAACTCAGAATTCGATAAAAAATTATGTCAAATGATGTAACTGCAAATATTTACTCTCTTTCTTTAAACAATTATTTGGCCAAATGTCGGTGCTGAGCAAAGGTGTTTGCTCACGGTATCATACTATGGCAAACATTTCCTCCACTATTTTTTGTCAAGCTACCGATAAATGCTGAGCAAACCTTATTTGCTTATTATGCTGGAGAAATATTTGCTTCGCAAACACAAGACAAAAGATTTGGTGCAAATATTTGAACATCACACTGATAATGAAATATTTCATCAAATATTTTATGCATTTTGAGCAAATATTTGTAATACTTAAATTTCAGCAGTTACATCCCAAATTTACGATTACTTCCAATATATAATAAAAACATACCTTTCATCCATTATGTTGGGGAAATATTTGCTTCGCCATTACACACTGGCAAACACAAGAACAAATGGTCAATAAAATAATTGACCAAATATTTGATGCATTTTGAGCAAATATTTGCATCGTGTATTGCTAGAATTTAATTTTTTTCTGACCTTGTTTTCGATTATTTCTTATATAAAAAAATACTAATTTTTGATTCGAATCTCCTACTGTTGGTGCTTTAAGAACGCCCATAAATACTTAAAAATGTACGATTTATGATTTTACATAAAGAAGGCATCAATTATTAATATTTAAAATAAATAAACTGAGCGATTACAGTACACTAAGTACAACAACCACAATATCTTTCTCATCAGTCGCGAGTTTATGGATTGAAACTGAAATGATCCATACATATTCATTGGTTAAGTTAATTTAATTAAATTAACCACCATCCATTACAAACGAAAAATTGCAACCGGCAATTGTGTACATATACATATATTTATACAGTACCTGTACAGTACAGGTAGAGTAATCTTATTGTACATTTTGAAATGCTGTAAATCCAGCAATTAAATAAAAATTCTTATAAAATAAATTAACTGCAGAAACTGCAAACAAAAGCTTTTTACTATGGGCGATTCTTTTACATTTCGCACAAAAAATATAAATATTCCGATTATAAACTTTTAACATTAATTACGTTTTTCAAGATTGTCCAGAAAAATTTGTTCATAAAAGTTAAAGCAAAGTTTTTTAAGTTTTCAAAAATTATCTAAAACTGATTTTTAATCTTTCCTAAATGTTTTTTTTTTATTTATTACTAGGGTATTCATTGCCGTTGAGTAGATGAGTTCAAAAATTGAGTACTTTTGCGAGACCAAAATATACCGGGCTGAGTTTTAACTGTCAACTCAACTTTTCCTTAAACCTTAAGCTGTTGAGTTTGAGGCATTTTAAGCACTCCAATATTTCGGGAGTAAATTGTTCACGCTTTAGTCAGTTGATTTTTTGGGCAACTTTTCAACCACTCAACTCAAGAGCAGCCGTGAATACCTCAAATATTTTTCACAATTTTTTTTTTATTCAAATCCGATATTTTTATGTGGTTAGTTTGATTAGTTTGAAATTCGAAACAAACAATTGTACTATTTAGAAGTGATTTTTTTAAAATCATTAATTTTCCTTTAATTGAGATTACTTTTTTTTTACCGAAATAAAATAGATTAAGTAAGTGGAATCGGTAGAATTGTATTTACAATACATTATGTCTTATTATTATTGTCCATTGTATTTACAACTCATAACATTTCATTATTGATGCCCTCTTTTCAAAAACAAACGGCATATAAACCGAACTTATTTATAGAAGGTTATCCTTGAATAAGCTAAATCTGTTAGTTCTGCTTTATTTCCGGCACATTCAACTCTCAGTTACAAAAATTGCTACAAATTGTCATAAACTGTCCCACTGACAATGAACATGAACTTTAGATAAAACAACAATAAAAAAATATCTTGTTAGCATGTTGCATATCAGCATTTAATTATCTTATACAATTGTCAATTAAAAGTAAAGCGTATGAAAAATGTATGAAAATAAACAGGGGATAACTTTTATATGTTGATGTCATAAAACATTTTCCAACACTATAAAACTAAGCACACACACACAGAGAAAAGCATAACATGAAAAGTTAGTCATGCGAGTGTTTTGTTTGTCGAGTTGTTCACCCTCTCTGAAAAAAAGCCCATTAAACTGGGAAAACTTCAATTAATTTTCAAATACGGAAAATAGCCAACATCAACAAAAACAACAATCTACAACAAAACAACAACAATCTACAAAAAAACAAGTATAAACTTTGTTCAGTGAATTCAATTAACCACAATTTCCATATTGCTGCCACAGCAACTGTACCGCGGATTTCAGTTTATCTCTTATACATCAGAATGCAATTGTTGTGGTTGGTCAACAACAACAATAAAGGACACAACAAGAGAGAACAACTAAAAATTCTGTCAAAAATTGTATTCCTTTTTGTTTAAAGGATATAGACGCTCATAACTATAGGTCGCCGAGTGTTGAATACTCTGAGGCGATACGATATTGAAAATTTCACAAAAAAGCTTGCAGATGATAAGCATTTTAACTTTGGTGAACCACCCATATAAATCCCGCCTGAGAAGGACTTAACCTGGTAATCAAAAGATGATATGATGAAAATGTGCCTTCTAAAGAAATTCATCAACAGGCTTTGTAAGATAAACCAGATAAAGATGAATAAATTTTGTTAATTTTCGTTTTTGAGTGCTCCCAATTTCGCATTTTTTGCTATCACTATCTATCGTTATCTACTGGCCTTTTCTGCATAAAGAAGCGATAGTGACGCCCTAATTTCGGTACTTTACTACACTAAAAAAAGAGTGACCACGCAGGGATTGTGAAGCAGTTGTCAGGACACATTTTTAAAAACGGTCCCATTTTTCGAATTTTTATCTCTCAATAATGATTAGTTATTTGAATGTCTAAATTTAAAACATCATTTGAAGCAACGAAAATGGAGGCCTTTAAAAAAAACATTTGAAAGTATTATGAAAATTTAAAAACAGCCCCACTTTTTGAAGTTCTATCTCTCAACATTAATTCGTTATTTGAATTTATGTGATAATGTCTGAATCCTAAACATCATATGAAGCAAAGAAAATGGAGGCCTTTGTCTTACAGTATCGGAATGCTCTTCTATTCGATTTTTTGGCACAACAAAGGTTAATGGAAACTTTCAATCTACAATCTATCTATTCGAGTTTTCGCTTCGATCGCCATTCTGGCTAGGACCATTTTGTGAATCCCTAGTTAATCAACTACGGATTTGGTATTACTAGAAATCAAATAAATCAGTTTAAAAAAGCTGGTTATGCTTGGCACCATTGATTAAAAATCAACAAATATCTTTTGTGTGTTTTCTTGAAAACAGTTCCCAGCGGCCCATTTGATACTTCTAAGCGACCCACTTTAGTTTCGAAAATAAAGTATAATATATAAAATATAAATACTGTTGATCAGGAGACTATTTTGATACGAAAATATTCCTGTCCCATTTGCTCTATAATTTTCACATTCTTATTGATTTTAAATTTGATATCTTACAAATATGTTCTACTACGTCACCTTCTTTGTGTTACCAATATCATAGCAAATCAAATATACACTCTTAGGGTATACTCAAAAAAAAGTTCCCTAAAATGAATACAATTATTATAGCTTTTTTCAATGACTGCCTTCTGACTAACCATAATTGTTGGCCGTTTTGCTTTTCATAATAATTTGTCAAATTTAATAGCTTTTGTTTTGGGGCTTTGTACTGTACTCGATTTTGTTGTAACTTTTGATGGTACGGATATGGTATATAAAAAGATTAATTTATTATGCACGTTTTCCAAGGTTGGTTTAGTAACAGAAAATATGATAGCTTGCAAATTGTAAGAATATTTTCTGGTTTATACTAGGGCGATATTAAGTTTATGTGTATCCGTAATACAAGGTCTGCCATTTGATATTTTAGGAGTCAAAATCAAAAATAAATATTTTTTATTGAGCATGATTTTGTGGTATTGTTTTTCTACACACTTTTTCTATTCCAAATGTGGTAGAAACTCTAAAAAATAAGTTGTAAGCGCTTAAGCTTTCTTTTCGAATTTGTTTTGTAATATGCGGGAAATTAAAAATAAACTATTATGTGCGAATTCAGGTGTAATAATAAGTACTAATAATGTTCGCGATAGACTTTACGGGTCTCCGAAAACTATCGTTTCAAAACTAACTTCTTCTTCTTCTTCAAAAAGATAGATTTCTGAGACCAGTAACTTCTTGCATTACTTTTAAACAGATAGTTTGTGGAGACCCGTAAAGCCTACTGCGGACTAGTTTCGGACTTCCAGATGCAAAAGCTCGAATTTATTTAAGAACACTTCTTGATCTGTACTATCCAACAGCATCAAATCCTTGTCAGATTCCGCTTTTATTTTTAACGAAGATACCCTACATATACGGCCGTCGAGAGAAATTTCGTGACCCGGATGAAGTATTCTCGAGCCAATATATCTACCACATTTAAAAAATCGAGTCCATCTATTTGTCGGATTTGTCTCCTCCACGTCTAGCAGAATAGATCTTAAAATATCCGCAAAATTCACAAACAAAAACATTTTTTTTTTTCTAATTCAATTTTTCATATGTTTTGTATGCAAAGTCTTTTATAATATATCTAGAGAACGGAAGAAAAATTTCAATAAAGTAACGACTTGTTTTTAATGGTAAAAATAAACCATACATGCCAAAAATTTGAAAAAATGGAGTTTAAGATAATCCACGAACTAAATTTATACTTCGTTCGGAAATCCTTTTTTTTAACATTTTAGGACAAAAGGTGTAATAGGCGCATTTATGGAAAAAGGAATTTTTAGTATTTAACACTATTTCGGTATATTTTTATACTGTCAAATTTCGAAGGAAATTTAAAAAAAAATGGTGAAATAGGAAGAGCAGTAATCGGGGTTGTCCAACCTTCTGCACCCTTTCACAAAACGTTATTGCAATACCTTAGATGACAGTCGCACTTATGGAATAAGCATTTTTTAGTAATTTACATGGTTTCGATTGGAAAACTCTTTTATTACACTGGCAGATTTTATAGAAAGTTGCAAAAAATGGTATCCACTTAGACGAAGGGACCTCCTTTTGAGTATTTTATACTGTTTTGATCGGAAAACGTTTGTTTTTATACCTTGATACCTTTAAATAAAAGGAGTTTTTTGTTTGAAAAAAAAAATTATGTTGATACCTTAGATGAAGCGACCTTTTTTAAAAGACCAGCAATTGCGGTTCACCAACCTTCAGCCCAGCCTACATAAATATTATTCTTTTAACTTTCAAATCCACAAATATTTGCTTCGATTAAATTTTAACTTGTGCGAAGATAACTGCAAAAATGTTTGCATAAATTTAGTCAGCCGAGACTTCAGCGAAAGTTTCGTTTAAAATAAAAATGTGCATCACATGACTACCATAGGTCCATTAGTCAGTCTCCAATGTCGGCAATAATCCTTTTATTTTGTGCAGTCCCCAGCTGTTTTTATAGCAGTTCTAACAACTTTCGTTTTAAGTACATCATAATTCAAGCTCTTAGCATTTTGCATAAAAAACAATAAACTTTTGAGTGCATGACGCAACTTGTTCACCAGCTTCTCATATCGTTTGCACACATCTCTTTGCAAACTTCACTCATTCATTTAACTTGTTCCATAGGCGGCACTCACTTTATATCATTACCCGCATCAGTGTACAGCGTCATGCTGGCGACTGACCGACCACACTTGGCCATGCCTGCCTTATCTATAGGGTAGGGGGGGTGCACAACGAGGGGCTGCTGCTACTACCATGTGGCATGTGCCCAGCGGTCAAGCACACAGCCAGCTGCGGGTGAATGACCAACGTTAACTTAATAGAAGTTGACACATGTCGCCACGCATGCAAAATGTATTCATCTAACCGCAGCAGAGCGACACACAGATACCAAGCGACACACACAGATACTCACGCACACAAGTAAAGAGCATTTCTATTGTATTATCCAAACGCACTTGATTTCAATATCGCCCACAAATGTCGTCTGCCAATTAACATTTCTCTCTCTCTCTTTTTTTTGCTGTCAACTGTCAGGCAGCAGATTTGAATTGCTTTTCATAATAACAAAAACAAAAGAGCGAATGGCACAGAACTTCCGGCCACGGCTGCCGCTTGTCAAACTCGCTGAGTTTCGTATTTTTTTTTTCAGTTAATATTTTATACTAGTTTTTCAGAGAGTGTAAATTAGATTCGACCAGACGTTTGTAATAGGCTTGACCAACAATAGTCGACTAGATGTCTGTCCGTCTGACATCTAGATCTTGGGAACCACACAAGCTAGAGATTCAAGACTTGTCCAAAATATGTACATAGTCCTGCGGCAGGTGATTGGAGTCCATATAAAGTCTCATCAATCTTGAGGTTTTTTTTCAAAAAGGTTTTTTTGATAAACCACGCGGGAGTGTCAAGTTGCCATGTGTTTTTTGGGATTATTTTTAAAAAGAGAATGGCAAGAACTGTTCTTTCTATTGATAATAAAGATTTCCCGATTCATTGGAAATTTTTGTTTTTTTTTTATTAAAAAAAAAAAACAAAAAAAAACTCAAGATTGATGACCCTTTCAAAAGATTGCAGAAAAAAAATTTTGGCTTCCAAATGTCTTGATTCAACTTTAAATTTTTTTGTTATCTTGGTATAGATGTTGCTAATACAAGACCGGGCATGACCAAGACTAATACAAAGATTATACGTGTTTGGTATTGTCCTTTCTCTTCGCCAACATTGAGGTGGTTTCATCATCCCTGAATGTTTTGAACTAAGTATTTTTTTTCACCTGAAACTCTTCGTTTACTGGACTAATTACCCAGTGTTACCATTTTTTAATTTTTTCCAAGACTATAGAGCAGTGATGGGCAAAACTCATACCAACAAACATTTCTTTGTGTGAGTAAACAGCGCAGTAAGCAAAAGCGCACGAGAGAGCAAGAACCGCAATTAAGCAAAAACGAGCGAGAGATTTCACACACTTGGACCGTACATGAGCCGACTGCGCTGCAGCAGATTTTGGTGCAATAGCCTCGCGAGTTATGTAAATTGAGAGACTGCCCATCACTGCTATAGAGTATCCCACTACCCAACACTAACTCGACTACTACTCTATCAAAAGTTTTTTTTTTTATTTTCTTGCACCCTAGAATCCCCCCACACTCAGTTAAAAACTTTCTTGTTCGGCGTAGCATGAAATTTGTTTGTTTACAATTGCGAGTTGTTGGTTTGCTGTTCTCACTGTTTGTCGTTCTGTTCGTGAGTGTCTGACTCTCCTTCTGTCTCTCGCTATCTGATTCTCCGCTTTACCCTCCTTTTCTCATTCTTGCTCACTCTGTCCCACTCATCAGCTGTCAGTGGCTTTGTTGTTATCAAATACCGGAAATTGTTGTTTGTTGCGTTGTCGCTGTTTCTACGTAATTCCGGTTTATTTTTTCGTTGCTTATTTCATGCTTCGCTGCGCAATATTGATAATAAATAGGCGAAACAATCAGAGTGATATTATTAATGACAAATATAGGAAATAAGCGCGCCAAAAACTATGCAAATAAAGCAAAATGCGCCATGTGTCATTGACATTTCTGGGCCAATGAGTTTGAACAGTGGACCTCAGTTGTCCAATACACCCCCGCCAATACACTTTTCCATCAATAGCTACATTTCATATTTCAAAACGAAGCTTATTAGCTTTGTATAAATCCATAACAGTTGTACTAATGGCATGATAGATTATTTTAATAATAATAAACAATTGCTGTTCATATTTTTTTTCACAGAATACAATTTAATGTAAATTTCAAGTTTTTATTTAACACTAAAGAGAAAAAATCTATAAAGTAATGGTCTAGCTAGAATTTAGTTACTTTTATTATGTAATTAAAGAGGGTGAACGATAAAGTGAGTGAAATCGGAGATGTATTCAGTTAAATTGAATTAAATACTAAATCAAAGAAAACAGCATTAAAGAACTGTTCATTTAAATTGTCTACGATCTTAAACCCGAAACAACCGCTCAACAAATTTTAAGATTTTAAGCATTCATTGGTTGTCCCAATTTTCTAGACCACGTTGTTTTATTAGAAATATCTGGAAAACTTCCTCAGATATTCGCTTTAACGATGATGATCCTAACGGATGCAAAACTATTTTAGGGATTTTGAAAAATCTGGTTCAGGAGCATTCGATTCCAGTTCAACGATTTGGGTTCAAAAGAATTATACTGACTGTGGGAGTGCATTCTTTCTCTCTCTCTGTTGCTCAAGCCAAGAAGAAGTGAAGAAGGAAATTTCCATACAGTTCGTTTCTCAAGTCTTATTTATATTACAAGGGCTTCTATGTACGGCTAACTAAACCTGTTGGGGCTTGGACAGCTATTGTGAAAGATTATGGTGAACGCGGACAATTCCGCTTACCGGATGTCAAAATTTTTCCATAATTAAATACTTAATCCGTTCCATGGATAGAAGGCTTACTTGCCGTATGCCTATCAGAGCTAAAAGAAGTCAATTGAAGAAGGCAGCGCTTAAAATGCATACAAAACTGTATACATCTTAACTAAACGTATATATCATATATTATATGACTATTTGAATATGTCAAAGCTATCCGTTCCATGAGTTTCCTGATTGCGGAAACTCGACCATAAGCGCAACCTTAGCCACCAAAGCTTCATCTCTCATCACTCTTCAGATCTGGCCCCTACCGACTAGTTTCTCGTAGGAACCCTAAAGAAATGATTGGTTGGTTAGAGATTTGGATCGTATGAAGAGTTCATCACGGAAAAAACGTTTATTTCGAGTGCCTTAAGAATACCAATGTGAAAGGAATAACAAAAACTTTAAAAATCACAGTTTGACAGCCCTCGTAATCAGTTGGAAATATGGGAAATCCCCCTCGGGGGTCTCGACCAGCATTTACCATTCAAACGCACTTATGGCCCGACCATAGTCACCACCGGCCTATGCAGAATGCTCCGCCAACATTAATAAGCGTTCACTTCTCGAAAAGTGCATTAAACATTCGATAGGAACAAACGATAAATAAAATTTTCAATTCCGTTTTAGCTTGAAAGTTCCTTACAATAAATTTGCATAACATTAACAAGTGCAATAAAATGGTCATAAATAAAATGAGCATTACAACAACGAGCCATTTATGGCAGCGTTACCATGGCCACTGCCACTGCCACTGCCACATTGCACTCTCAACTAGGGACACACAAACCGAAGGGGTTGAAGATGCAGTTTCTAGTAGCAAGAGGGTAGGCGCTTGCTAGGGTTGCTGCACTTCAAGCAGTCTTGTCGTCTAGGTGCAGGACAGACAGACGCGGCGCCGGCAAACAATGTGGCAATGGCGGTACGCCAAGGCACTTCACTGCATTCTGTTTGTGGGAATAAAAAAAAAAAAAAATTTATTTTACAACATTGTATATAAATTGCGATTTCCATGCAGTGCTATACCCTTCCCCCAGCTCACAAGTGGCAAGTGCAGCTTGCAGCGCGCGTAATTGAGTCAGTGTGTATGATGTAGTCTCAGGGATCTGTTGAACCCTTAACGCACAGAGGAGCGGGGGTCCTCACTCACTCACTCACTCTCTCTTATCCACGCTTGGTTATTTTGAAGCAATGTCGAGTGGAAGTAAGCGCATGCTATGCCCAAGCATGTGCGTTTACTTCTTGCAGTCAGTGTGTCACACTGCAACAATGGCGTTAGTTCCCCCCCTGCAACACCCAGCACAATGAATGTGGAGCAATGTGCGTGTGTTGGTTGGCTACTGGCTTGGTTTTAACACGCACTTAGCACACACACATACTCTCGTTCACCAACACTCTGTCACCAACACTCCCGCTTACCAACATTGTAATCTAAGAGAGGGTTGCCATCTGGCGGCATTCTAACCGACTGCTCCTTTTTTCTCTTTTTTTTTGTATCCTTTTTTCTACTAGCACACAAGTTAATATGCTGCTAAATGGCATTAAAAAGTAGCAGCTATTGGGGTGTAAAAGGGCTTAAATGAGTATGTATATAAGGATATCCTTATGTGTACAAGTGTGTGTGTGTGCATTACATTTTTGATAAGTCCAGAAGCGTAAACACCTCCGACATAGTTGCGTGCGTGCTTTTCAGCTGCTAATAAAGTTGGACAGACCCATTGACTTCAAAAAATATATGAAAAGGGTGACGAGAAAAAGTTTTCCAACACATTAGGGGGAAAATTGAGAGCAGGTCAGAAAAGTATAAACAGAAAATAGTATGTTATAAAAGTTGAACCATTAATTTTACTTCTTCAAGTATATAATATGGCAGCTATGTGTATATGTGTAAGTGCTTGGCGAAAAACTGTTAATTTAACTTACTATACGTGACGGAAATTTTGAAAAATTTGAAATTATTTGTTGCCCTCCTTAATATGAAATAAAGTGCACTTTTATGAGCGTTACTTTGGAAAATGTGCTGGAAACCATTCTTGTTCGTTAGTTTTTATAGATACTATGCATTTAAAAAGTCCTAAGGTGTGTGCAAACGAATAAAAGACTTTTTTAGTACAGTAAAAACTTTATGTGCTTGCGTTTTTCAGTGCTGGAAAATAATTTATATTTAACTATTATTTCAAATTTGAATTTTTAGGTCAAAAAATAAGTGTTAAAATATGATTGACCAATTTAATTTTTTTAGCACGGACAGTTATGCCTTCCATTTAATTTTGGAAAAATTTTGAAGGTCCGGTAAGCGGTTAATTCTACTAATAATTAATTAGTGAATGCTATGATGTTCCAAAAATTATAAAAAAAAGTATGCTTCTTTTGGAATAGTACTTTAAAAAAATAATTTACTATATTGTGGCTTGGTTGTCCAAAACTTTTTTTCGCTTTGATTTTTTCAACCCAAACCGAATCTAAAATAAAAATCAATATTGGGAACCAAAATTGGCAAAAGGTTCTAGCTATATAAGTTATTTGTAAATTTGTAAAAAGTAATTATGCAGTTTAATCCAAAGGTTCCAAAAAAATATATACCCAAAAATATAATTTTTAAGCGTAAAACATTCATTAAAGCTTAATTTAAAAAAAAAATTTCACTTTATATTGATTTGTGACTTAACTTATATGCATTTATGAACAATTAAATTTTTTTGATTAATGCAATTGTTGCTGAAGCCCATTTTAAATTTATTTGAATTTTTAATTATATATATTTTTATTATTCTTCTATTTTAAGCACAATTTTTTTAAAAACATTTTTTAGTCCTCTCTTTGTGTGCCTATATATGATCTAAACCAGTTCGCTGCAACATTGTTGAAACGAAAATCATTTAAATACGAAAAATTTTTAATGTTTTAAAAAAAAATTATACTAAAAAATTGTTTTTTTTTTTTTTAAAGGACGTTAAAAATTAATATACATTTTTGGAATAGATATGTGTTGATGAAAACAATTCTTGAATTTTTAGCTCAAAAAATTTTATTATTAGTCTGTTATTTTTTTATTTTGTGCAAAAAGTGTATTTTAAGAAATCAGATCCTATTGTATTTAAATACTTCTCTAAAGAATGGCTTTAAAAATAAATTTTTTAATATTATTATTAGAACTATTTAAAAAATTATGTTTTTTGTTTTTTTTTTAGCCAACACATTTTTCTAAAAATTTTTAAACACACCTTTTAAATAAATAAATTAAATAAATATTTTTTATTCTCAGAAAAGTTAAATAATATAAATTGTGAGATCTAATATGCGAAAAATAAAGAATTAAACCAATAAATATGAATCAAATCAATTTGCTGTAACAATGTAAAAAAAGACAAGTTTTTAATGTTTATTTTTTAATGTATATTATTTACAAAATAAATATTTACTGTTTATACAATGAGAACAATTGAACAATTGAAGAATTTTTTGCTCAAACAAATATTTTTTTATTTTGCATTTAGGTATGGAGGCATTTTAAAGTTGCTAGTTTTGAATTCAAAATTAGTGTTTAGAATTTTTAAACTATGAATTAAAAATGATGAACTTGTTTTCAACAATAATATAAGTATTTTATTTACTTGATGGTTTAGTCCACTTTTTATCGATAAATGTTTCAAGAACAACCTAAATTTTAGAAAACATAAAACGTGGTGCTAAGGCAATTCGTTTCGGCAACATTAAAATAATTCCAAACTTGGGACTGAGAGATCACGTTTTGAATGTACAAAAAATTTTGGAAATGAAATATAAGATTAGAATTAAAATATTCTCAAAATTAAGACTTTCAGGAGGCGACACCGTTGTGAGATTCTAAGGGTGTCCAGAGTTTCATGCTCATGATGTTGAGTTAGAAATAAAACTTTAAATGAATTCGGACGCCACCAAAATTTGTATTCTTTAGTTTTGTGAAGGCATCGACTTATTTGGGATCTGAGTATACTTTTATCTCTATACTTCTTTGGCTAACTAGCAAACACTTTTTTGTTTCTGTTTCTGCTTTAAATGGAGTCAGTTGAGTCGAAAGTTTGAGTTTGATATCAGTCTTTCAATGTCTTTCCACTTGATTAAAATTGGCTACAGTTATCAAGGAATTTCAATTGACAGCAAACATTTACCAGCTTTTCAATAGACTCTACTCCATCAAAGTTTTCCTTAGAAAACTCATCTTTTTGTGAAATAAACATTGTTTTACAAAGCTGCTGCTATAAGGCAAACTGTACCAATTCATGAAAACTGTCAATTGTCTATGCAACATGAGTGAACGATGCTCAAACACACAAAGTTGCAAGCCAAGATTCACGTATGTATATTATAGTGTCTCTCAATCTGTCAGCTCGAAAAACTTCGTCAACTTTAGAGATGAAAAAAAAAAATGCTTCAGTTGCCGGTTCAATGGTCAATTTTTTATATGACTCCCTGGGAGAATTGCAATACAAAATGAACTGACATAAGACACAGAGGTGCACAATACAATGACACTCTCTCACACTACTCTACTACAAAAAACCAATACAATAGCAACATGGCTGCTGTGTCATTGCAACAATGACACTGGCAATGAAACTTGCAACAACATGGAGCAGCGGATGCACAGCGCTCTCTTGTTATTGTGCAACCAGCAGCAACTATGACGACATCAGCTGCACAGCTGCAACATAAAAAGGAGCGCAAATATACATGTAGATATACACCTCTCTCACGAACAGTGTTGGGCATGACAAAAAAAAGTCTTGCCTAGTGCAGCAAGCTCCGTGTGCACGCCTCACCCTCATATAATAAGTTGTTGCAACAAAAGAAAAGAATGTTACCTGCGAAAGCTGAGTTGGAGAGTTGAATTTCATTTCAATTTAACTAAATTTAAATACACTTTAAGTTATTTGGATAAAAGTATGTGTACTTGCCGGACTTGTAGAAAAAACTACTTTTGGGAGTCGTTAAATATAGTAAATGCCGTGAAAGTACCCATGGTCGAGTTGTAGCGGATATATTTATGGATATGGATTTATGGGCCAAAACAGAGAAGGTGCTCCATCGTTTGAAGCATATCAAGAGCAGAGTCAGTAAATATTGGTACTCTCACAAGAAATTGGTGCACTATCGAACACATGGGATGCTTATGTTCCCATACAAACACTGTTTATAATGGATCTCTAATGTAAATTGGAAAGATAAACGACTGTTTGAGATCAATCCAAGTTTGAACAAAAACGATGTTAATTTGAAAGATTAAAATATTAATCAGATGAAATATGTACGGCATTTTTTTTTTTCTCTGCAAATAAAATAATGTTTACCTTCACATTTTCTTCAAAGTTGTTGGGTGGCTTGCTTAATCAGGAACAAAAGCTTGTTGCTGGTGGTTGTTATATTGCGGTGAGTTAATTTGTGTTGAGAAATGTGCAAATAGTGCGTCGCAGCGACGTATCAGTATCATTTGTGTAATTTTTGTGATCTTTTCTCTTTGGAGGACTTGAAGACAGTTAATTCGAAAGTGCTTGATTGATTAAAATAATATTGATTGTGGTAGCAGCACTGCTCAACAGAATGAGATGGTCACGAATTTTAAAAGTAGCGGAGATCAGCCTCTAAAACAAAAATAGACGATACTAGGCCTTTGGTGCTGTACCCATAATACATGACCCGTTGAGGGGGTCTTGAAAATACTTGTTCACTTAAAGGGGGGGTCTAGGTTTTTGTCACGTATTATGGGTACAGCCCCCTTGGACCTTTGGTCCGCATTTCCAAAACAGGTTGTGTCAAGCGGCACCGTATGATATGGTCACGAATTCTGTAAGTAGTGGGGATCAGCCTCTATCAAAAAATAGACGATACTGGGCCTTTTGTTAGCAAAGCTGTGGTCCCAATGATTCCGTTCTGGTAATATGAACGTCGAAGATAGGCCATGCTCCAATAGGCTAACCATCGAAAATGTTGATAAAATCATGGAAATCATTGAGTCGTACCGGCATGTGAGCTCTTATTTCATCCATGGCATTTCGTGCCATACGAATTGACGCAACCTTTTAGACCGAATTGATTGCGATTTTTTGCTGAAACGTAAGGAAAGCGACCCATTTTTGAAGCGGATCATAGGTAAGGGCGTTTGCTGGCTTTTAAGCCAGCACACTTAGGGCTATACCGGCCCGTTGTGAAACCGCGGATCTCACTTTAAGCCCTTCTCCTGAGATAAACACGCTAAAAGGATTCCCATCCTGTTGCTGCGATGTAGCTTGGGATCCTCCTCGGACATATAGACGCTAGCTCCGCTAGGTTATGAAGAAAGTAATTGCCAGGTGCTTATTCCTACGTCTACTAATAGCCTCACAGGAACAGAAGAAGTGCTCTACTGATTCAACTTCTTCTTCGTCTTTGCAGCTTCTGCAAAAGTCATGGCTCGAAACATTCATTCTGGTCGCATGATCGTTTGAGTCCACAGAGCCTTATGGAGCGTTTTGGTCGATTTTAGGCCATATTTGGCGACTGATTGTGCAATTGGGGTATTATACCACAGCCTTTGTACGTGAGAGCTGAATTTTTCCCTTGTTTGTAGCTTGAAAGTGGCCATTGGCATACGAATATCCTCCTTATCCGGTAGGAGGGATGATATTCATCTGCTATATCATTGCCTATTATATTTTGTGTCCATGAGGCTAATAACAAACTGCTGTGCCATCTCTTGAATAGATTTGCGGCATCTGTTAACTGTCATCGTGTTGGAGAATACTGCTCGAAATGACTTTATGGCTGCCTGGCTATCCGAATATATATTTATCGCACCGGTTTCCAGGCCGGTAAGCAGATCAAAGCCTCTTTACTGGCAAGGATTTCTGCTTGAAAAACGCTACAGTGGTCCGGAAGTCGGAAAGACTGCCGAATATTTAGTTCCTCAGAGTAGACACCCCCGCCAACATGGTTGTTGAGCTTGGAGCCGTCCGTGAAGAAATTAATACAGTCACTTTGACCTGGCCGAGTTTCCAACCACGATTCCCTAGAGGGGATATCCGTGGTGAATAATGTAGATGAATGCTCTAAGGGAGTGCAGTAATCTGTCATTAACACGTTTGTGTCTTCTTTTAGAATGGACGAGTGCCCATATCCCAAGACTGCCTAGTATTTAGCGTCTTTCATGCGTCTCGATTTTAGGGTGTTTGAAGCGGATGATGACTGGTGATGAGAAAAGGGTCACATAAGAGAACAACAGCCGTAAAACATCATGGACCAATTGCGGTGACTCGGCTCAAACGATCGCCAAGCCCAGATTAACGGCCTCAAGAGAAGCTAGTGAA
Source organism: Chymomyza fuscimana (assembly GCA_949987675.1). Taxonomy (NCBI): domain Eukaryota; kingdom Metazoa; phylum Arthropoda; class Insecta; order Diptera; family Drosophilidae; genus Chymomyza; species Chymomyza fuscimana. The sequence goes on along the minus strand of OX465088.1, from coordinate 44,801,445 downwards.
AAGGAGCTGGTCAGGTTTTTTACCGAAAAGGACAAGGACTTCTTCAATCGGGGAATTATTAAATTGTCTGCTAAATGCACAGTTATCGATATTTGATCTAAATCGAATAAGTGTCACTGTGCTAATATCATCATCGAAATACGAAACTTTTTACTTTAACTATCAGTACCTAGTATATAGATCTTGAAATTTTCAAATGTTTTTTAAAGTTAAGATACTTTTGCAAAGAGTATTCAAAATCTAATGCATAGCTAAACAACTGTTACGATAGGTTGAAATGAGAGCAGTGTCAAAGCTACAACTGTAACAATACAACAATCCAACAACAACAAGAGCTGTGAGAGAAGCTTTGTTTGTTTTCTGGTCCCCTTCTTCTCAGGGGTTTTACATCGTTTTTTGTTCTTTTCTTTTCTCTATTTCGACAATTTGCCATTGTTGTTGCATGCAAAAATTGTGTGCAATTTGACTTGCACACGCACACAAAGCCAAACTTACACACACACACTAACAATTGTCATGGGCGTATTTAGTAGGGTGTGTGTATCTGTGTGTGTTAGTTTGTTGGGCGTGTGCATTGGGTGTAATCATTTTAATGAGCTCACACAAAAGCCACCTACGTTTAGCTAGTTTAAATTGTTGTTTAGTTAGATGACATTTGTTTTAGTTGCTGCTCTTGTTGTTGTTGTTGCAAATTGTTGTTGTTGTTGTTGCAAATTGTTGTTGTTGTTGTTGCAAATCGTTAGTTGTTGCAACTAGTGGAACTGACTTGCACATTTGATTGATGCATTTTTCACACAATGCGCGCTTTATTAAATTGATAGTTTAACTTAGTTTAGTTCACTTTTGTTTAGCTCTTATTGTATATAAACTAGTTGATGGATATGTCAGGGAGGGCGGTTGCGTGTAACCGATTTAAAAGATTTAATTGGCATTGTTTATGGATTTACACGCTTGTGTTAATGGACACAGTTCGGTCATGTCAAGCAAATAAGGTTAATTGAAAGCGTTAGATTGTAAAAACAATTTAATAATATATGGAACACTGGCAGGTTCTAATCAGCTTATAGTTCGTAGTATTTCCTAATTGATGAAAAAGAATCTATGCTTAATAGAATATTGCATATGACCTTGCAGATGATTTTGTACTCAAGGGTAGACAGCTTAAAGTACTTATAATCGATGCACAATTCAGAAAGATATATACCGGAAAATTTCAATAACCTCCTGGAAAGTGTCCTGGCACCAGTCTTACACAGCATATTTGCGGCCAACATTCCTGTGCCTAGACACAATATGGGCATAACCACGGAGAAGCTGCTTCTTGCCGCTAATGCTAACCATGTCTTTGTATTGTACGCATATTCTTGTCATTACAAAGCCGCGAATGGAATTCAAGAGCATCTCCACAAATTTGAGAATTGGGCGAGACGTTCGAATATTGTAATCAATAGAAGCATGTCTGTCAACATATGTTTCACATAACAGACGCAAATTCCGGCCACGATTTTCATCAAAGGCGAGCCAATACAGCAGATGACGTCATTACTCTGGACTAGCGACTAACATTCCAAAAGCACTTTAGCAAAGCCGCTGAGGTATGCTATTGCAAAAGGTAACGATTCTACTGGCGTACAAATAAATATAGCATGTTTCACCTTATGAATAAATACAGCATCCTTCCCCTGCTTCCATCAGTAGATCATATCAGATAAAGATAATCAGAGCTGGTGTACCGCACTATAGGTTCCAACTTATACATATTAAGGTACTCCACCTTATTTGTGGATGTGAATGGTACTTCAGTAATTCGACCTTGAACTTAGTCCGTGACGTCAATCTATTATAAATACGATCAGGATCCAATTTAATCTTGCTGCATAAAAATACGTGCAGAGATATTTATGAATACTGAATGAAGCAGACGGGGTTGGTTGGAAATTTGTTGGCTTTAAATGAGTCTGAATACCAAGTTTGAAGGCTTTTTATTAACAAAAGAAAGACGGATAATGTTGCCATTTATAGAACAGGGGGTTAAATTTATTTTGTAGCATTTTATTGCTATCAGAAAGGTCAATAATCGTACCAAAATTCGTATTTGACTTTAATAATATGGAAGTAAACCTTGAAATTCTTCTGCAGGGAATCGGATCAAGTTCTCGACATGAATCCACTAACAGCTACTGTGATTCATTTATTTCATTCATTTAATTTTTAATCTTTAATTTATCAGTTAGTTCATATGAAAACTAAGACAGTGATGTTTTTGTGTTTTTTTTCGGAGATAACACCGATAAGTACCAAGATGCCATTCTGTTTTGCGTATCATGACTGATTCCTCTCATTGTTTTCATTTTCATGGCTATTAATATTACTTCTAAGAAGAAGCAAAAACTTTTACGTAATACCCAACCTAGATCTCTGAACATTTGCTCTGCTTCAGGCTTAAAGAAGTTTCCTTTTACAAGTGCTCATGAGAACCCCTCTTACTCCTTTGCTGTAAAAGCGGTTGACGTTTAGCTGAATGTATTCTTCAAGTCCTTTATTGAGACTTAAAAAAGGCGTTTGTCAAGGCTACTTTTTGATTTTATCTTGGAGAATCAATAAAATACCGCTTTGAGATAAAAATTACCGTCTTTAATTTAGAAAGAAGAAAAAATGTTACGAATGTTCATTGTTTTCAATTTTTATTGTAGTTGTTGATGACCTTTTTATCCGAAGCTTGGGTTACTCCCCGTAAGATAGTTATCTTGACAGGTTCTCTAATTGCTAAAGAACATTCCGTATAAGACGCTCTATCTCTTACTTAGCTTTTGTTCCCCGGATGGAGATTGAAGCATATCAATTAATTAATTCAAAAGAGGCTATAATATCTTGTTCCTAGCAGAAATCTTCTTAAGTTTAAAACAAAGGGGCATAGGTTAATCTTTGTGTAATCTTTCATTTTTTTCATTTCAGATTATTGCATATACTCTGTTGAGTACTCAAAAACTTCCTTCTAACAGCCTACTTTCAAACAAGGAAATTGGAACCATCGCCATCCAGTATCCTCAGCCGCAATAACGTTCTTCTATTTTTTTTCTTTTAAAGATTTTTGACAAAGTGTAACGCGCAGGTTATTGCATTCCCATTACTTGGATAGAGAAACTTTTTAAAACCAACAATTTTAAAGTAAACAAGCTATTTAGCTGCCAAAATGAGAAAAACTTTGGAATCTTTCGCATCTCCCACCCAAAAAAAAACGATAACATGTACAACCGAAATTATTAGCAAGCTCAACGACAGCCATAACTCAGCTGTCAAAACAAAACCGAAATGTTATCAAACAATTTCAAGGTTGACTTGTGTGAAAAATAAAGCTCTCAAGTTTGGAGACGCACGCCAAATAAATCATCAACAACAACAGCCGTTGCCCAGGTCCTGGTCCTGTTTTTAACAATATGCGCGCATATTTTTCATTTCTGCATCAGCAAATATTTTTTCACCCTAGGGCCATGTACTTGTTTTTCAATGTAGAGAAAAAAAAAGTAGCAAAATAAAAAAAAATTTGATAATGCGAGGACTCACCTTCGCGCACATTCTCATAGGCATCCTCGACATGTGACTCCTTGTAGATAATGGAGTGAAAATCAAGTTTGTCCTCATCCACCTGCACGTCATCTGCTAACGTTGGTGTTGACGTGGTAGCATCTAACTCAGACTCCAACTCTTCTCCAAGACTTGAAAGCGTTGACGACGACGACGACGAGGACGAAGATGGCGTTGAGGTCGACGTTTTTGTTGTTGTTGTGGTGGTTTCAGCATTTTTGTTTATGGAGTTTTCTGTCTTATTATCGACGGCAGTTCTGTTGCTGCGCAGGGCCATGTACATGGGCCTTGCTGCTGGTGAGTTTGTGTTGCTGTTGGAGCCCTGGGGCGTTGATGTGGATGTTGTTTTTGTTTTTGTCGTCGACGTTGTCGTACGATTTGTGGGAAAATAATGTTTGGCATGTTCAACATAATAGGCATCACGTTCCGTTATAATTTTACCCTCGAATACCCCATTGTGTATGGAACCAAATACATAACTATTACGATCCCCTATCACTTCGCCCTCGTAGATGTGATCCGTGGAAACATCAATGGGGCCATTGCTATCATAAAACTAGGATACAAAAAATAAGATAGAGAAAATTAGTTATGTTGTATGGCAAAGTAATAAGCTAAAAAAAATTGCAGGCATGTATCTTGGTTTCGAACTCGAATTCCTTTCGAATGTTGTTTAAAAAGCTGGTAACATCATTTCATTGGAGCAGTTTCCAGTTCTAACTTTTTGTTAAACGCTGAAGAATTTTTACCAAAATACCTACCGATCCTACCGATTTTAATAAAAATGACTCAAGGATGCGTAATAACAAAAGAAGTAAAGAAATTAACCAAGCTTAGAGGGCTTTCAGGCGATTTGATCATTTTCTTTATTGCTCCTACAGTTTTCAAACGAAAAAACCAATATTCATAGAAAGAGATAAGAATTCTTATGAACTGTCACAAGATGTGGTCATCTTTATATAAGGTATTCTACCGATTTTCATAAAATTTACTCATGGAAGGAAAATAGAATTCTTCCGAACTGTTTTATAGTGGGGCTTTCAGGCGATATGGTAATTTTTTATATGGCTCATGCATTTCCCTATTAATTTTTATTATATTTACTTATGGAAAGAGACAAGAATTCTGTATAGTAGGGCTTTCAGGCGATTTGGTCATTTTATATATTCTCCCATAGTTCCTAACCATAAAATTTACTTACGGAAAGAAATAAGAAATTTTTCGGACCATAGTGAGGCTTTCGGGCAATTTAGTCGTTTTTGTATACTGGTATCACAGTTCCCAATTTTAAAGCAATTCATTAATGAACGGGTAATAGAAGAACGGTCAATATGGGCTTAAAATCTATCTCAGGATACAAAAAAAAAAGTAAAATCTTTCTGATGTTATTTGATGCTCATAGCTTTCAAGGTCCCTACAAACAGTACAACGTTCAGAAAAACAGATGGTCTTCCGGAGAAACGGGCAGCTTAATCCACTTTATAGGTTCTGACTTCTTTAAGGTCTTACAGATAAGAAATCATCCCTCACCAAGACAACATATTATATGAAAAAATAAAGTATACCAAACGCAAAATTAGGCTGGGCTTTAAATTTCTCAACGTCAATTTAAATATATGTATGTTCTGTGAAATTGAGAAGGAAAATAGCATATCCATCTTTGGCGGATATAGAATACACGAATATAACTCCTCCATTTAATAATTAGTTTGTTTCGGGAATTAAATTCGCTGACTAGTAAGGAGTACAATACATACGTGTTTAATCTACAGAATATGGCGCCCAACGTGGGGCTCGAACACACGACCTTGAGATTGAGAGTATCATGCTCTACCGACTGAGCTGACTAGTAAAATGATGTAATCTGCAGGATTAAGGATTGGGCGCCAAGTTATATAAGGTACCGCGAATATAGAAATCAACGAGAATCATGTGAAGATCCTGTAGATAGCATAAATTGGCGCCCAACGTGGGGCTTGGCTAGATTATATAGCTTAGCGCTCAACGAGAGTGATGTGAAACTCATGTAGATTACAGATTTTCCACAAAAATATAATTATTATTTTCAAATTCGAAAGATCTCGCCTTCTGATATTACCATCTCGACCCGGAGCTGGCAAATGGCTCGTCTTAAACGCACTTTGCTCGAATAAAAATGGGAAACGAGAAACTAACGTACCATATATTAATCAAATTTTTTTACGGATGCTTTTAATTTGTTTACTTATAGTCGGATGACTCAAAATTTTTTACACGACACTAGAAATGGATGGTTATTCGAAAATATAAATTCAGATTGTTTGTGGAGAATAGTTCGAAAATAATTTTATTATAAGAAACTAGGCTTCAAAAAGTTTTTTTTTTAAATTGTTAGTGTTTTATAGACCAGTGATACTTTAATCGAACTAGTACCTTTCCTAAGTTCTTCTTCTATAGTTACTGCGCCAAAAAACAGAACCACTTTGTTGTCAAACCTAAAAGCAATGAGTTTTTTTTTACATTTTTTTGACTTACCTCTAACTTATCACTAAATGTTTTTAAATCACGTTTTAATCTAAGATGGAAGTCTCTTCCATGTGCTCCAAATTTTAAATGTACATAATGATCTTTGGTCACTGATCGTCGCGCTCTATGGTGACTAGCTCTAATGTGCTCATGATCATACTTGAGTGTTTCATAGTGGGATATGTATTCGTTGAGTCGTTCATGACCTGCAAGTAAAAGAAGAAGATGCAGAAGATATAACATGAATATATTAGATAAATGTATATAAATTATTATATCCAAAATGCAAACACTTAATAAAGCATAACTTTAAGCTATGCTTTTAGTTATATACTTATATAAGCTCATACACAAACAACACTCCATTAGGCAGACCAAAATTTTCATATACATAATTCATATATGGTTGTGTGTTGGTGTTGGCCCCTGTATTTATGTATATGTATGCAAGTGCATTAAAAATTGTGTGCAACTTGTGTCTGCATAAAAGAAAAGGCTACAAGGCTGCTCCAATTCGGAGAACCAAGCAATGAGAGCCATCAAACGAACCACTTGCAACAAACCGCCCGCTTACTCTCTCTCTCTCTCTCTCTTAGTCTCTACTTCCCTCACTAGTTCTGCACGTCATTTCTTCATTTCGTTTTCCATTTTTCCAGTCCATCTGCCAAAATAAATATGTTTCTCCTCGAACCCAACTCTTATGCTGCCTGCTGCCACTTGCACTTCAATTTCGACACCAACAAAATGTTGCATGCCCCACGCTCCTTTGAGCATGTCGTTCGGCTTGTCCTTACACGTCTGTACCCATGTCCCTCATACATCTCCTCTGTCCTCTACACATTTCTCAACTTTCAGCAAGTGCATCAGCAGCAGAAGGCAACAAACAGTAAGTGCATAAAAAGAAAATGTTAATAAGTTGGAGCGTTAATCGACTGTGGGATACACTACAACAATTGATGCATGTTCTGAATTTGTTATCCGACCTAAATAATTTTATCAAAATTTTTCTAAAGCAAGTTGATAGTTTGGATAGTAAGCTACATAATGCTTTTAAGGGGAATCGCATTTAAGTCCACCTTTATCATCGTTATTCGGAAAATGCGAATCCTTTTGATAAAATATAAAATTAAATTTCCAAATGATATTAGCCGATGTGCTGATAAATATTTTGAAAATATACTTCTGACTGCACCAGTCTATAGTACCCAAGACCTTATCTTTACAGTGTATGAAAATGTATAGCATACATACAGGCGCATATAATATGTGTGAAGGCCAGTAGCAGTGCAATTGCCGCTCTCAGGCTTACCCTCTCTCTTTCTCCTCTCTTGAGCACACTCATTTTGCCAGACCAAAGAGCACAAACATTGCTCGACTGAAAGCATTAAATGCAATCAAACGTTAAAAGTATTAAGCGAATCAAGAGCGGAGCACACGAAACAGCAATAAAGAACAGCAGCAAACAGCCTTTGAGTGTGAACCCGCTCTCTCTCATACTCTTCCTATTATGTGATACGTGGGTTATTAACCTATGCAGAAATGGGCCAATAACCATATGGTTATAGGGTTTATCGATAAATTGACGTTGCGTAGTTTCTTAATTTCCGGACTTCAATTAATTTGCGAATGTGCGGCAAACCGAAATTGGCGGTTTCTGATTTGGGATTTTCGTAGATTTCGCAATCAGCTTTATCAGTTTTAAATGCTGAGCATTGAATGTGTGAAATACTGACTTTAAATATACGTATATTTATAAACATGTAAAAAGTTTCAATGATGACATGCGATTTGTAAGGCAACTTTATGCTAAAAATAGTTATTGAAAAAGCATTATAATTTCAGCCTTTTTACTCAAACACACAATCGAAAGTTACGAAAATATACACTGAGAGAAAAAAGTCTGCCTAAAATTAAAATTGTAAAATTCGCAATCTTGTGAAGCCAATCTTAAAATATTTTTATCTTAAAAAAAGTTCGAAAATACTAATAATAAGTGAAAAAATTCTGTAAATAAGAATGACGTTCAAATTAAGAAAAATTATTTTACCATAAAAAAAAAAATGAAAGATGGCGTACATTAAAGTCGGGCGCGTTTGGCTTTGGGATACCCTGTACCACCACATTGCAAAAAGATATTTATTTGTCAAATTTGGTTACGATATTTTCACAAGCGAAAAACAGACGAATTTTGCACCAAAAACGTTTTTTCAAAGGATCCGTCCTATGAGGGCTATATGATAAAGTCAGTCGATTTTGATCAAATTTAGTACAGTCCTTGGGAACTATCAAAAATTTTCGAATGTGAGGTTTTGTTACGATGTCTTCATAAACAAAAGAAACACACACAGATCTGCCCTATGGGAGTTATATGATATAGTCAACCGATTTTGATCAAATTTGGTACAGTGCTTGGGAACTTCTGAGAGCCAAATTTGGTTATGATAACTTCATAAACAAACGAATTATCCATCTAAATTTTTTGATTTTTTTCAAGGTCCTCTGAAACACCCCTATGGGAGCTATATAATAGAACCCCGATATCAAAAAAATAAAATAATCTTGTCTCCCGTAGGATAATAAGAGATCTTATCCGAAAGTTTGGTTGCTCTAGCTCTTACCATCTCTGAGATCTAGGCGTTCATACAGAAGGACGGACGGACAGACGGACATGGGTATATCGACTTCTCTAGTCACCCGACGTCTGCTTCTGTATGTTATCTACATTTTCGGCTTGCACAAACTTAATATACCCTTTGTACCATACGGTACAGGGTATAATAAAATTAAATTCTAAAAAAAATAACACATTAGGTAAATAGTACAGATTTTCTTAAATTTTCAATGTACGAATATTCTTGACTTGAGAACATTTAGTATCTGTGTGTACTTAGTTAGGGAATACAATTTTCCACGAAAAAATGTTCTCTATTCAAAAAGCGTAATTTTTCTCAGTGTAAAAACACTAAATAGAAGAAATTGTCTATAAAATATCTTACTCGGTAAATTAATGTCGCTAAATGAAAATTTTGAAACCGATATTTAATTTTAATTAAAAAATAATTTCTAGATACACAAAAATTAACACTACCAACGAGTCAGATGGAAATAACTCAGTAATTAAAACTTAATTGAAGCTCAAAAATTTCTTAATTTTTATGTTTAAATGGATTAAATCTGAAATTTGATTACTTTGGTTTCGTTATTTTTTAGAAAAAAAGCAAGATTTTAAGATTCACGCTAGAATTTATAAGCATATTTTTTTCTTTTCTCGTTAAATTAATAAAAATGCACTATGTGTAAAAATTACTAAAATGAGTACGAACTTCTTCTTAAAATAATTAAAAACATCCAAAAATTTCTGTATCATTTTTGTACAATTAGTAAAATTATTTTTAAACCAGTTTAAACGTTCTGAAATTAAAAATTTCTATTTCTGTTTACAAAACAAAGCTCTATAAATGAAATTTTTATCTTACTAATAGAAAATTGACCACTAAGGACTACCTAGTCTATGTGTGACTCCCCCCAGGGGTCAAACTGTACAACCTAATAGAAAATTGCCCTCTTCTTATTTTAAGAGCAAATCTACTCAAGTGAGCGCGATACATTATGCTTTTTTTTACTCAGTGTATAGGCTTTGCATTAAGCAATAGATTTTTCTGTTTCAGTGTGCATGAGCAGAAAAAATATTTTTTGTGATTAGGCACTATGATTCCAGAAATTCATATGTAGTATAAACTTTTTCAGGAACGTTGCATAAAAGCTCGCCCAGCATCCAGTCTTATCTGTATAAGCCTTATTCAACGAAGTACCCATTCAAAATATCCTAGCCAATAAAAACAGCAAATAACCTTCCTTTTCTAGTTAGAAAATTTTCGAAATAATTTTTAATATTTTTTGTTATGCAAATTTTATAACATTTTTTGTTTTAAATTTTTGTTTCTACAGATATATTTATCATTTTTACATTTCGCACTCAAATTTCATTATCGATTCTGTTATCAAAAGCCAACGAGACAGCTTTGTTGTTCAAAACCACAAAATTCTTTGAAAATGGGAGCATAAACAAGAACAACAACAACAATAACAACAGCAACAACTAGTACCAAATATCTAATCTTAATTCCACAAATATTTGCAGCAATCTAGAAATGCCTCAATAACGAGTGCCACAGAGCCGCACGAAATTATCGGCAAGGATTAGCACAGAAAACACAAATGGAAAACTGTTGGAGTAGACTGGCAAAAGTGGGACAGAGACAGATGCAAATAGTGGAATAAAGTTAAGCAGGAAAACACATCAGAGCAAACAAACAAACAAATATCAACAACAACGAACGAAAAACGGCAACAGAAATTTTCTCATTCAGTCAAAGTCGTTGAATATTCAATGTACAACTCAAAAAACAAAGTCGAAGCCAGATGAAGATGAAAACTAAGTAAAATAAAGAGAGAGAGAAATGTTGGGAAGAGACAACAAGAGAAAGAAGCAGAAGGTTAATTGCGTTCAAAAAACCACAAAAATCGATAGTAAAATGAAAATAAAGTTGAAATAACTAACAGACCACACAAATATATACAAACGTACACTCTCTCTTACGCCCACACACGCAGATATAAAATCTGACACACACACAGATACAAAATCTACCACACACACACACACAGTTACATTCTTGCAATGCATTTGGCATGAGTGAGGAATTTTAATTACTTAAAATGCGCCAAAATAATGAAAAGCACGCCAAAGCATCAGCCGGAGTTCTGCGGCTCTATCAAAACGGACGGGATTCTGTATGTGTGTGTGTGTGTGTGTGAGAGAGAGTGAAATTAAGAAAATTACACTGAAAAACGTAAAATGTTAAAACAAACTGCAAATGTTATAAAAGGGGTAATTAAACTGAATGCTCAGGCAAACATTACGATTTTTTGTGTTTTATTCCTTGTATATTTTTTTTTTGTGCTTTGGAGCAAATGCTTTGAACCATACAGTTGCAGTGGTGTAGATGGGGGGTGATAAGGGAATCAATCACCCCATGAGTAAAGGAACATTTTTTTAAATGTTAAAAAATTTGATTTTTTACAATTTTATTTATTAAATCAATTCCAATAAATTTTTTTTTTAATTTTAACAAATTTAATTTTTTTTTAAATTTCAATGTAAAAATGTTTTTCCCTCTTATATGGTGAACAAAAATCATTTAATTTTGCTTCGGAAAGCGAGTCCGAATATTATACATATTCGGATATTTTAATATTTAACATTTTACTTGGATTCGTTTTGATACCACACATTCGGTGCTCCGAATTTTAGCAAAACGAATTTTTTATTCGATTTGAAACCGAGGAATCAGAACGAATCGGCAAAATAGGTTTAAAATAGTACGAATTTTATACTAAAATAATTTTGAAAATATTCTTTGATATACTTAGATTCTATTTATGTCAATTTCAAGTTAGATATTATTGATCATTATTTTTAATTATTTCTTTTCTGAATCAGCCCAAAAACTAGCACCACAAACATGGTACATGTCATAAAATATGGTTTATGTTCCGTAGAACCAAAATTCCCCTGCATAAAATGGTTAATTTAAATAAATAATATATTCTAAAGTAACAATTTTTATTGAGCTCCATTAATTTTCATTGCCTTCAAATTTCGAATTCCTCAAGAAACTCCGCACAAAAATTCATGGGAGAAAGTAATAGATTTTCGAAGTTGAGTTAATAAAGATAGTTCCATCTACTTAATGTACCACAAGAAAGATATATTCGCACACATCACATTTATTACTACCCCCTTCACAAAAATCTAGCTACACCACTGATGCATGGCCCCCAGCTTTAGCTTCAGCACAAGCTTGAGCGCGTCAGCTCCAAGTACGCTCAGTGGACAGCAGTTGACCCAGAGAGTGGAAAAAGAGCGGGGTTACTGCAGTGGCAACAATAAGAAGCATGCTGGCGGTGATATATTTGAGTGACTGATTAAACAAAGTTGAAAGGCAGAATGATGGCAGCAAGAGCTCGAATGAGAGAATGAGTTCAGAGCGGGAAACGAGACGCCAGTTAAGAGCTGGCAACTGTGATTAGGACAGCCGGAACCAGAACAAGACAATATGGCATGGCATGAGGTGAAGTAGTGTGCCAGGTTTAGGTTAATATTTGAAAGAATTTTAGTGTAAACGAAAACTTGGTCGCATTAATTTTACCTACCTGTGGATAAAACTTATATTTTTCGTAGAAAGTGTGCGCACTTAAATCGGATTTGAGTTGAAGGTAAATTATTAAAGAGTAAAATAAGATTAAAGTTAAGCAGTTGAGGGAATGGCTATGAACGCAACGCTGTATTTATATAAAAAGTTAAGATTTCTGTATTTAAAAGATTAGCAAATAAATGGTTTGCAGAAGACGTGAGCAAACTCAAGAACGATGCAGAAATGCAGAGATGCAAAAATGCCAGACTTACAATGTGAGCAATGTGAGAGCCGTAGTCCCCTTTAACTGCACATTATTTGAGTTCACAGAACCACATATTTATTGTTGCGTGTCTTTTGAAAAGACTTGTTGTTACAACTGTACTAAATTTCACATTCGGGTAAAGCAACATTATTCCAAATTATTTATATTAGTTTTTATAGCCATTTTGGTGTTCCGTAAGCAATAACAACCATACAAATTAACAGCTCTTACTATCTTAATGGCCTACATTTACTTTTTCTATGACCTTAGCAAAACAACTAACTAACGATTAACTAATTAACTATTTACTAATGGCTTGATACATACTACATTATTCTGTTCGACTGTTATTTATTTGGAGCATTGGAACTTAAGTGCTTTCCTGAGGGGTTTCTCTGAGCAGTTTCGCTGACTGATTTGTGGGAAAAAAAAAAAGTATTTTCCTTAATATACCCTTTAACCGACTCAACCACGTCTCAAAAGCAAATAAATATTATATATATTATGAGAGCATAGGTTTTGTTAAATTTTTTATATCTATAACTGCCCAAATATTTTGCTTCAGATAGATTATTCTCAGGAACATATGTAACATAAACTATATATATTCTTTATCAGCATCAACAACCGAGTCGATATAGCCATTTCTGTCTTTTCGTCTAAAGCTAAGGATCTGAAATTTTCCAAAATTAACACTCCTTTGTTGAGAAGATCCTTTAAAAACTGCGTGAACAGCGTTCATTAAGGGTATTTATAGTCGGGCAAGCACGACTGTAGCATTCTGAAATTCTTAAAAATTAAGAAAAGTTGTCGGGATGTCCGTTATAGACTTATGGGGGTTGGCATAGATATGTATCCGTAAAGAAGAAATTTAGACGTTTTTAAAGGAGTAGCGTGACAATGTCTTAAAATAAAATTGTTCTGCCGAGTCCTCATGATAGTCTGTACTCCCAAATTGGTGTATTTAACTCTCATAGTTTCCGATATTTCTGCATCTACCAAAGTAGAGATAGATTCTACGTCGACTTTACTATTTATGTTGATCTAGAACTTGTCTACTCTCCAGAATCGAAAAAGTATCTTTATTCCCGTAACATACTCTAGAACGTACTAAACCTACAGTGTGTTCCATTCAAGCTAACCCAATCAAAGGTCATAAACCAAGATCATGAAACTTTAGTCCAAGGATATTATTGTTTGGATGAAGTAATCTCCTTCTGAACCGTCTAAAATTTCTGTATCTTTAAAGAAACTCGACGATTGGTTGCAATAAAACAAAATTGTACATACAGAACGAAATTACGAATTCTTTTGTATTATGAAAATATTTTAAGGTTTTTTAGGAGTTCACTATAGGGAAGTTGGAAAGAAGAGGTTCCTGTCCTGATCAGCATTTGCACGTTGATCGAATCGAATTGAAGAAGATCCTGTTCAAATCATTGGGAGACTATTATAACCGATTTTTCGATTGCTCATGATAAAGTTGGTATGTATCACTTCTGGTTTTAAAAATAAGATGCCCCTATGCAATCGAAGTTTCAACCAAAGACCCTCTGTCGACTTAGGGGTACATTTGTAATTTTTTGTTGGGAGCACATCCTCAAGATTCTATTCCATAAAATTTTTTTTCGTCCGCTTCATTACTTTAAAGGAGAATATCTCAAAATGTATCTTATTAAAAAGTACTGTTGCAGGAACCAAGATTTCTAAGGAAACATTGCCGCTATCGATTTAATTTTTCGCAGACAACTTTATAATCTGAAAATCTTGATCGTGAAACAAAATTTTTTTTGGGTTTGATGAAACCTTCAAAGATCAAAAAAAACACCACTAGCGTAAAAATTTGCATTTCACAAAATCCATCGATCAAAAACGCTTCAGAACATAAGCGAAATAAAAAGTCTTTGCTTATTAATTTCAGATAAACCATTCTCCATAAATCAAAGCAAGGGATGTCAGGAAAAATATGTTTTTGCCGAAGGGCCGTATTAAACCAATTCTAGATATATTTTATTGAAAAATTCAATAGTTAGATACGCCCTAAACGATTCCAAGTTGAGGTCAGAATATTTGGCAATTCTTATTTTTACATAAATGATGACGATGGTCATGACGACGATAACAAAAAAACGCCAATAATTACGTTAGATCTGTTAAATTCTAATTGTGACATAATGATGGCAAAGACAACAAAAAATGCTATTCAATAAAAAATAATCAAATGCTTAAAATTTAAAACGAGATATTGTCTATGAAGGAAGCCCCACGGAGGACTGCAGATCTGGTAAATTCTGATTTGTACAGCGTCGTGATAGTGACGACAAAAAAAAATATATATTTTAAAAAGAAAACAAATGGTTTCAATTTTAATGGGATACTCTTTTTAAAGAGAAACCAGTGGAGGAAGGTAGATCTGATAAATTCTTATAATAACATAAATGATGACGATGGCTACGAAGACAATAATTTTTTTATATAATATGTATAAATAAATTAAATGGTTCCAATTTTTATAAGATATTCTTTCTATAAAGGGAACGAAATGGAGGACGGTAGATCTGGTAAATTGATGGTGACGACCAAAACAAAAAAATATTATATAGAGAATTAAAATGGTTTCAATTTGAAAAACACAAAATCTTTGTAAAGGGAAACCAATGAAGGAAGATAGAACTGGAAATTTCATATTTCATATATAATGACGATTGACATAGGCATGATAATCATTTTGCATAAGGCTCCTGGAAAATCTTATTGTTGCAAGACACCTAAAGCTATATTATGTTATAGATCTCCCGGATAGATTTAAAAAAAAAATTAAGCAAACATTTTTGTAAGTTATGAAATTTTTTTTTTAAAGAAAAATTCTAAATTTAAAAAGCTTAAAAAACAAAAAAAAAAAATATAGAGAGCATAATGAAATGCAATCAATAAAGAACTGATGGATTTCGTAAATTCTTATGGTTCTTGTGATGGCGCTGACGAATCTTTCATGTTAAATGTAAGAGGCTATTCGATATAACTAAGACGCAATATATTCAAGCACGGATTTTTTTTTAATATTAAATAGGGTCAACTTTAATGGATTAGTCTCTACAATTTTAAAGTATGAGTAATGGGCATAAAAGCTTCTTTTTTGTTTGGTATACCAAATTGAGATTGGCATTAATAATTTCCATTGTTTCGTTAACTCTGGCATAGAAAATCCATTTGAAATCAAAGATATTGTTCCCTTTTAAGCCAATTTGAAATGGTTGAATGCAAGTTTTGGTTTTATAGCCGCGACCTGCCTCACATTCGGCTGCCAAGCTTCTTGGGTAGCTGGGGCGACTTGGCACACATAACAAAAATAAACAAAAACCAGCTAAAAACGACTTTCGCTGTTTCAATGTTGCAGAAAGAAGAAATACATAAATTAAACACCCCAAGAAGCTGACCAACACGTACTCAAAGATACAAGATACAACAAATAGAAAAAAATGAAAAACAAGTCAACGGAACTATGAATTGGCCGACTTTGCCTTTAGAAATAAGCAAACAACTTTTCTTTTTCATTTTGTTATGCGCGGCGTTGATTGCGACGCTTCGACGCTTGAACGCTTCCAAGCTTGGCCATTTCCTCAATGAGAGCAGCAGATACATAGATACAGAGATACACGTTTGGCAAGTTTTTCCAATCGATGGCCAATAGCAACAACAAGTTACAGCCAGTGCTAAGTTGTTTTTCTTTCTTCCGAAAAAAACCAATTAAAGCAAAAAAAAAAAAAAAAAAAAAAAACTAAAAGTCGACAAATGGCTGCAGAAACCAAAACTTGTTAACGAGAAAAGTAAAAATGGCAAAACTGGTCAAACAAGCAATTGAAAGTGTTCACATGTGTGTGAGTATATTTGCTCTTTGCGAAAAAAAAAAAATTGATCTGAAATTAGTCGTAGACTGGCACTTTTTGCGCCGGCTGTTGCTGCACTTACTCCCAATACTCAATCCCAATCCGTATGCCACATACCCTCTCTACCCATTTGACACAACTTGCAACTTTATTGAAAAATGTTCGCCAATCGTTGTAGTTGGCCTTACAAAATTGCAGCCCAAGAAAAAATCACGAGAAAAAAAGCGCAAACTTCGAGGTGACACAGTTAAGATACACTTTAAAAATAGTTTCTGGAACGAACGTGTCTCAATATCTTTATGGGGAATAGCCTTGTTTAGACGTATCTTCTATGAACAATGCGGTTTTTTAAGCTTTCGTAATTCGCAAAAGTTTTCCAAGGATAGACTCTTAAGCCTTCTCGAAATACACTTTAAAAATAGTTTCTTAGCGTGCCTTCTTTATTTATATAATCCTTATGACAAACATCTTATAATGTTGTATGTTTTGAATTTTATTTGATGCAATTTTCGAAAAATTCTCGAAATTGTTGTCACTGAATAGCATGAAGCCTCCTCCAGATATGTTTGATGTTAGTTGTTCGTTTTCTAAATTTTAAATACTTAAGGGAGTAAAAAATGGTCTAAAGCCTGTAAATCTGGGCAAGACTATTTCCATTGTGGTAATGCTAGGTGAGCAAATGAAAACCCTTAAAAAATTTGGCGCTTTGAGGGCAAATTTTTTTGTATGTTATATCTATTGCGTTCCAAATCTATGCTTTTATTTTTTGCCACATCTTTGGTCACACTTTTTCGATAGGGATAACTAAAATATTGTCCATAAAAGAACTAAATTAAAGCACATTGCACAGTGGTCAGAATACTAATTTTTTGTCATAAATTTAATTTTTTTCTGTATTCTTCTTTCTAGTGTCTAGAAGAAGAGACGAAGTATCTGAAATGAAGCTGGAATGCTGCGGAAACTCGACGAAAACGACCAGGTAGCCCATCAACTTACAGGAATGATGAAAATGCGGTTCCTAGAATCTGATTGTTGATGAGTAAGTGATTACGGCCAAAAAAATTACTACTGAAGGTTTGACCATGCGAAAGGTGTGCGCCAAGTTTTTGCGAAGAGATCAATTAGTGAAGAAATTGACTTTCCATTGTAATAAGATGGATTTTATTTCGTTTTTTAATTTTTGAAAATAACTTCCGAAATTTTCAGCCGATAGAGCTAGGGCCGTAGAGAGAAAATCCGGGTCCGGGTGAAAAATGTACCGGCCCCTCTATTACACCTTTAGCTTGAATCATGACAGTACGACATTAATTACACCAGGGCCCTGAGAAAACTCCGGGCCCGGGGGAATCCCCCCTTTACCACCCCCTCTCGATGGGCCTGGATAGAGCAAATGCACTAAACATATTTTATATTCAAATTTTTTTTTGGTTTTTGGACAGCCAAACATGGCTGAATGGAATTGAGACGAAGTTTTCTGGCTTTGACCCACAACACGGGCGATATATACAATAACGAGCTTGGTTTCCATTCAATAATGACTTAGTTCTTTAGTTAAGATTAGTAACGCCATTTAATAAAGCTTAAACATGTGGGCAACATTTTACATACTAAATGATTTCCGGAATATATTCTTATATACGGATTTTGTAGAATACTTCAATAGAAATCTGTAGAAATGATTGGAAATATTAAAATTTTTAATTTTTTTCAGGAAAGAACCAAGCAGCATTGTTAGGATGGCACTAGACTGGAATCCCCAAGGAAGCAGACGAGTAGGACGACCAAAGCAACCTGGCGGCGAATTGCCCTTCAAGAATTGGCGCAGCAAAACATAGCATGGGTTACAGCTAACAGCGCTAAATAGTGTTCGATGGAAAGCTCTTGTAAAGGCCCTAAGCTCCCAAGAGGAGTAAAACAGGAAAAAAAAATTTGTTTATTGTTTTTAAATAGTTTTATAACCTCTACAATTCTGTATCCATCAGTGACTTTTTGGTGTCTGAGATTTTCAGCCCACACTCTTTAACCCATCAAAAATTTTGAATTGAAATTCATTTGGGTAAGCTACATGGAATTCCCCCCCTATGGAAGGACGAATTAGGATATGCAAGCATACTTCCTCACATAGCCAATTTGCTCAAAACTGAAACTACGCTACTTCAACTTCGCTACGTTTTTTGGGGGGTCTCACTTATATTCCATTAACCTAAATTTTGTCTTTTTCCCTGTTTTGTGTGCTCTGCTCTGTGCCCCATCGATCCACGTCGAGCTCGTCAAACAAACGAGCGTTTAATGTGCTGCATAGATGAGAACTGAACTGAGCTGAACCAAAGAGTACAGACTGTCCATCCAGTTAACCATCCATTCAATTCAACCAATTCCAGTTGAATCTGCTGCTGCTGCTTCTTCTCCTCCTACTCCGCCCAAGAAACCAAGCCAGCCATTTTGCGTTATTCATTTTTAACTGCATGTGTCATATTCACTGGCCATATACACTTGTTGTCTTGCTCACAGGCGTGTGTGAGCGTGTATGAGTGAGTGAATGGAGGGTATGGGTGTGTTTTGGGTTCTCACAATGATGATTCAATTTACTGAGAGCTATGTACAGTGAGTATGGTCTGCTACTGCAACAGCAGCGAGTGAGCATAAAAATGGCTTAAATGCGTTCAACTTGAATATTTTAAGCTTTTTGGTCAGCATTTTGGCTGGTTATATGCTCATTTTGATTGATAGGCTTAAGGGTGAGTGTGGTATCCCTGTGTGTATCCCTGCGATGTGAGTGACTCGTTAAGCTGACTTTTTCTTTGACGCTACTTTTCTGGCCCATGTCCTTGTTTGCTGCAATTTTCATGAAGCACATTTGGGACAAGGCTTGACTTAGATAAGGTTTCCATATCCGGCTGTTGCCTGCATTGAGATTCGTTTTGGTTTTGTGCTTGAAGTTGATGGATGATGTTATATAGCCTATATATACATACCATACACATTTATATATGTATATAGCATTTTGTTTGGCTGGTAAGCGCTTTTGACAGTTTAAACATTTTACTTTGTTTAATTTTGATTTTTATTTTCAATTTTCAAAATCAATGTGCGCCAGTGTGTGCACACTTTTGCAAAGGTCATTGAAATCTTAAAATGGATCGATTTTAGATTAAATATTTTAGAGTTTTGTAATTGATGTGTTTTCATATGTACTGTGATATGGCGCAGGGATTTAATCCAATATTTGCGAAAAACAAAATGTTTTAAAAGCACACTAGGGGGCTTCGTCACCTGCTCTCTTCACTTGCCGTACACCTAACGTGCGTTTGAAATGAAGAAGAAAGAAGAATTACAAAATTAACCTCTAGAGCAAGCAAAAAATAGGAACCAAGCCAAGTTTCAAAATTGTTTGCGAAAGGGAGCAAGCAAAAAATGGCAACCCCGCCAAGTTCCGAAATTGCGCGCTAAAAGAAGCCTGAAAATTAAATAAATAAATTAAAAAGAAGGAACATTTTTTTTATATTATATATAGTTGTTTTAAAGTTGGACAGCTGAATATAAAAAGTAGCACCAATGTTAATTAGACCAAGAGCAGTTCTTTAATTAAGAAAAAAAAAAACAACTTGAATTGAATTTTTCATGTTTCTTAGAGAAACTGGTCTTTTCTGGCCAAAGTGATCTCTTTCATGAAAATAAATGCTATTCGATGGATAGACTAAAGACTCAATACAATAACTTTACCCTGCAGGACAAGGGTATTAAAGATTTGTTCAAGGCATATAATGGACAGAAAAACTCATGATTATCTGTCCTTCACTTTAAAGAAACACCACTCATCGTAGGAGAATTTTGTCACAACCCAGCAAGTTAAGCACGTAATTAATAATTATGCTGAAAAATTTAGATTAAGATCAAGATTAAGTAATTCAATTATAATTATTTCAAATATTCAATACCCTATAAAATTCATCAAAATTTAATTTTCCTAATATGTGAAAATACTTATGAGGAAAATAAAAAAAAAGTAAACTTTTACAGAATTTTCCATTCTACAATTCGTACTTGTTTGGGAATGTCTTTAAGCCACAAGAAAGAAAAAATTGTGTTTACAAAAAGTCGATTTTTGTGACCTTTGGCCTTAAAAATCTTGAGATGCATCATAATAAAAATTACTATCAAATTTCAAATTGAGCATTTATGGAGAATTTTGCCTTTTTATCTTTATATTCCAAAGATTTATTCTTATTTATTCTATGGTGACTATTTGAATGTGTATCACTAAAATAAGCCTTATGCTTATTATTTATAAGTTACTTTTGTTATTTTTTTTTTCGCAGTGATCGCATATAGTACAGTAAACGAAGGCTCCAAAATGGCGTTTATTGGAAAAAAATACTTAATGGATGAAACTTTCAGGGATCGTTAGGGACCTTGCCCTAAGTCTAAAACCGAGTTTTCGTATTTTGGGTATGGGGCGTTGCACCGCCCCCTGAGAATATATGTTTTTTTTTAAATTTAAAGTTTTATCTTTCATTGAAAATAAAAAAATCTATTAAAATATCTTTATTTTTTTTCTCTCTCTATCCTTATATGACTCTTATGCCTTATTATATAATCTGTATAATTTTATATAAACGTAGAAAAATAAACCCTAAAGTCTTTAGAATTAAAATTTCACAAGCCACTTGTGCTTCATGTTGTTTCAGATTAAGTGAATTTATTTAAAATATTCAGTTATCGAAAACTCGAGAAATAATCAGAATTTAGCAAAAAAAAATAAAAATTATGTGGTCCCACTGTCACATACTATATAATGTCAAAGATAAATATTTTATAAGAGATCCGCTTCAATAATTTTTGCCTTTATGTAGAATCATGTAAACATAATAGTCAAAAAGTTGAACCCCCTTCATTGCTTCATCTCCTTCAACAAGCTAACATTTCCTTGAAAACGCCAGCAGATACTAACTTTTTTGGATAAATATGGGTCAGTTACCGCCCCGACGAACTCCAATATCTTGCGCTTAACCCCTATCCCTGTGCACCCTAATTAATTTCTTAGTTTTTTAAAACAGTAGCTGAGACACTAAACAAATTTTCACTTCTTATAAGCCATATAAGTCAGTCGTAAAAATGTAAATTAAAAAGTCTAGTTTTTATTATACAAATAAATACACTCATAAAGTATCTATAAAAAACACTTGCATTCACTTTTATAAAAATCAGCAGCAATAAAAAAAAAGTTAAATGGTTAAAAATTAAGTGTTAAAAGCCACATTAAAAAAAACCAACTACTTAACATAACATTTTTTTTGTTAGTTTGAGCTCCTAACTTACTCATAAATCCTTAAAATAAAAATGTTTTTCATTACTGTAGAGCGCTTTTCAGCTTACTCTAATAAACGTTAACTAAACTCATCAAAACGTTAACATAACCATAAACAGCCGCCACGTTTCCGATTTTCCCAACCGCGAGAAACTCCATAAAAATAGACCTCCCCCCCGTTGACTATGGCCTGGTGTTGGTTCCAGCCCATTACACGCGTTCGTTTGGCATACTTTTTTTTTGTTGGTTTTGGTTTCTTGATGCCAGCGAAAACTTCTTTTAAAGTTTGCACATATTTTCATCTTCTTTTTTGCAGAATCTACTATATTTTGATGCAATTTTCTAACTTAATGGGACGCACGTCATGGTCGTCGGCATCCCGGCAGCATAACTTTTACATCAACATCAGTGCAGTGCAGTGGCAGCGCAGTTGCAGCAACTGGGGCGGCAACTCTGGCAGTGAAACGACCACAGCCGCAGTGGCAGTGGCAGCCACAACTTGAGCTTGGGTAAAAACCACACGAAAGGTTGTCAAATAAAATCCAAGAAAACTGCAATAAATCACGTACCACTGCAATCATTTTATCAGCGCAGAGTCCTTAAGCAGGAGCATAAGACGACAAGAGAATCAACCGAAGCAAAACAACGACCTCCAAAAACCACTCCACAAACAAATAACCTGCATTATGCTCCTTGGTGGCCTTGATTGCTGGCAAAGTTGACAAGTGAGTGGAATGGAGTGGAGTGTAGCAGATAAATGATTAAAAATTACTCATTTTCTGAGAAAGTTTCACAAAAAAATAGCTTAACTTATAATTATGCATAAATATTTGTTTTGCATAAAAGAAATTTTTATCAACATAAGCGCTTTAATAATTTCACTTTCATTCAAATGCATTTGAGCGAGTAAAAAGTGCCCCGGGAATTGTTGCTTAACAACTTTTTTGCATATAAGTACAGTGAGAACAGAAATTATTTAGACACTTGTAATGTTTGAGTTTAATGCTCTGTTTCCTAGCGCCTAATGAAAAATATTTTTTTTGCATACAAGCGTTTTTTTGAAAATCGAACGGATTTGGACATTTTTTGTACAAATTCTTTAAAGGATTTTCAAATTAATAAATAAATAAAAAAAATTGCAAAAATGTATCTAATGAAATTGTGCTATGAACTACTAAAAAAGATGGAGTACGTTAAAGTCGGGCGCGGACGACTTTGGGATACCCTGTACCACTGCTTGCAATAAAATCCGGTAAATTGCTTACGAACACCAAAAGACATTTGATTGCCAAATTAGATTATGATACCTTCATAAACAACCAAAAACAGACGAATTTTTAATCAAAAACTTTTTTTCGACCGATCGGCCCTATGGGAGCTATATGATATAGTCAACCGATTTTGATAAAATTTGGTACAGTGCTGGGGGTTTCTAAAAAACTTCCGATTACCAAATTTGGTTATGATATCTTCATAAACAAACGAATTATCCATCTAAAACTTTTTCTTTTTTTCGAGGTCCTCTGAAACACCCCTATGGGAGCTATAGTAGTCCCGATATCAAAAAAATAAAATAAACTTGTCTCCTATGGATTAATAAGGGATCTTATCTGAAAGTTTGGTTGCTCTAGCTCTTACCATCTCTGAGATCTAGGCGTTCATACGGACAGACGGACATGGGTATATCGACTTCTCTAGTCACTCTGATCATACTTTAGGTAACTTTGGGGGGTCTCCGACTTCTCCTTCTCTACGTTACATACATTTTCGGCTTGCACAAACACAATATACCCTTTGTACCATACGGTACAGGGTATAAAAATATAACATATATTGAAACGCATGAAATTATATTTTTCTTACCTTCTAATGTCATAATTAAAGTTTAATTTTACAAAAAAATTATATTATAAAACAATTTATTTATTTTCAATATTTTGTTGGAAAAAAATTTTAAGGACATTTTCATTCATAATTTTCTGAAATCATAATTGGAGTTTGATTTAAAAAAATCGCTCATATTGCAAAAAAATTAGTTTTAATTTAAGTTTGGTGTAGAATAAATATCATATTTCAAGTACATTGTCATTCACAAAAAATCTAGAACGCATGAAAATCGATTTCACTCGTTAAAGAAAGAATAAAAAAATAAAATAAAATAAAATAAAATAAAATAAAATAAAATAAAATAAAATAAAATAAAATAAAATATATCATAATTGGATTTGAAAAAATCCATATAATAATAATAATAATAATAATCCAAATATTAATAATTGTACCTACTACCAAAACGAAAAATAATAATAAATAATCCTTCGTAAAATAAAAAAAAAATTTACGCGAATTTTCTTTCCGAAAACTAAAAAAAAAAATATTTGTCATCCAAAATTCCAAAACGCTTGCAACTAAAAATACTCCGTAAAATTAAAAAAAAATATATGCCAATAAAAATTTTTAAAATCTTAACTGAAGTGTGGTTTGAAAAAGCACGTTCCTTGGAAAAAAAAAATGTTACGATTGGCTAACTTTGGTGTTGAAATTCTCTCACAATTCTTCTTGGACATTATGACAACAGCATGTACATAAAGCTGAAAACTCAAAGATGTCCGAATAATTTCTGTTCTCACTGTAAATTTAAGACCGAATATGTGCAACCGTATTTCATTTTCTTATTTGCCACGTTTTCAATTTGAATTGCGGTTTATTTTTGATTTTTCCTTTTTATCCGCTCTCTTGTTGTTTTTTTTTTGTTGTTGTTGTGGCATAATACTACATACCATCATACATATAAAGCAAAAGCCATACAATCAGAAAATTTACTTCAACTGGCGGAGAGTCGAGAGCGTCTGCATCTGAATGAAAATGAATGTAATGATTTCGGCGTTTTTCTTCATTTTTCCATTTTATTGCTTTTCAACTTGAGACGATTTAAATGCAAATTGAAGAGGTTTGAGAGAGACTTACGCACGTGCCCAATAATTGGAGTGCTCTGAGGCAATGCAGCAGCTTTAAAGCTTGTACAATTATAAAAGATGAGAGCAACAGCAAATAAATGTCAATACTTTAAACCGGTTGTATGCAGATTTTGATGGTAGAAAATAAATGGAAGCTTTCGCGAAAACTTAAGCATACATAATTTGCTTAGAAGCGCTGTGGGGCAGCACACAAATTGCATAAATTGAATTAAAATTCAAAAATTTGTCAAAACAAAATGAAAGTACAGTACAGCTTATAAAAATAAAATGGACTGAGTCGTAATATTTATAATACCTAATGGGGAGGGTTGCAGTAGCTACTATATGCCCATACTTTGACAGCTGCTAACTCAGATTATGTTAAAAGCGAAAGATATTAAGTTTTGGCGTTCTGCGATACTTGGAGAAATGGAAATGAGACCATGGAAAAGTTTACAAAATATTTACATGTTTTATCTGTTATAAAGTGTTCGTATTATATACGTATTACGAAAGTACGCCTAGCGTCACCTTCTAATTGTTGGACCATGATTATAATCGGTTCATAAATATCGAACATAGTCGCAAAAGAATACTTTAGTAGCGGGAATTCTAAAGGCTTCAGTGGAAAAATAATAAAATGTGGCTGCAATATTGTAATTTAACAGAAACATTCTTAATTCGACATACAGTGGATCATAGCTTAACTGAACCAAACTAGAAGAGGTATTTGTAATCGCTAACATGTGCTAACAAAAATATTTATAAAAAAAATTTTAAATGTGCAATAAATAATAGATCAACTGATTTCATGTCACAATTTATTTTAACCAAAAACTTAAAAAAAAAAATTTTATTTTTTTTTATTTTTTCACCATTTTTAATATTAAGCCGTTTTGATACGGAATTTACTTATTTAGAGGTGACTTCAGATATTATTTTGTCCCATTCTGTACTAATGGCAAATTTGAGGTCGTTTTTGGACGAAATATTATGATTTCTAATATTTCTTTCAAAATAGCCCAAAAATTTTAAATCAGGATGTTAAATTTTGGTTCCGGATATTATTTCTTTGAGCTTGAAACGATGTGCATTCATTTAACACTCCGTTTGGCACATGTTCCGATAACCTTTGGTTTGGCACATGGGTCCAGCCAAACCCCCTTTGTATTTCCAAACAAATGTATGGGAATATTCGATTTTGGACGAGCATTTATAACACGCATAGATAGGGGAAAGGCTTGTAAGTTGACACACCTTAGCTTTTTTAGCGATATCTCGGCATTGAATACACATAGGTATCAATGTAAATACCAAATCCACAATAAGCAAATCATTTGAAATTTATAAAAATAAGCATTTTACGAAAACCAAAAAAAAAAAAATAGGTTTGTAAGTTGCCATACCTGCAAAAATCGCTGAAAATTGGAGAAAACTAAAACAAAAACGAATGATTGATAAAATTTATGGAAATTTATTGATTTTAAATTTAACTGAGCATTAAATTGAATTTAAAAAAACAAGAAAAATTTAACTTTCCAGCGAAGTCAAAATTGTGTTTTTTTGTGATCGGGTTTTCTTGGTCGCCATACTAAAAATGAATTGCTATGGAAAATATTAAAGAAATATATTCGAAAATGGCAGAAAAATGCACTAAAAATAATTCAAATTAGTTTCAATGACAATTCCACACAATAAAAAAGTCATGTAAATAACATAGCAATGTAAAAAAATGAAAATAGATGTATGACAATTTACATTTTGAATGCATTGAAAAAAATTTGTTAATTCACTGTATGTCCGAAAACCATTTTTGATTATGATAGTTCATTGAATTTCAGTTCCAGCACATATATTTTCCTTGACTTTTCATTTTGATTTGATCACCTTTTGAGCGCAATTAAAAATAATGTTTTTTATTTTTCGATTTCTTTAAAAACTATTTTTATATTTTGTCACACACACACTGCGTTTTTGCGTCTGTTCACATCAAAAACACATTAAAATTGTTTACGGCGTATTTGCCATCGAAGACAGGTGGAATTTTGGTATTTTCATTGCTGGAACATCAAAATCGACCAGGTTAGGCAACTTACAAGCCCTACATATAGCCACTGTATGTCAAGTTCAAAACTACTCAATTTTAATTATGAATCGTTTAAAAACCGAAATTTACGAAGTTCGCATACGGACCTTCAATTAATAAACAAACCAACAGATGGCCCACCATATATGATAAACCATATTTTTTCGTTTTTTTTGTTTAGTAAAGGGCATCAGTAATATGATTTTATCTTCTGCAGTTGGACGCAATATAATTTTCTCTGATGCTATATATACGATTAGGTTGCGATATCGAATTCGGTTTAACAATAAATTGAAATAAATGCTTCGACTTTTACTACAAAACAAACACCGCACGGTGTTAAGATTTTGGGATTAGATCAGTAACCTGCTTGACAAAAATTTTCCCATTTTTTGCACAAGCTAAGCTTCAGTTCTGTCGAATTAATAAGGAGAATCATACTTAAATATTTTAATTCCGGGCTAAATCAAAAATAAATCTACTATCTTTCATAAGATTTTTCTTAAATTGAACTATCCAAAACTTACGCTTACAGTGGCCTTTAAGTACTTTTTGAGACATACCTGTAAAGAAAAGAAAATACAATTTACAAGTTTCCATTTTTTTTTTTTAACTCTATGCTACATAAACAAATCGTGCATTTTCCCACTGTGAAAAACTGAACATACGCCATATTTTCCGTTATCAATTCACCTTAATTTAGTGAAATTTAATTTTCATTCAATTTTTGAAACTTTTGTTAATGATTGTATTCTTATATATATATTTATATAATTATAAATTCACAAAATATTGGTGAGAGTTAGAATAAAAAAATTTAAAGAAAAAATTTTTATACCATAAAAATACAGAATTCCAATTGAACTTATTTTCAAAATAATCTTACAGATAAATTTTCAAAATGTTAAATCTAGCATATAATGTGCCTAAAATCCCAATAACATGTAAACGAATAACTCATATGTATACAGTAAGTCTGCATTTACTTTTATTAGACAAATACTTTTTCAAGCCCCCTGTTTTGATCATTAAGGAACAAAATTCCCTAAATGTAGCGAAATCCTTTGCAGAATTTCAATTTTAATATGCCTAAACATAAACTAGAAATTTGCAACACAATTAGAGTACATGCTGACATTCTTTGAGCATTGCCAAAGGCAAAGGAGAAAAAGAGTTAAAAGTCACAATGAAAACACACATACAAAGACATCAGTAGACTTTTTCATTTATATACTATGTATGCATTTACATGTATGTTTATGTGTATGGAAGTGTGAGTGTGTACATGAAGTGCATAATTTGAAAAGCTCTTGAAAAGCGAAAAGCAAGAAGAAAATTGCAAAGTCACCGTAAAGAGAGAAGAAGAAGAAGCAACACACAAAGTTAAAAGGCAAAAAGAACTTGCAATACCAAGTGACAAAAGGTTCATGTATTTGAGTGTGTGAGTAAGTGTGTGTGTGTGTGTGTGTGAGGGTAGTGCTTCACTTTTGATACACTGCAATCATAAGATCAAGGCTGTTATAGATTTATGCAAAGTAGTAGTATAGATTTATGCAAAAAAGAGTTCTGTTAGGTTGTTTAAACCAATTCTGTGCATCATCTCGAGCAAAGATGAAGCCATGTCCGTTTGCCAGACTGTCGGTATGAACACTTAGATCTCGGAGAATACAGTAGCTAGAGATATCAAATTTTTCCAAAAGATACGTTATATTTGTACGCAGGTTTTTCAATATACGTTGGTAAGAAGACTACTTTTTATATTAATAGCCTAATAGGGATCTGATTCATAATCCCTT
This sequence comes from Chymomyza fuscimana, assembly GCA_949987675.1. Classification (NCBI taxonomy): domain Eukaryota; kingdom Metazoa; phylum Arthropoda; class Insecta; order Diptera; family Drosophilidae; genus Chymomyza; species Chymomyza fuscimana. The sequence goes on along the minus strand of OX465088.1, from coordinate 44,772,859 downwards.
CAAACATTTTTTCAAAGCACTTTTGGCACTTCGGGTGCGATAGTTGCTATTTTAAATTCATTAAAATAAAAATTATACCAATGGGAACCTAATAAAAAACAAGATGCCGACTTTTCTCTCAGGCGAACACCTCAATCCCCACAATTTTCTTGAGTAAACCATCATATCATACTCATCATATCGATGCAAAAATTGGTGCTGCTTTATTTGTTTGTTGGTTAATATGGATGCAGTGTATCCCCTAGTCGTCACACGCACATGATTTTTCCACACATGTTCATTTTCTTCCACTTTCGCAGGCAGGAGCCATCATCATCTACTTTTACTGATTCAACTTTCCTTTTCTTTGCTTTTTTTTTTGTGCATAATTTGTTGTGTAAAGGGGAAGAGAGAGACAGGCTTTTGGTTGTATAGCTCCCAGGTAAGTGCAGGAATTGCTGCTGGGTGTCCAAAGCGCATTAAGTCTTTAGCTTAAAGACACCAATGCAAACAAACAAACAGGGTCTTTGGCTCTCTCACACAGATGACGATAAGCAGCTGTAATAGCAACAATTATTGCAGCAAAACATTGCATACGCTTAGGCGCAAAAACAGACACACACACACACAAGTCTTAAGACCCTTATGCTAGGTTTACACTGCCCAATCGTGCAAAAGGACTTAACTTGTCATAAGTGCAAATAGAAAAACTAAAAATCAAAGTAATCAAGTTAAAATATATTTTTATACATAGCCAAGGCCCCGCAGCCAGTGCTATAACACCTAAGTTACTTTAGTTTTGTAAACTTCTCTATCTCTAATAATAATAATAATAATATTTTTATATACAGCATAATGTTGCCTGAAACGGCGAACCTTTTTTGGGATTAAGTGGTCTATCCTTTCGGAAAATATTTTTAGCAAGTTTAGCAAAAGAAAATAATTCATATTTCATCAAACAAGTTTTGAAAATTTTATAATAAACGTTTAAAAATAACTAAGTTGTCATATTTCTACAAATGCATTCCAAGTGATTTAATTAGGTTATAAAATTGCCTTTTTGGCTCATAATCATGTCAAAGATGTCAAAAGATGGCCAAATTTACCAGTCCAGCTTCCTTAATAAATTAATATATTTTAAAGGACATAAAGCAAATAATTTGCCTCACAATACAATACTCTTTGGGTTTTTCCTTTGCACAATAAATGAGAAAAATACATACACAAAGGATAAGTACAAAACTTTGGTCGAGTTACAAGATTTTTGAAAATCTAAATACGAATACATCAAAACCAGTCCGGACGACAGAATGTTAAACGGAAGCTTTTCCCTGGACCCAAAGTTCTATTAATAAAATAATTTAAATTCAAGTCAAAAGTCACTACCGGGACCCTAAGTTATTTTAATCTAATAATTTAAAAAATGTGATACAGTCGAGGCGGTGCCATAGTCCTTCTAAGAACTTTCCAATTGGAAAAAATTTATTTTTGGTGTAAAACGATACAAGTTTCATAAATTTTTTTTACCGATTTTGATGAAAATCGAAAGTTACGTCAAAGAAGTTATTTAAAGTCAGGAGGCCGCATCGATAAAACTTGTGGGTTTGTTCATTAGGGCCACATGAATCGGCTTACCAAAATTGCTGATTCTAGGTCACTTGTTACCATAATTTCGTGAAGTGAAATATTAAAGCAGTTTTTAGGCAAGGGTTGGTGAAATTTGTACATCTTTGACTTTAATTTTTTTTGTATTTTTCCGATTTTGTTAATTTTTTTTCATCTTCTGACGAATTATACGCACCATCTGGTAAAGTTTGGTATCTCTAGCTCTTATAGTCTCTGAAATCTAGGTGTTCATACAGACGGACGGACGGACATGGCTCAATCGCTACCCGAAGTTATGATAAGCATTTTGGTGCAAAGGACTTGGGGTCTGCCACGCCTCTTTCTGTCCGTTACATACATTGCAAATCTAATATACCCTTTGTACCTATAGGTACAGGGTATAATTAAAATCAAAAGTCAATATCGGAAGCTATTTTGCACTCGACGCCTTTGACCTAAACTAATCGATAGCTTAATTAGCTTAGGTGCTATGGCTTATTTAGAACCATTTTATAATTTCGATCCAATTTTTTTTGAATTAAATAAAAATAAACTATAAGTTCTACGAAAAAGGAATCTTTCGATATAATTAAGGATATTTACTTCTATACCTAATGTGTTGATTTTTGGTCAAGCACTTTTTATTAAAAATATGAACAAAATACAAGTTACTTCCTATAAGATATACAACCAAATTTGGTTTAAGCGTAAAATCTTTGGGATTTTCTTTTGCTATATTTTAGTACAATCACAAAGCACTTTTATACAAAATATCATCCCACCCCTAGATTTTCTGTTGAACAGTGTAATCGTAATTTACCTACCGTATGCCGCATTAAAAGTACAATAGACGGATAAAGTTTGGGGCTTTCCAAGGATCATATATTCTGAACCTTTGAAAAACTGACAACATCTAAATGAATCTTATTTCCGTTCATTCAATTTCAACGAATATTTTCTCTTATTTTCCTCAGTTAATCTTCAAGTGCCAATTTCCATATGTTTGGGCAAAACGGATCACCTTTTAAATCGATCGATTTGATTTTAATAGATTTATTAGATTTTTTAACAATATATAATTCTGTTATGCTTTCGAATTTGATGCTAATGAGTCTACAATCCGACATCCGCGCCAAAAGTTTTTTCACAAATAAACTTTTGCTTTTTGCTACAAGAGCTTCAAAATGTATACGATTTCATTTTAATGAAATACAAAGACATAATTGGGCAATAAGAAAAATTAAGTCCTGCATCGAGTTTTAAATTTTAACTTGTTTAAACCTTAAATTCATATTGGAAGTAAATTCGTTTTCGAACCAGGAAACCATGAGAATGGCACAGCTGTTTACATACACTAATCATTGCTGTGATATATTGCATATATGCTGTTTACACTGCGGCGCTACGCCATGACGCAGTGTAAACCCAGCATTATGCACATGTTTATGTATGCATGCATATATATGTAAGTATATGCAACAACAAAGCAAATAACATGAAGCAGATAGCCAGGGCTGAGAACAAAAGCAAAGCACAAGATACATTAACAGCTGTGTCGTTCTGCCATCCTGCCTGCTGCTTTGTAAAACATTTTTGAAGTTGGCAGGCCAACAAACTTAAATAGCGAGAGAAATGCCGCAGATTACCCATACTAGTGACGAAGCGACCATGTGAGTGAGTCTCATGTGTATTTGTATTTGACTGTGTGCTAACACCTCCAAACTCCCCCAATTTGTACGCAGCTTAGACACAAAACCCCCAAATGCCTAAGCCGGCCTACTATGTGACAGCAGCTGAGATGGCTAAAATGGCTGAAATGGCTAAAATGGTTGCATGCCTGGTTAGTCGATGGCTTTTCCCGACTATCTCGCTGACTAAGGCGGCTTAGGATGGTACAGTCAAAATGCGCTTAGTAGTTCTTCGCGTGCTTGGCTTCTAAACCAAATTATGCAACAATATTAAACTAAGCAATTTTTTGTATTCGCAGTTAAAATATTTTGAAGAAGAGAAATCAATTGAGTTAAGGTTCTCAAGATTTTGTTCAAATAAATCCTAGTTAACCTTTATAAAAGTGTTGTAGCAAGTTCGATAACAATTGATTATTTTTAAAAAGGTATCAAATTATAATATAATCCATGCCACCTTATGGGAAAAATAGAAGTAAATTAGTTTTATTTTTGAATATAGAAAATACACTATTTTCATAAGGTATCGGCACCAAAGTAATTATTAGTGTCCTAGATTAGGTTCCAAGTTGGAGCAAAGGGCCTCGAAAGTAATTATTCAAACTTTTATCAATCGGGAATACCTTGCACTCACTTTTCCGAAGAAATTTGTTATTTGCATGGAATTATGCAATAATTCTTTACGGATTCTAGGCACATGGTTAAGTCTGGTAGGGAAAGTTGCAGACGTGTTTTAAAAAACAATCAACGTTTCATTAGGTATAAAGCTCCCAAGATTGCTGTCAGATAGGGGCCAAGGTATTGCAATTTAAATTACTTAGTGCTGTAACCGATTGTGGGATACCTTGCAACCACTTTTCATAAACAAATGTATCTTTTGCACAAAATGTAGCATTAAATTATTGTGGCTTATCAGTGAAAATGATTTACTCACAGGAGAGGTTAAGGTATATAAGGTTTGTACACAAAAAATTTTAATCAGTCGTATTTTTCAATTTTTTTTTTTTAATTAGTAGTTCTAGGGCACTTGAAATTTTGTACATTTTTTTGGTATAAATTCTGCCACAATTTTGTGCAATTGCTGACAATTTATTGGCATGTTTAACAATCATTTAATTGTGAGAGTTTTTACATGTTTTAGTAAAAGATTTACTGGCAGCACATAAAATTGTTGCATTTTAATGAAAATTAATTTGTGTCACAACGAATTACATTTTAAATTATAATAAGCACAGCAGTACATTTAGAAATTTAAATTTGTTTTAAATTAATTAAAATTAAAACTAGCACAAGAAATTAAATGACATATCATTCAAGTGGAACTGACAGGCTTCCAATTTAAGTGTATAGTTGTAGAATTCCGTACGAGTTTCAGTTTTTTTGCAATAGCCAATATTTTTTCTTGACAATTAAATATATTTTTTCTGTAATATTGCAAAAGGTTTTCCAAGAAAATTTTTTGTTTTTTAGTAGCATTTATCAGATAAAAGTTAAATGTGCAACCAAGGCTTATTCGTGTTTTTTTCGAAAGCGTGTTTTACGCAAATCCTAGTAAAAGCCTAAAATCGCTGAATCGATCGTAATTTTTTTGATTAATTCATTCAGTACTAATTGTTTGCACTATCTTACATATTTTGATTTTTTTCATTAATAAGTACATAAGTGAATTTTTTGAATGTTTGTTTTTTACTCTTGCTTACTGTTGCTTCTTTATATTTTTAAGAATATCATATTAATTTTACCATGCGAAAAAGTAACAAGCCCATTCTTTTCATTCATTCAGTAGCAATCGTTTGAACTATTTTTATTTTTGAAGATGTGATTTTAGAAAATATTTTTTTTTCTATTTTCGAAAATTTGGAAATTTTTTTTGTAAAATTGTCTATTTATTTTTACATAAGAAAAAGTAGCAGACCTGTTAGTAGTAGGGCTACTCGTGTTTTTTTTTTCGAATTAGCGTTTGATTTTGCCAATGCAAGTTCCCCTTTATTTTTTCTTATTTCCTAACCAATGTCCCTTAATAATTGCCTAAGACCGCTCACATGAGGCAGCAAATTTTTTTTTGGATTAAAAAAACTTTTATCTTACTTTTAAGCGATATTTATTATTGAAAAGGGCACCAAAATTGAGTGTTGACCGTAACCATACAAAAACGAAATATTTTTTGAACAATTTTTAAAAAATTAAGAAAAGTAGTTAAAAAGCCATAAAATATTAAATATGAAAAATAGTTGCTGAAAAATTAAAAAAAAAAAAAATTCTTATATTTTTTTCCACAATGAATAGTATCTTTAGGGTAAATGCATGGATTAAGGGATTTTTTTTTTTATTTTTAAGGCACATTTACTTTTTGAAATCGGAATTCATAAAAATTAAACAATAATTTTTCAGAGCTAAAAATTAATCTAAATTATGCATCCATTTTTGTTCCGTGTGTTACTGGATGGACATTTTTATGATATCCCAAAATATTGTACCGCTTTTGGTTGATTCTATAAATTTTTAGTTACTCTGTGAATCCTAAAATAATGTTTAATATTTATTTGCACTTCCTTTTTTCCAATACATCTTAATCTCTGAGCACTTCATGATATGAGTCGGTGTACTACTTATTATTATGCATTTTAAAAGAATAAATAAAAAATCTCCTTAAATAATAAAATTCTACTCATTATTATTTGTTGATACCTAGCAGAATTAGGATTAGTCCACAAAACCTCGGCATTTCATATTTCTATTGTGCAATGTCAATGTAATATTGTCAATAGTTATTGGAGATTCTATAAAGTTTACAGCTTTCAAGGTTTACAAAAAAAATACACAGATTTTTTCTTAATGTGACCTTTTATTTTAAAATTCAATTTATTTCTATTGAACTAACCTTTTTTTCGGTTAGCTATAAATAATACATGCACCCACATAAGCCGACAGTTTTACATAAAATCAGTTCAGTCTTGAACCAAATTCGATTTTAAAGTTCCTTAATAACGTTTCCAGCAAGTTTTATGCAGCACAAAAACGAAAATACATTTCCGAATTCCGAAAAGCTGCATTTCTCGCAAAGCCTACCACAGTGTATCACAAATACTAATACCCCACAACTTTTTCATAAGCTCTATCTCAATTTGCAATTTCGCCCAAAAACTCGTCAAACGAAAATGCTTTTAAAATACCCAATTATGTGCCTTGCCATCAAATATTACACATACGTCATATTGCTTGGCGTCCTAATGCCTGCTCACTTTTATTGCTCATACGCCGCATAATCCGCTGATTGCTAAGCATATTTTTTATGCACTTTGTAAAAGTTTTTGGTTTCATGCAAAAATGCTAAATTATAATTTTGTTATCACAGCCACCAAAAAGAAGAAGAGGAACAAAAAAAAAAATAAAACCATATTGCACTGGTTTCTGGTACTCACAGAGAGAGAAACATGTCTATGGGTGAGACTTTATGGAGTCGGCTGTAACTCTGCAGCAAAACACATTATCGAAATGAATTTTGGGCTAAAACAGCAGCAGCTTCAACAACAACAACAACAACAACAATGACAACAAAAACAACACCATAAACAAGTCTTAAACACTGAGATGCTGTCTGAATTTCAGGGGTGGATTCGGATTCTGTTGGGGCTTGACTTGGGGGTCTACAACATTTTCTGCCATAAATACTACCCAAAATGCGACACAAGTACGCAAAAATATGTTGCCTGACAAACACACATATACGCATATGTGTGTTTGTGCAAGTCTATGTGTTTGCCACACCCACAGCCACACACACTCATAAGCCCAAAAGCTTACACAAATATTTAAGCTTTAATTTAGCTGCGGTTAGCGTAAAAACTTTGCAAACATTTTTTTTCCTTTAACTGTCAATTTTTTGTTGTTGTTTTTGTGCTTCATTGAAGCTTATTTATTTTTAAAGGTGTGCGTGTGGGATTTAGTATATAGTTTGATGTGCGTTAAAGCTGCTTATTGTCATATTCAAGGCTGGTCACACTGATGCTGGCCATGGGCGAAAATTTAAATACTACAGCGTTTGAAAATTGCAAAATATTTTTTTTTTGCCTTATTATGCGTGCATTTTTCTTGTTTATGAAAAAAATTTGATAAAAATTAATTAAAAGCACAATTATATTTCATTTTATTTTCTTAAAAATGAAAATTTGTCAAGCACACTGCTTTTATCATTTGGCCGTTTAATATCTCTATAAATGAAATTAAATTACAAGACATAATAAAAATAAAATAAGCATTTTTAATGTTTTTTTTCGGTCGGTTTAGTTGTCATTTTTTTATATTATTAATTATTATTTCAACTTTTGCACACATATATCATCGGGTTATTAAAAAAGAAGACAATTATTTCGTGTTACTGATGGATGTCCTATAGTTCGAAGAGTATATACAAAATTACAATAAAAAAAGCGGAATGTCTTAAAAGATGAAAGAGGATCAAATAACTGTCCCAAATGTATAAAAAAAAGATGCAGATAAATGTACAAAAAAAATTTCGAAAAATTTCAGTCAAATGCCTAACAGCTAAACTGCTTATTATTTTTGAACCCTCTTTTTAATCCATGTTGTCAATAAGGCTTTTTAAACAATTTTTTTTTAACTATAAGTTATTTAAAACAAAATATTTTTTTTTTTGAAGCAGTTTTCTTTCAAATCACTATTCGCATGATTTGGTGGAAAAATGTTTAAAGTAGTCAATTTCAATTTTTTTTAAAAGTTATATGAAATGTATTTTTTTTAAAGACGTCGAATATTATAAGCATTTTTTCTAATATATAGAATACATAAAAAAAATAGCTAGTAGCCGGTGACAAAATTTAAAAATAAATCATATTCATCGGATTTTAATCAATTATATCAATCATTTTCATAATGGCCATACTGGAATAAATTAGAGGGGTGGTTGGTGGCACCTTCTCTAGCACAAACCTTATTTACTTCTTAAACATAGATAGTCGCAGGACATCGTCTCACATTAAAGAGCCTTGTAAAATTTTAAATTTTCTTCCTCTTCATTCAAAAAATCATATTAAAAAATCAAGAATTTAGCTGGAAAAGTTTTCTCTATCTTATGCCAGGCTTACACAACATTCATTATTTAAGACAGCGTTTAGTTTACAAATCGATAAGAATTTGCAATCCCAGGATTAAGTCATTTAGTTGACAACAAATAATTACCATATTATATGCTTGCCTTTCAAAATGAAGCAAAAAACTTTATCCTACTGCCGGCAGGCTCTGCCAGAAGCTGACCACTAAAGGCCAGGAAGCAGTGCAAGCAAAAAACTTGAATATCTTAACCACTCTGACACACACACACACATACACACACACACACACACATACACAGACACAAACAAAAACTATGTGCATGCATATCGAAGATAGCGCCAAAAGCTGTTCTACAAGCGACTTGCATAAACTAGCCAATAATCCTGGCTAGAACACCCAAACCAATTAGGTCAAGCGACCGAACAACGACAACAACTGCAGGCATGGCTTAGTCGGGGGAGGTTAAGAGTATGGCGTCTTTCAAGTTAAGGCAACATAAGGCAGACTGACAAGGCTTCGAAGAGGTACGACGAAGATTTCGATGCCGACGACAACAAGATAGCAAAGACGCAGCAAAGTTTCGGACCAAAAGCGCCTTAAACTAGGCAACAATAAATAAAGAGTGTGTGGGGTAGAGAGCGGTTTAGAAGTAGTAAAAGTTTTTCATGTAATGCATTACAAGTAATTTCACTTCCAAGGCATACACACTCACATGCACACGCAAAAACCACACTCATACACACGCACACACACACCCGCATATGGTTCTAAACTTGGGAGACGTCTGAAACTTTTAAACTAAACCAAGTCAACTAAAAATGCGTCGCACCACGTCGCGCCATTTTGTAAGCCAAAGCTAAACCGGTAACCAAAACCCAATCCCCGCACCAGATCCTGCACCCACCCTATCAATACTATAGTCCTTGGCGTGCACCGGATGAATGCCGACTGCGCGACCACAATGAAAATTTTCGCAATGAACTAAATAACAAGAAAATTTTGTTTCGTTACAAAAGTGTTTTAGCTACAGTTAGTTGCAACTCAAAAGGGGGTTAACTGGTAACTGGGTCACAACATGGTCGACCAGCAGCCGCTACCGACACTCCCCCCTCTAGTCAAGCAAGTGCCACAATAACTACTACTACTACTAAGCATATGAAGGGGGGCGTGTTGCGTTGTTGTGGGCGTAAACTGGCAAAAAGCCTTTACATGTTAGCTTTTGATTTTGTTAGCCATTTTCTTCACTCTCAGCCTCGTCCTTGTTCACCTCCTTTTCGGATTCTTGGGAGCAATTGCAATTGTTAGGCGCACAAAGGGGGGTCCCTCAGTAAGGAGTCGCTGCATATAAATATATGCACTGAGCGAAAAACGAGGTACTCAACATTGAAATATTTTAGCGGCTACCAAATTTTCTCAGCTTGCCACTATATTTTTGAGATAATTTAGATGAAAGAAAACTACTTGAACCCTAATTTGGTTGATAATATGTATATATGTTTTTAAAATTTAGTTAGAATAATACACTCAAAAACGGAAATCTACCTAAAAAAATATTGGGACGATTTCGAAATTCTTCTAAAGTTCCCTAATTTTGGGAGTCTGACAAGAGTATCCGACCAAATACCCTTGTTAAAGCGATATATTAGAAATTTTAGATGGTTCCAAAATTGATCAGGAAGATGGCTTTGAAGCAACCTACTACCGTATCTTTTAAGCCGCGGCGTCTAACGAAATTTGAACTTGTCGAAACTTGCTATATTTTCAATACAAAAAGAAATCTATCATTAAAAAAATTAGTGACTTAAATACAGAAATATTTTAAATTTACAATTTCAAAAAATTAATTATTCGGCCGTGCTCCAGAAAACGAAAACGAACAATTTTATTCGGATTCGTCTTTGCGTGCTCCCAATTCTGCATTTTTTGCTGCCAATATTTATTCATAATTGCACCTTTTGAGGAAAATTTTCAACAACTTTGCTATTCTTATGGCAAGGAAATTTTTTTTATGCAACACAAGGAACATTTAAGCAAGACATGAACATTTTTTTGATGCAAGACATGGACCATTCGATTTTAATTGTGCATGCCATTTTCGAGTTGATTCAGTAAACTGATAATTAAAAATATTTATCAATAAATATTTACTATGAAAATGTCAAAAAATATTTTTTTAAATATTTCAGTTAAAAATGCGCAAATTTTTAAAACTATTTTGGCAATTCGTGTTAATTCCCACCAAACAAATTTAATTTTCTGTATACTACAATTTTAGAAAAAAAAATGGATTCTTAAAATTGTATTAAAACACAGATACAACATTTTTTAACTGATTTTAATTGGTGTGCCGTCCTAGTTTTTTTTTTGGGCATTAAAAATTTGTTGAAAAAAAATTATAGTAATTGAAATTTGTGAAATATAAAATTAGACCCATAAAAATCGTATTACTAGATATACAAATCATACATAATATTTTATTTTTTGGAATTAAATCAAAGCAGTTCATATATTTTGTGGAAAAATTTAGCAGCGCCGAAAAACATAAGTTTAGTTAATCAAAGAAATTCCGTTTTGAAATTTTTTATAAAAATTCGAAAAAAAAAATTAAAAATAATTAATTAAAGTCAGTCTAACCTAAAAGTTTAAAAATCCTCTTGACAAAATTAAATTTAAATTTATTAAAATTAAAATGCTCAAAAAATTAACAAAACAAATCTGAACTTTTTTTTATATTTTGCAATCCTATTTTTGGAGAATATAGTTGGGGTTTTCGAAGACTATTATTTTTGCATAGTAGTTAGTAATAATTAACGTATTTAATTGTAGATGTTTTTTTTATACTAATTTATTTTTAGTGGGAAATTGTAAATAGTTGGAATCCTCTGACAACATATAGGTTAATTTCCCAATATTGCAATCAGAAATTAAGTAGTTTTAAATAATCTAAAAATATTTAAAATCACAAAAGGTTTTGAAATCATGAAATCATGCCTTGAAACGACAAAAAAATGTTAACAAACTTTACGTGTATTCGCATATATAAAAAAATAAACCTTGAGGTCCTAAAATTAAAATATTAAGTTTTCATTAAGTTTAAATTTGGTAAAGTGTACTTTTTATTTTTATGGTAATTGTGATAATAAATACAAATTATTAAAAAACTTGTAAAATACTCTGTACGGAAGCTTCCTAAAATATTTTTTTTCTATTATTTTTTACTCATATTTCTTGGCGAAAATAGTTGTGGATCCTGAAACAACAGAACCCTTCATTATATACTGCTTGAGACAACGAATGCAATTCTAGTTTTGCTTCAGTAAAAATAAACTTTTTTTTTTTCCAGTGTACATATGTATTAATATGTATATGTGTATATTTGATTACATGTTGGATTGAATTTGTGTTGTTTAGTTTTTGGTATGCATGTGACGTATGAAAGTATTTCTGTGTGCGTGCGTGCTCTGCTTTGTGACTGTAAATGAAATGAAAATGGCGGCCTGCATTTGTGTGTAAGCGTTTGTGTGTGTGCCATTTGCTTTGTCAGCGAAAATTTTTGGGTCTATTTTCTTTCTTTAAATCTCTTCTGTACAACTGGGTTTTTGTACTCTTTGTTTATGGGCGTGTTTTTCTGCTCTCTGCACTGACAACGCATTATGCTTATTGACCGAGATTTTTCAATTTGTATGATATGAAAAACTGTTTCCAACACAAAGCCGCTCCAAACAGAAACAACAACTGTTATGCCGTCAAGGGTGTGAATGTGTGTGATATGTTTATTATACAGAAACTTTTTAGTTTTTTGCTTTTAAATGGCTTAACTTGGCGTTAAATGCAAAAATTAAAGCGATATTATTTTTAGGAGTATATAGTTTAATAGAATTTTGGCTAAAATGGCGAGTTTTTGCATTTTTAATTCATTTGGCTATAAATAAGAATTAAAAAGAAAAAAAATGGGAAAAATTAAAAAATTTCTAATTATATTCCGTAGTGCTGTTAAGGTTTTTACAACACGGGCTTTATTATTAATTATTTATTGTTATACACGTCGGTTTCTTCTCTAATTCATCAAAAAATAGAAGAAAAGAACTCATAGCAAATAAGGGAAAACCTTTTCCTTTTGTGTGTGACGTCTTGGTTGTTTTTTTTTCGAGATTCAGATAATCGATGTAACTGTTATTACATTAAAATAATTTTTTTTTTAATTTCTAATAAAAAACCTAAAAAAAAATGTTCTGAAATTTCATTCTTATAAAATCAAATTTCATAATTCAAATAGAAAACAGTAAGCACGTAACTTCTCATTAATTAAAAAAAAATTGGATGTGTTCAGTAACAAAGTTCTAGTTATATCCGCTTCTTACTTCTCCATTTCGTCATACTTTGGAACCTGCTTAATTGGCCAAGCGGAGGTTTAGATTGAGCATACAAAATTGAAACTCAACTAATTTTAAGATCGTAACCCGGGACAGATAAAAGTAATAAACGCCAATTTTCGAAATGATTTAATAATAGGACCGTCGAAAATTCAACGAAAATAAAATCATTTCGTTACGTGGTGGATATTTTATCATTTCACTCTAATTAAAAGCTTCGTTTGTTCCCAAAATTTCATAACATTTGTACATTTAATAATTTCTATAGAGTATATGTATAGTATTGTTCTTATTTTATTTTAAGAAATCAAAAAATTCGTAGAGAAATTAATTCGAATTCTTCGAAAAAGTTAGAAAGGGTTCTGATGAAGAGACTAAAAAAACAAATTTTGAAATTATTTGGCTTTATTGCATTAATTGTGTACATAATTTGAAGTTCCTAGATACAACAGATTTCAATGCTAAGTGAAAGTTTATCTACATATACTTCTATATACTAATGCAAATTCCACATTATAAAAGACAGTCTTTGTTAGAGTTTCTTTATATTTTAAATATTCTTCAACTCCTTCTTAGCCAAGGAAAATATTTACTTTTACAGTGTCTAAATCGATATTTGTATTTGTAAGTGTAAAAGAAAAAAAAAAATACACACACCAACTATCATTGACAGCAGTATCTATGCTGTGTGTGTGTGTGTGCATGTGTGATATGATGTTGGAAAATTTAGAAAATGTCAAAGCCAAAACTGCAACTAATATGAGAATTTCGGATTTTAAATAGCAAACGATGTATGCTGACAGCATTGTACATATTCTTGTAAACGCTCAAGGTATTTATTTGATTTGTAGGACCAAAAGACAACAAAAGCAACACGAGAAGACGACCATATTATACTTCCTTTGGAATATTATCCTTGCTTGCAATGTACAAGGCATAACTACAAAATTTCTAAGGCAGAGACATCTAAAGAGTCGAGTCCTGGTAAACTATTCCAATACACGCACACACATATCTATCTTTAATCAATATTTAATGAATTTTTGCCTTAGGTCAACGTCAGCCTGGCAATTTAGAAATAATTATTCTATTTCAAATTATTATAGAAAATTGTGCAGCTTCTTCTTGTTCGACTCTTACTAAATACCATAGATAAATTAATTAAATATTTCGTGTCAGTGTGGAAAATGTATAGTTGCAAAAATGTTTAAATGTTCGTTAAATTTAATAATGAAACAGAATATTGTGCAAAGTTATTATGTTTTTGAAATGTAATTAAAGTAAGCCCAAACTAGATAACAGCTCCATAATATACATATGTATGTATATGTTGTAATAACAAGTAAATTCCAAAAAGAGTGTTTGAAATTAAACTTTAAATTTTATGCAACTGGCTGGGGCTAAAAAATATATTTTTATAGAATTTTATTAAAGTGTAATACTTTTGTGCTATTCGAAATTGATTTTATCTTGTCAAATGACTGTATTGAAGAAAAATGATTTGTGAGGCTATAGCATTTGGTTAAAAAAAATTGGACACTTTTTTGTTTGTTAGGCTCGAATGAAGGCTCATCTTTGGAAAATTATCCTTATAGCGAATTCGCACAGAAGAAGAATATTGGTTTCTTCTATGGAAAATTCTTCATAGCGAATTCATTATAAGGAGATGAAATAAGCAGTGTACTTAAAAAAAACGTAATAGAAAAAAAACTTTTTAGAGACTAGTATTCTTTGGCGTCAAAGACGCTATTTGCACAAGAAAATCTCTATTAATTCAAGACATCGCCGTTCGGATTCGGCTATCAACTATAGGTCCCTGTTCTTTTCGAACAGTTATCCCCATGCTCCGCCCAGGGGCGACTGACAAAATAGTCAGTCAGGGAATTATTATTCTTTGAAAAACAGTTTTGAAGTGTGTTAAGCTTCGAAAGGATAAACTTTTAACTGCAAACTACGCTTCTTTTAGTAAAAATTTATATTACCAGTTCCTAAGGTTAGCAGGGATTTGTAAGGATGGACAATTAGGCAGACATGGCTTAATCGAACCCCGAACCTATATCATTTTGGTCTAAATATTGCATGGTCCGCCTTCTTCTAGATCTTAAAACCATTGGACTACATTGACTACATGGCAACAGCATAAAAACAACAAAATTCTCCCACTTAGATAAAAGAGCCAATCTTACTTTTACTTCGAATTTGCTCAAAACTTGTCTGTTTTACTCTGAATTAAAAAAAAAAAGATTTCTCAATTTTTCATAAGTTAAGAATAAAATAATTTGAATCTTAGCATTACAATTAAATACTTTTTGAGATGACTGCTTCAAATAATTCTAACTATTCTCATATGAAGAATTTAAACCAATCTACTATTCTAAAAATCTATAAATTAAAAATTCTGTCTACAAAAAAAAAAAAAAAACCTTTTAACTGAGAATAGCAATTTTGACACCGTAAATTCTTGTTTTAAGGGTAAAACTGTCGTTTGTTCTTTATATTTTTTTCGGTGTTTCCAACTTCCTTTGCACTTTTTTTAAAAAGTGAGAATAATAGAAAGTTACAAAAATAGAAGAATTGATTTTATTTGATGCGATACATCTTCTTTTTTTATTTATCTCTTCAATCATTTAAAACTTGGAGTGAGTGAGAGCAATAAATACTTATGCCTGTTTCCTGTTTCCATACACTTTTTGTAGTTTTTCTAACATACCTGCAAAGAAAAGAAAATACAATTTTATGAGTCAACATTTTTTAATAAATTAATTTTTATTTTATTTTATTTTGTTTTATTGTACTTTACTTTCACTTTATTTAATTTAATTTAATTTAATTTAATTTAATTTAATTTAATTTAATTTAATTTAATTTAATTTAATTTAATTTAATTTAATTTAATTTAATTTAATTTAATTTAATTTAATTTAATTTAATTTAATTTAATTTAATTTAATTTAATTTAATTTAATTTAATTTAATTTAATCTAATTTAAAACAAATTTAACTTAATTTAATTTAATTTTATTTTATTCTATTTTATAGTACTATATTGGTATTAACTTTTTTTCATATAATTTAAAAACTTGTAATTAATCAGTACTTCGACGATATTAAATTCACCTAAATTAAGTGAAATTGAATATCATTTAATTTTTAAAAAAATTTTCAAAACGATTTTATTCCCATTTACAGCGCTATTGTTGGCTGAAATTGATTTCAAAGCTTTCAAGTTTTTCTTTTGTTAATATCAATTCATTTAATTTTAGTGAACGTAAGAAGCAGAATTGCAGCTCATTCCCAAAAATGCTAAAAAAAAAATATTATGATTAAAATGCAATATTATGATAAAAACTGGCTTAATTGTTCCATAAAATGTTCAAGACTTCTAGAATTAAACAGCAGACAACTGACTCAAATTGGAATTATGTGCCCAAACATTAAGTCGCTCATTAATCTAGTAATATATTTTTGAACTGCCAACACTTGTCTTCAAAATATCCTTTTTGTTCCATTTCCACTTAAATACGTTTCGCCCAGGGCTTCGTCTTCTTGTTGGCCTAATGAGTCGACCTTTTTTGTAAAAATCTAACACTCTCTCCGAGTCCTTGCCGTTCTATTTACAAATCAACTAGCCTCAGGCATAACTGAAAAGTGGGCGCTACCCAAAAGCGGTCTATGGATGCACACATACCTATATACAAAACCATGCCACAAGCCGCAACATAGATGTTGTTGGACTCTCTCAATGTAGCCACATTTACACAAATACATGCACAGTTACTCACACAGATACTGCTGCTAATAGTATATGGTGTTGCCACCTAACGCGTATTTCTGTTCTCAACACAAATATCATGCCACTTGCAACGCCTAAATGTAGACTAAAATTTTTTGGTTTGTTTGTATTTCGATGTTTGCTGGTACGCCCTAATCCATAAGTTAAGCCCAGTTCTGTGTGTGTGTATGTGGTTTTCTCTTTGACCAGCTGCCCCCTGTTCCAAGCGCTTGGCGGTTTCTTGACGCCGCCAAATAAACAAAACGCGCGCCGGATAGCCGCCGTGTGCAGATAAAAACCAGAACCAGAACCAGCACCAGAATCAAAAAACCCAAATCACACGCTTCAAACTAAAGGGTTAAAGTTGCTTTAAGCGGCCAAACCGGCTAAGTTGATGAAGTGGCAGCGGGGTGCTCCGACGTTGGTTGTCTCTATGTCAAAGTAGGCGTGTGCTCTGTAAGCAATTTATGATTATTTTAGCTTGTCCCCGGCATCAGTTTTCGCTCTTTATAACTCTGTTTGTGTGGCGCCCTTTTATTTTTATTATTATATTTTATTTATTTTTTTTCGCCAACTACTGACCCGCTTTTTCGTGGGAACACTCAAAAACATACACACACACACCAAGGCATTCACACAAAAAAACACACCAAGAAGACATTCACACTTACTAGCAAACACAAAAGGTTAAGCATCGTTTTGTGGGTCGACCAAAATACTTATATTTTGCATAAATAGAATATTGCCGCATCTCAAAGGACTACACTCAAAAAAAAAAAAAAAAAAAGGGATTCATTCGGATTGGTGAATGGAATTGGAGAATGAAGACATCTGCTAAATACATGATATGCGGGAATAGATGGTTTGTCATTTCTTACCTTATAAGGCTCACATGAATGTTTTTTGGTGTAGCATCTATAAGTATACTATTCTGTTTGAAAAGTTGTCGAGCTAATTCTTTTTATAGTAGATAGAGCTCTTGGTATGGGAAGATTAGGGGCCGTAGCAAAGTGTGGATTCCTTCAACACGTTACGTCATGGAAAATACCGAGCTAGCTTTTGAAGATTATAGAGTAGGGTATTTTCTTAATATAGAACAAGTTCAATAGATTACCGAAATGCCTATCATTTCGGTAAAAATAAATATGCTCCCCCAAGCTTTCTTCTGTAATCTTGCATAAAGCTTAAAATATTCTTGATCCATTGGGTACAGCGTAAAAAGTTCAAGCATTCTGTATTTGAATTAATTCTAAGCATTTTTAAATGCCATTCAAATACGCATTTTATCACAAAACGTACAAACAGATACTAGCTATAAGGAATGTTTTTATATCAGAAAATTTGATTTTTAAATTTTTTTTTTTTTTGTAAGAGTTTGCAATTAGTAAAATTTTTGTACAAATTTGACTTCTAAATTCGATTTTTCATCTGTTTGTGAGACCCGTATGCCTAAAAGCTCTCCTAAGAAAATCCTATTGTTAAAATTTTATTTAAAATTTCCATGCATCCAAATTAAGACTTTTAATGATGATCTTGCTTGTTAAAAAACAACATTTTTCAGAAGTTCATAATTTAAAAAAAAAAAAATTATATTTTCGATATTTTGTTAAAATTTCAATGAGTTCCACAAAACATGGGTGATAGCAAGCTGTCAGGTTTGATTCATCAAGAAATTCCCACAAGAGACTCATTAAAAAATTATTTTAGAAATCTTTAAATTATGAAAATTTTGATTTAAAAAATGATCAACTCCGAAATTATCGTATTCGATAGTTTCCAAGTTTTGTTAACAATTTAAGTTTTATTTTAGCAAAAATCGTGGCAGATTTACAAAGAACTGCGTGATAGTAAGATGTCGTGTGTGCTCTATAGAGATTTTCCCAAAAAATACACGTTAAGACTTTTGATCCTGCTACTAGAACGCTTCAATAAAGGTTCAAGAAAACTTTCGGACTTTTAATTTAAGGTTTCGTTCTAACTTGATTGGTTCACAACTAAAACGTTTGAAAAAATTATAACCATATTGTTAAGCGGTTGTGAATTATAAATAGTTGCTTGTAAAATGTTGCACTTCTTTATATGAACGCTGCTTACTACAAGCGAAATTTTGATTTTTAAATTCTCTTATCATCATCTCACCAGAAGTACAAAGCCAGAAAACATACATTTTTCCCAGTGTATACTTTTCCGGTTCTTATTTTTGTTTTTTGTGCTCTCTATAACATCCCCTGCTGATGATGTGCTAATCCAGGCGCATTATAAGCCAAAACAGAAATAGAGCAACAGACAAGAGACTGCAAACTGGCAAAAGCCGCAAACAAAATATTGCGTATACGCCGCATAGCTCTAGAGATGGAATTCGCCACGTGCGTTGTATATACCAAAATTTGGGCAATTCAACATAATCATTTCGATTGAATGTGTTTTTTATGTCGGGTTTTCTCTTTTTTTTTACTTTTCTGCAATTTGTTGGCATATTATATAAGAGCTGTAGAGTTTCTCTGAAAATATTAAATGGCAGCATTTTGCTTAAGGCTTAAAATTGATTTGCATGGCATTCCATGCCCTTTCTTTTTTGCTTACCTTCTTTAGCATTTTAATTTGCCTTTTGTCTTTTCTTTAGTTTGTATATGCCCTCTCTACCCAACCGTCACTCCGTTCTCTTCCTTTTTTCACTTCTGCTTTGTTAAAACATCTTTTGAATTTCTATGAGCATTCATTCTGTTTTTGCTCCCACACTTTATTTTACTTGCATCAATTTCAAATTTTATTAAATTCCAATTCGTTTTCTAGAATTTCGCTTTGTATTATTGTTCTCTCTTGTGCTTTTGTTTGGCTTGAAATATTGATTGAGAGGGTTTTTCTTCTTTTTTTTTCTATACAGTGAGTGCACCAGTTGCATAAATTTATATTCTGTCGCTCACCTCTCTATGGTAATCAAATTTATTATTATAATCTTTGAATTTCTAGTTTAAATAGCAAATATCTAAAAATATTTTGCGTTCCACAGAACTGCAGATTTTCAGCTCAGACAAAAATTTACTTTTCCACTTTTTCGTACAACTTGAAATTTTTTTCGTTTATCATGTAACTATTTTTGGTCCTGTGTTTATTCAGGTCTGCGTCCAGGTTTCTCAATTTTTTTTTTATTTTGCTTGCTTAAGTCATTTTTTGATGTCTTCTCTTACAAAGTCTTTCTTAACCCAACTTTAAGAAATATTCATCGCAATTATTAAAAAATTTGTTTTCCCCCAAAAAATTAGAAATATAAATAAAAAAAAAATTAAGAGGGAGCATTATAAATTTAGAATATATTTTAGATACATGGCTTTTAATAGGCAGATCATTCATTCCGCTGCTTTCATTTATTTTTTGGTTGATGGAAAAAAATATATATGTAGATTAGTTTTTGTTTAAATGTTTATGCTGTATTTTAAAGTTTTAAAAAGCTACCGACAAATATCGTATCCAAATGAAGCTTAAAGCAAAACCACTGAAAGGTTTTCGACACATCACTGATTTAGTCAATAAAAGGAATTTCCATAAGGTCTACAAAAAAATACCATTTTGTTTTGTTTTGAATTTACATCTTAAAATTAAAAAAATTTAATGGTTTTAAAATACCCAACTTCCCATTTTCTTCAGTGTTTCCACATGTTCAAAAAAATTCCATACGTTCCTCTAAGGTGTTCTTACTGTGAATGACACCTCATACCTTTCAGTAACCAAAAATTAATAACACTTTTCAATGACAGCTGCTTTCATATTTACCATTAACTTGCTTTTCTTAAGGTAGTATGTCTGCAAATATCCAACCGCTAACCTCACTCGAATATAATAAATTTAGCTGCGAGTATTCTCATGCCATCTCTTTATCACCATCTATCACTAATCCCCAACTGTGTTCATTACTCTCTTATTCATATTCCACTCACAATTCCGCATCTAAGTTTTGTACCACTCATAATAACAACCTTGTCTGACCTTATCACCACGAAAGTTGACACTAATCTGCAGCAACTTACACAGGCTAAGCTCCACAGCATTTTGCATAACAAATTAAGAGTAACTGCAGCCACAATTGTTCCAAAAAACAACTAAAACTGAAGCATCCAACAAAGATTTACGCTATAAAAACAACAAACATGGCGTGTAATTAATGCAACTCAAGTTAAAATTACGACAAATTAAAAGTACCAAGAAAAATGTGCCAATAAAAGAAAATGGTGACATAGGAAAAACCAAAGCAAAACGGCAAAAAAAAAAGTAGCTGGGAAAGTGTGCAAGAAAAGTGCGCCAAAGCTAATCCGCGTATTATAAACTAAATGAAGCTGGCTATAAAGTAATTTAAATGTCGGCCGGGCAACGGGCAAAGCCATTCAAGCGCGGCACTAACCTATAGTTGCTTCCCTTTGCCACCCACCCACCACCAATCAACTGCCCCTGAGTCAACACCCAACACCCTTTAATGGCGGTTTACACACATTTAATGAGCGCCAGGCGACAGCAACAACAACAAACACACCAACAACGAAGAGCAAAACTCGTTAACAGCAGCGAGCATAAAGAACTCAACAGCGTTGAGTTTTTGAACAGAAAAGAGTGGAAGAGAGCGGCAAGAGAGTCTGAGCGGGTGAGAGCAGAAGAAAAGGTAGCAAAGTTTTATAAAAAGTAGCGCAAAAAAAGGACAATTTTCATTTGAGAGCACCCAAGAGAGGCACAGTGGGAGAAACTGCCAAGCTGTCATCGATAAAGTTTGGTATTAAATTTACGAACCACGAGCCATACATAACTAAGACTCAGCCATGACCAATATTATTGCTTGTTCCTTTTTATCGCTGTTCTCACATCGTTGAGCTTTAAAAATATGTAAACATATGTTTTATAAGAGCATTTCCATAGAAGGGAGCAGCCCCACCGAAAAATTAAAGTTAAGGCACTGAACGCAGCACACAAAAATGCTTCGAAGCGAAACAAAACGCAACAGAACGTTTGGTTGCAAACTTAACAAAACAGTGTTACCCCATTTATTTTGTGGAAAAATAAGAACAACTGTTTGCAGCCAGAACCAACTTTTTTTTTGCAGATATTTTTTTTGTAGAAATTAATTAATTCTAAATTATAGGGTGGACCATCTGTTGACTTATTTGTTAATTGCATTTTATTCGTAAATTTTCCAAATAATTTGGACAAAGGTATATACTAAATGCAAGTTTGAAACTAGTTAATTATCTTATTATCTACAGACCTGTATGCGAACATTTATAATTTTCGATGACTTTTTTTGATGAAAACGCATCTGGCTGTTCTCCCATCAATTGAACGACGCTGATAGTGGTCCGTGGGAAGCAGAGCATCCAATTTTAACGGGTATGTTTCGAATTATGAGTGCTTAACATCCAAGCCAACAGATGGTCCACCCTTTATAAATTGTTTGTAGCCAGAGCAACGTAGACCCGCAATTTATTTTTAAATTTTCTTCAGTTCAATGGTCTGGTACTAAACTTTAAAGTGATGAATTCGGTCATGAACAATAAGTGAGCACTTCATGGACTCTTTCGTACTGTTAGGCGGTCCAAGCAAAGAGAGAAAAATTTTTACAGTATATGTTTTTCTTTTTATCTTGAAAATTTGACGACTGGACAGCATTTAAGAAAGTTATTGTCTTTGTAAAGGACTCGCCAACGCCAAGTAAGTGAGGTATCATTGTTTTAGGGCAGTCTTCGAAGGGATGTTAGTAGGAGATAGTTGAAGCATCTCCTCTACAGTCTAATTACCGGGACCTTTTTCACAAGTCTCCTTGCGAAGCCTTTGCAATAAACAATCAGTCTATCATTTCACCTACTGGTGAAAAATGAGATTTAAAGTCATTACAAATTTATAGATGTCAGTTAGCTAATTTCTCCCACTGTAAGGTGGGTGTATGGCTAAACAGACAAAGTGCAGTCGGAAGAAAAGAGGGCGGCGAGGAATAGAAGAGAGGCAGCACAATGGCGGAAAAGGGCAATAGATGGCGTCCATTGTGCGAGATTGTCGTTGTCGACGTCATTCTGCGTTTCGCTTGGCCAACGCCAATCATTCAACTGATTAGTTTGATTTTACCGTTACGCTATTTCCGTACACAGTGTAAAAACTAGATGGCAGTAAAGAGTGTAACCAAAAAAGGGAGTCAGAGAAGAAGAGAGAAAGCGCAACTAAAGACAATGGCAGCAAACTACACAAAAGACAATAACAAGTGGCGTGGCAATAATTGGGCTCTCTCTGGGATTGGAGGATTGTGGAACAGTGGGGCTTTGGGGTGTTAGGAGTACGAGTTGGAGTTTGGATTGCTTTTTCCTTTGCTTTGAAACATTGTAGCCGGATGTGGGCGAGCGTAACAATTATGGACCGCGTGCAGACCACCACGACGAGCGCACTGACCACCATCCAACCATAAAGCTATTTTCATATCCATGTTACGTCCACACTAATTGCTTGACTAGTTAGCATTTTGGGGTGAACTGCTTTTACCCTGGCTTCATCTTTCTACTAACCATGGTTTTTGCACTAAATTGAAATATTGATTGAGTTATTTTTGTACCAACTGCGAGCCATGGCTGCCAAATGTGGTAAAAGCAATAAGCACTTGGCCAACTCTAATGAGATGTTTATAGAACTATTCACTGTGTGCGCTGGGATCTTGGTTGCCCACACCATTTATATCTATATTGAAGAGTAAAGCTCTGGGGGCTCTATTCAATTGATAGTGGTTACGATATAAGCATTTTTGTATTAACAACGTAAGTAGAGGGCTTTAAATAGTTTATTGGGTGCTTGGACACTAATTGGAAATTGAGTAGAACAAATTGCTTGTTATTTTTTTTTTTTCGATTGTGTTTGAGTAGCTCTTAAGTTGTTACGAGACTTTTGTTCCAATTTAATGAGCTCAGCTTGAATTACAAACTTTTTTAATGTTTAATACAAATGCTTAAGATTGCTTCATAGAACAATTAAGCAACCAAGAAACTTTTTAAGTAAACTACATTGCTTGAATTGTAAGTAGCTTAATTTTTGCACATTCGATTATTTCAGTTAATGGAGTATTTTAATTATACATAAATGCATAGGAATCTTGCAGCAGAAAATTCTCCCATTTAAAACCAGTTGCAAACTAGTATGACGTTATCTATGTTCCTAGCAATTCACTAAGAAAAGTGTGCCAAGGAACTAGAATACGAAACACAGTGGTACAAAAATATCGATAGTAGCAAGTATAGAACGGTATCGATATTTTATGAATATTATCGTGATAAATCGCCATCATATCACCTGTTCAGACAATTTTTTTTTGTAAATATTATAAAAAATTCAGATTAGTTATATCGAATTAATTTTTTAATTTATTACAATTTTTCGATGACGCGTTCGAGCATAATCGGCGGTATCAGTAGGTCGATTATGGCGACCATAAAATGGCCTAAGCGCGCGAAAAACATTCTTTACAGAACGCAAATTTTCGTAATATAATTGTACGATTTGTAAACGTTATTCGGGTGTAAGTTTTTCCATGATAAGATGGCAATGAAAACTGAATAAAAAACACATGGCGACATGACAGTACTCACGCTTGGTTTATCAAAAAAATCTTATTGAAAAAAAAACCTCAAGACTGATGACCCTTTATACGAGCCCCGACCACTATTAATTCGTACGGCAAGCTTTTTTACCCGTATGCAATGTTTAACAGACGATATTTTCAATACTAAAGTAGATAACACATGCAAACCTATTTTTTTCTGAAAGATCATTTTATTCTCTTAATTTTAGAAAAAAAAATTTTTGTTGTACTTCAACAACAACAACAATAATTTCTTTGAATGCTTTGCTTAACTGATAAAAAAAATTTGACCAGAATTAATTCGTACGGTGCGTTAGCTTAGCTTAGAATTGAAAGAAGATCAAAACAAAAGCAAACAGTGTAACATAATCACTATCTAGTCATAATCTGAAAACAGTTATACAATGCAGAATGTAAGAAATGTGTTATTGCTTGAAATTATTCAAAGTTTAGCAACGATGGCACGTGGTAAGCCGATTTGCAAAGAAATAAGAAGTTTAGTTCTAGATTATTATAAATCTGGGAACACTTTTGGTGAAATAGCCAAGCAATTAAATTTGGCTAAGTCGTCCGTTCAAGAAATAGTACAAAATTTTAAGAAAAATGGCAATATTGAAAATAATATCGCGAATAGAGGCCGAACATCGGTAATAACAGCTCGTGATAAAAGAGCCTTGGCCACAATTGTGAAGGCTAATCGTCGCCAAAGTTTAAGAAATTTAGCATCAGAATGGTCTGATAAAATCGGAAAAAGTGTTACGCGTGTGGACGCGCCTGCAGTTGCGAGATATTGGATATAAGTTCTATAAAGTATGTATAGGGATTATCTATGTTACATACTCAATATCTTAAACTACTCTTAGGCCAAGGAAAAATCATTGCTTACGCTTCGCCATAAGAAGAAGCGTTTACAATGGTCTCGGGAACGGATGTCTTGGACTCAAAGGCAATGGAACTCCATCATATTTAGCGATGAAGCTAAATTTGATGTGAGTGTCGGTGATGTGCGAAGGAGAGTTATCCGTAACAAAACTGAAGCGTACCATAAAGACTGCCTTAAAAGGACAGTTAAGTTCCCAGCAAGCATAATGGTGTGGGGTTGTTTGTATGTCTGCCAAAGGGGTAGGACAACTGCACTTTATTGATGGGATGGTCAACGCTGAAAAATACATTAACATACTAGAAGAAAGTTTGCTGCCATCAATACCAAAACTAGCTGACTGTGGTGAATACACGTTTCAACAGGATGGAGCTTCATCTCATACTGCCAAACGAACCAAATCATGGCTGCAGTATAAGGAAATTGGGGTCTTAGATTGGCCATCAAATAGTCCAGACCTAAGCCCAATCGAGAACATATGGGGAATAATGAAAAGAAACCTAAAAAATGAGCCTCAAAGAACCCTTTCTGGTTTAAAAACAAAATTGCAAGAGATGTGGGACTCTATTTCAACCGAACAATGCCAGAATTTATTAAAATCTATGCCAAAGCGTTGTAAATGTGTTGTAAAGGCAAAAGGCGATGTTACCCAATATTAATATTTTAAAAAAATTACATGTTTCATTAAATAGTAAATATTTAAGGCACCGTACGAATTAATACTGGTCAAATTTTTTTCATGAGTTAAGCAAAGCACTCAAAGAAATTATTGTTGTTGTTGTTGTAGTTGAAGTAATACAAAAATTTTTTTTTCTAAAATTAAGAGAATAAAATGATCTTTCAGAAAAAATGGGGTTGCATGTGTTATCTACTTTAGTATTGAAAATATCGTCTGTTAAACATTGCATACGGGTAAAAAAGCTTGCCGTACGAATTAATAGTGGTCGGGGCTCGTATACATATAAGAAATTCGAAATTTCATTCAAGAAACGCAAAAAAAAATATAAGAATGTCAAATCAATCGTAAAAGAACTTTATACACGTATTTTCAAGTTCTTTACAGTACATTTTTTTATACCAGGTAAAATTATGAGATTTCTTTAAATTTCACACAACCTACAGTCCGTAAGGCCTACCTTCCTCGGGCCTCTCTTAAATCTGCAGTGTTCTGCAAAAGTTCTGATGTAGTTCTATCGACTATCGATAAAATCGTACATCGAGATTCTACGACCGCCAATGAGGGATATCCTTATTCTGGCTAGAGCGATACACACAATAAGTACGTGTTAGAAGCACTTCCTTTCAATTTCACACAACCTACAGGTGTTATGTAAAATCTGTAAGACCCATCTTGCTCGAATCTCTCCTAAGCCTGCAGTGTTCCGCAAGTATTCTCAAGGAATTCTACCGACTATCGATATTATCGTTAAAATCGTTCATCGAGACTCTACGACCGTCGAAGTGAGATATCCTTATTTCAGTTATAGTGAGTAAGTCAGTACGTTTTAGGAGAATTTCTTACAATTTCACACAACCTAGAAGTTATGTAGAGACCATAAGGCCCGTCATGAGCGGGTCTCTTCTAAGTCTGCATTGTTCTAGAAGTATTCTCAAGAACTTCTCGCCGCGTTGGAATATTTTCTTGAACTTGTTTAAATTAAAAAAAAACATATAAAATTTGCGTGGGCCACATAGAAAAAATTCAAATTTTTATGCTCATAATAATAGTACATATAACTTTTATACATTTCTCACATAATAGTTAATAATTTAAGTTTTCCTGACTCCAATTTTTCCAAGCTCCGCTTATATTCCAGCCCAACGACTGTCACTCAATTTCCATACCACATCATTGTCTACAATTTCAAGTGCTTAACCAAAATTTCAATGAGTTATAAAACCACAGGCAGACATAGACAGGTAACGAAACCAGAACCCCGAAAAACCCACAGACACGCTCTATATACAGAGTCTCTCTCTCTACGAGCGACCGAGCACTTACTCTACAAAATCAACTCGAGACTTTGACAAACAAACTTCAATCTGGCAACAATTATGATGTTTGTTAATTTCTGTGAAATATACAAACACACACTCGCACACACACTTATATACACACATATACCTATATTGACAGCAATGGGTATGACAGCAGGCAGCTTCAATCAAACAACATTATCAGTTGGTAATTGCGAGTAGTCAAGGTTGGGGTTCATTGAGCCCCACATCCTGCTTATTTACCTAATTTATTATTTATTAATGAGAGATATCATGATGAATATGGTAAATCCTGCCTCTCTATACGTACGGAGGCAAATAATTCACAATTGATTGGTTTCCATGTGAATTTAGCGTTGAAGGTAAACATTGCCTGTACACAAAAAGCAAATATTGTCTATAGAACTTGTGGTTGGATTGGGTTCCGGCACGGTTGTCAGTTGGGGCTTTTCCCAATTAATAAGCAATATAAAGTTTATTTGTCATATTCGAACTAATCCTTAAATGGAAAATGGTTTGAAACTCAAATGCCAGCTCATTTGCCTATAGGCTATGCATACAACACGTACGACACAATGCATAGAAAATGTCAAAATGGAGGCCTCTCTAATAATATGTATCTTTGCGTTGCCAACACGGCGTATGCGTAATGCGAACAATATAAACAAGAGCAGGAAGCATGACATTAAGGTGCCTGGAAAAGAGGGCTGCCAACTTGGTCGCACTGCTGCTGCTACTGCTGTCTATCAGTCAAAAGCTTAGAGCATGGGATTTGCATATATTTAATGTCTGTCTTGTCTCTCCGTCTGTCTGTCTATGTCGTGGGGGGCTTGAGTGTCACATAATTTTAGGTACTTGTGTATGCAAAAAGATTGTAAAACATTATAAAGACTTGACGGTTTGCTACGTTTGGCGCTGTTCCACAAATCTTTCACAGATTTTGTGCACATAAATTGTGTCTATATACCCGAAATGCAGTGGATTATACTTTGGAAATAAATTTCTGTACTTGAGCTAATAATATGTTTTAAACTTTGCTTTTTGTAAAGCGATATTTTAAATAAGCTCAGGAAAAGTATAACGACAGATGCCAAAGTGACGAGAATACATACTGTGAGGTAAGCCTGATTCTGGAGTGAATAAAATTTTGTAACAAAGCCCAACAGATAGGTTGCAAGGAAAATGTCTTTTAAGCTTGGGTAGAAAAAATGAAGGATATTTAAAAAAATACCGCCCTGGCAATTGCCATTTAAAACTGCATTATAAATTAAATTTTTAATATTAAAAAATTTAAAAAAAAAAGTTTTTTAGATAAAACTATCAGGGTAAAATCCGTTTCAAAAGGATCAAGTTCTTTGAAATTTTTCTTATCTATCAAACTTATAAACAATTATGAGAATAACGTTTGTTTTTTGTTTCTTCCTTCGTACAACAAATTCTCCATTTAAAAAATTAAATTTTTTAAATAATCTTTGACATCTTTACTAAAAGTTTATCCGACCTTCCCATCAAGATCTCCATTAAAAAAAATAAGTTCTGAAAATAATTTTTGACGTCTTTACAAAACACTTCAGATATTGTTTTTGTCTCTGGAATTTAGTACCTATATATATTATAAAACTTTAAAAGGGATGTAAAATTCTATTATCGTGACCAGAAATACTCAAACTTAGAACAAAACTTGTCAAAAAAAAAGCTTTAATCTTTTGAAAAACTATTGTCTTGAATTAAAATAATAGATTTTATAAGCTAAGATTTTTAGCAGTATGGAATATCAAACTTAAAAATATAACAAGTATTATTCAAGTAAGACTACAAATCAAATTCTCAAAAAATTGCCAAACATTCTAATATTAAAATAATTAATAAAGAAAATAAATATACATGGCATTTTAAAAAAAAATTAAAATAAGATCAAAATTTTTAAAATTATATTTCAATATTTCAAAAAATCCCATAATTTGATGATTTTGATGACAATTTAAGATTTTTTTCCGGATTTATTTAAGTTCAATATTTTCAAAATCAGAAGAAAAAAATAATTTTGACTACAATTTAAGATTTTTTTCTAAATTTATGTTAATTTCGAGTTTTTTTAGCTTTACAATTTTTGGCATTAAAAACAAAATTTAAATTGAGAGCCACAATAATGTTGATTCAAGGCGTTTCAAAACTCTTACTCGGATATTCTTGAGCTTAAAGATTCTTATTATGATATTATAAATTTTTTCGGCTTGAAATAAACATAATTAACTTTTTTTCGGGATTATTTAAAAAAAATACACTAGTAATTGGACATTTATTTGAGTCCTACAAAATCCATCTTGTATTATATACAGAAAAGATACTGATACCGATAACTGTTAAGAGTTAATACTCTTCATATTCTTGATACTCATCTGGATTGCTCAGCTATGACCTCAGTATATACAAACTGACCTCAGTAACTCAGACAGTGACGAAAGAGCTAACGAAAAACCTTTCATGGGCTTTCAAAAGATTGGTTTTTTAAGCAGCGGTTGATTACCGAAACTCACCAAATTTTAATCGAATTCGTTGAGTTTTTAAAGCAGCTTGGTAAAAATCGACTTTGCACTGCCAATGCTAATACTTTTCAAAGGAACAACGCCTATATAATGTAATGCAATGTTTGTATGTGTATGTAGTCTGACAGCGCTGAGAAGCATGCTACACTTTCGATTACTTTGCCGAGTTCAATCAAGCATATTAACAAAAGACACGGAAAACTTTTCTTTCCTTTTATTTTTATTTTACTCAAAGTAAATGGAGCAAGACATTCAAACTTTTTGCCAACATGCGAACGCAAAATACATGCCAAAACAAGTTTCAAAATGGCAGCAGCAACAAGAAAACTATTTAAATAGTTGTACGGCTGCAACATTTGTAACTGAACCGTACCGAACCGAACCGAACCGAACCAAACCGTACTAGTGAGTACAGAACCTTAGAGAATTGCAAACTGAGCAAAACAACAACAACAACAACAACAACAAACATGCCAACTGCCAAGTAGCAACTATGTTGAAGGCATATCAATGTGTGAGTTAGCAACAATGTGACATGCAACAATTGCTTAACATACGCATATAAAAGATGCAGAGCGACCTAGTTCCCAGTTCCGCATGCCTTTCACCCAATGGCTTTCAATCACTGTTAAGCGTGCGAATGGCATGCAGAATATTTGCAGCATCCCGTAAACTTCCTCCAAAGGAGGGGCCTTGAATGAACAAAGAGCGCAAGCATTTTCCAGCGGAAATATTAAAAAGCACAAATATTCACTCAGCAGTAAACAATGCACAAAAGTAAGCAGCAAAAAAAAAAATGAACATAAGAAACAAACCCAAAGAGATATCAGCAAAATAAAGAAAGAAGCAAAAACTTTGTCTATTTCCAAATAAACAACAAAATGACGAAAGAGTGCAAAGGAGTACAAAGAAGAAGAAGAAAAAAAAACACAGGCATGCACGTGAATAAACTTAAAAATGGCGCTGGTTCATTGCATGGCAAGAAAACTTTTGTTTATTTTAAAACTATGCTGCGATGTTGCATGTTTTCACCAAAGTTGCTAAATGAACTGGGTTGACAGTGTTGAAAAATGCAGCAAGTTTTCCGTGCAACATGTTCTTTTTTTTTTTTTGGCGAGTTTTGTGGGAACAAAGTGCACTTGTAGCTAGTTTTTGGTTGGAGCTGCTACTCTGAATGGAGTCTGCAGCTGAAAGTATTTTTGGAACGAAAAATTACTTAGAGTTAGTATTATTTACTTTTAAAAAAACCTGAAAACAATAATTACAGCCTTTCCTAATAATCCTTTCCATTTATTATGTTGATTATATTGGAAGTAATTTTTTAAAGAAATTACTAAAAAAAATTAGTTATTACATAAAAATGTATATTTTTATTATTCGTTGGTTGGTTCATTTAATTTTATCATTAAGTTATTCTTTATCATGGAAAAATATTGAAGTTTTCTTCGTTCCCGTCATCATTTATTTTTCTTTTATCTATAGCCGTTAGATGGCGCTAGCAAGTTGCTGTGTCTTTGCGTTTACAATAACATAATTATTTCAAAATAATTGAAGTTAGGCGCGAGGGTATTTTTATGTTTTTTGTAGTAAATGTTTATGATTTCTTTAACACCAATTATGTGATCCAAAGGGTTTGACTATATCATATAGCTCCCATAGGACAGATCGGTCAAAAAAACGTTTTTCGTACAAAATTCGTTGTTTCGCTTGTTTGAGATGATATTTTAACCAAATTTGACACTCGGAAGTTTTGTATAGTTCCTAATCACTGATTTGATCAAAATTGGTTGATTATATCATATAGCCACCATAGGACGGATCGTTCAAAAAAAATAGTTTGGTGCAAAATTCGACTCTTTTTTGTTTGTTTATGAAAATATCGTAACTTAATTTGGCAAATAAAATAGCATTTGAGGTTCTTTAGCAATATTTATTTGCAATGTGGTGGTACAGGATATCCCAAAGTCGTCTACGCCCGACTTTAACATAGGCCATCTTTTAACTATAACTTTGATTTAAAATTCGATTAACATTTTAATTAATAAGTCAAATATTTAAATATATTATTAATCAAGCTTTATACTTGTACCTCAAACAAACGCTTGGGAATAAAAATAATCAGCAGGGCTCCAGAAAACAAAAAAAAAAACCAAATCGAACGATTTTATTCGGATTCGTTTTTGAGTGCTCCGGAAAACGAATTATTTTGTCGTTATTTCCCTTTTTATTTTTCGTTAAATTCGTATATTTCGCTTAACTTTCCGATAAATTCTAATGTTGTGTTGGCGCAAAATTATTTTTGTTTGATACAAAACAGCTGACATGGTTGCCGCAGCTCTGCAACTTTCTATTACTATATGTCGTTTACATTTAATTTTCATTAAAATTTTGCTAGTACTTTATTATTATTTATATTAAATAAAATTACACAAAAATATTACTTAAGCAACAATATTTATTGAAATTAAACATAGCACTTAGCTATTTTTGTTAGAAGGGAAATTGTCTTTGTGTAACGCGAGAACCCTGTCCCAATTATCGTCATGTGTTCGTGTATGATAAGTGCACATACACGAACACAAAAAAAGACTCGTTTTGCCTGTGCATGCTATTTTTTGGGTTGAGTCAGAAAAAAAATAATTAAAAATAATTTTAAGTTGGCATAAATATAATCTAGAAATATCTAGCATATTTAAAAAATTATTTCAGTATAAAATGCGCACTTTTTTAAATCTATTTTGCCGATTCGTTTTAATTCCTCTCCAATTCGGTTGGAATTGGGAGCACCAAACATTCGGTGTCAAAACGAATCCGAATAAAATGTTCGGATTCGTTTTCCGGATCACGGTTGAATAATGTAAATTTTCAAATGGCAAACATTTTAGTTTGCTTTATTTCATAGTCTGCTATTGACATCCTGACAAGCAACATAAAATATAATTTTTTATTCCAAAGAAAGAAAGTAGCATCTTTCTAACATAAATTTATGACTTCATTACAAAGTTATGTTTAAAATTTGAAAAAAAAAATAAAAATCAGTAAAACCCTTACTCCCTACTTTTCCTTATAGTTTTATGTACTAGCAGCAACTTTAGCAAACTTGTAGATACATAATACCAGTATATATATACTTGTCTCTAAGCATTTGTTTTTATAGTAAAAAATAACTATATAAATAAGTGAGCATGCAGCTGACTTGTCATTATAAAAACTCGAAGAAAAAGTAGCAAAAGTAAAAAACTAATTCAACAAGCAACCAAGAGGCAGAAGCAAAATTAGAAAAGTTCTTGCCAACTATGTTTGGCATGTTGACTGCACAGAGTTGCCAACTGCATTCGCAGTTGCATAGAAATGCAAATTTAGTTTTTTCTGTTCTACGCCCACACACACACACACACATTCAGTTACTCCCCAGAAACATATTTTCGGTGCAGATAGCAATCAAAAAGTATCAACAGCTGTGTTTTAAAATTTCGAAAAAATAACAAAAATAAAAAGTTAATTTAGTTGCCATTGTTGCCGCATGCGCTGCTGTCATTTAAAGTGTTGCCAACTGGTCAAAACTAAAAAAAAATATAAAAAATTTGTATAGCATACATTGGCGATGCAATTGAACTGCAAAAACTTTGCTAATTGCTCGGAAGCCTGCAGAGAGGGATCTATGGCTCCATCAAAAAAAAAAACAATGCAATAAACAAAACTTTGACAAAATAAATATAAAAAACAAAAATAAAAGCCGTAAACTGATTTAGCTACATAAGTGTCTTTAGGCAGCTGCTGCCTCTTCTTCTTCTTCTCTTGCTATTAGCTTCAATTTTTAATGAAGTTTAAATAACATGAAAAATGTATGCAGCCCCATAAAATATTTCTTGGCTTTTCTCACTTTACGCAGATCCAACAACCTTGTTTAACAACAGCGAACGTTTTATTTATTTTTTTTTTTGTATTATTTTACCTGAGCCTGTAAAAATCACCGCGGGGCAGGCACAAAATAATTGAAGGACATTTTTTCATTTTAGGACAGCTGAAAAATGAAGCTCAATGTGGGTCATTGTATTGTGTGCAATATGTAAAACAAATTTCAGCCACGTCGACAACGATCCTATTGACATTTTGACTTAACGCGACATGCTAAAAAATAAAATCTGTTTCAACAAGGAAATAAAGCTATGTATAGTATAAAAATGTATGTATATACAACAAAAATAAATAGCCGTAACAAAGGTAGTAAAAATGCACAGTGGGCTCAGAAATTATTCGCAAACTTTTGAATTTTATGTTTAAGCGCGTGGTTTTCATTTTGATTTTGTTGTGGTGGGCAATTCTTTTACAATTCGAACAGATTGTCACATCTTCACATTTTTTAAAAAGTTCTTATTGTTAAATAAGAAATTAAAAAAAATTAAGGTTTCAAAACTGTTTCAAAAAAATATCACTTGCTTAACGCTTTAGTTCATTAAAAAATTAAAATTAAATTATTAAAATATTGGATTAATGGAACCGGAAATATAATTTTCCCCATTTTTCGAAAACTTTAAATAAACGTAGCGCTGCGAAAAAAAATTGTCATCCAAAATTGTGACTATTGACTATATATAAATGGATAAATATCGTTTTTAAGACGTTCCATAATCGTATTCAATTTTTCGAAAACTTCAAATAAATGCACTTTTATGTTACACTCAAAATCCTGAAATACGTAAAAGTAAATTTTCTACAATTAACCATTTTTACGAAATTTCATGCGAATCATAAATTTAAAGCCATAATTAGTCTTTGATTTAAAAAAGAAATAGTTTTTGAAACAAGAATTGAAAAAGTAACATATGCGTTGTTTTCAAAATAATAATAATAATAATAATAAATGCGCGGCATAAGAAATAACTTTAAAAATCTCTTAAGGGACAATCATAAACAATAAATTTTGGAGCACTACTTAAATAAAATTAATTCGAATATTTTGTTCAGCATTTTTAAAAAACTTGAAATAAATGTAACAATTAAAAAAAAAAGTTTCATCCAATTTTAAAACCCGTCAAAAATAAATTACATTTTAAAAGACTCTTTAGTGTTTGTATTATACAATTGTTTTTTATGTATAAATAATGTTAATTTTTTTATCAATTTCATTTTGATCAAAACTCTAGTCATTGGTGTTTAATTTGAAAAAAATGTTTGACCAATTTTTTATTGAAAGAAGAATTGCAAAATAAATATTTGTAAGTTTTTCAACATAAGATAACAATAAGAAGAAAAAAAAACTTTAAAAATCTAGATAGTATTTTTTACAAGAAAAAATCATTTCATAATTTTTTGTCTATTTTTCGAAAACTTAAATAAACTAAAAGAATATATTTATGGCTTAGTTAAAAAAAAAGCTTCATATAAAATCCTGAAAAACTTCTTAATTAAATTTCAAGCTTCCAAAAATTTGTATTTTTAAATATGCGTCATCCAAAATCCTGCAAAACGTCAGCTGAATTTTCTAAAATTAAATTCATTTTTTTAATATATTTCAAGCGAAAATTTTAGTTATGATTAGTACTTAATTTGAAAAAGAATTCTTCTTTCAGAGTAGTCTTAAAGAATAACATATTAGCTTTAAAGTGGTTAAAATAAAATCCTTCAATGTTTATATTCGACTTAACAAAAAAATCTGAGAAAATCAAAGACAATTTTTTACAAGCAAAAACTATTAGAGTTCCTATGGCAGCTCTATGACATATTAGTCCGATCTGGTCGATCTTGGCAAAAGTTTCTCATTGCAATTATAAGACGCATTCATTTTTCAAATTTTTGACAACGAAATTTGGATTTGGTGCCAATATTATAATTATAAAATATTATTAATTAGAGGTTATTCATTTTTAATTATTGGTATGACAGTGGCGTTAACAAATGCTGTTCAAGTACGTCTCATACTCCTTAGAAATTAATGGTCCCTTTGGGTTTAATACCCTACCATTCCAGTTCTCAACAGTTCTGAATGATTCTTTAGATATTATTGGCTTTTTCCTTTTTCTGTATTCAATCGATTGGAAAAAATATTGAGTTACTTGCCATGGTTGCTGAACATCAAATCGGAAATTTAAAAGTGTGCGAATAATTTCTGGTCACACTGTGTAAATACAAAATACCGAGATAGATAAACCTAGATACATACAAATCTACGAAAAATCAGCACAGGCAGCCAAACAACTGTCACAGAAGCAAATAACACAAAAAAAAAAAAATAATGAAAATGTCACAAATTCTCGTATTTCAAGAGCACTTTTTAATTGCACAATGGAAACAACAAAATACATAGAGATTATGTGTATATAGAACGAAATAAAATGTACTGGATTGCTTTAGTCTTTGGTGTGAGTTGAGTGTACATAGGTCAAAGGTGTATAGAATTCATTTATTATGTACAATATATATATTTAAATATGAAACAAATATTGATTTATCGTTTCTATGACAATTTGCTTTGCATTGCTTAACGGGGCTTTCAACATAATGAATAGAAGTTTTTTAATATGATGCAAAAATTATGGGAAAAAGGAATTTCACATTTTAAATAGAAATAATTAGAATTTATAGTAATCGTAAATAGAAGTGAAAATAAGGTGTGAGGATATTTTGTATTTCTAGAGAAATAGACCCAACTCATGTTACTTTAAGGATGCCTTAGGTACATAAGCTATATACATAGGGGACGTAGGGAGCAGGGGTTGAAGTTGTTTTATAATTAGGGAAACTTTTAATTATTCAAATTTGGTTTGAAAAAAAATGTCTGCAAATGCGGAACAACGTAAATCTCTCGTATTTGAGATTATGAGAATTAATGAGAAATTAAAGTTGGTAATCATTCGGTTTTCTGATTCTAAGCAATTGTCTCATTAGAGGTGACGTCTTTTTGTTTAATTCCTATCTCTTATGTCCCTATGCCCAGTGGGAGATACAGCAAATGATGTTGATTATGATCTCTTATGTCTTCCAAGATTTGGGTGTTTATAAGAGCAAACGTATATGGATGGCTTTAATTGTGATAATTTTTTAATTGAATAATATTATCAACTTTTACATATTTTATCCATTATTTAATTAACACAATAAAATTTCCTCCGCTCATTCTTAATTTTTATTTCCTGCTTCCTCTTGCGGAAAATTTTGAAACTCGCCTCAATCTCCTAGAAAGTCAATGATGTTTTTTTTTTTTTTGTTACTCTGGCGCTTCTGCATTTCTGGATCCATATTAGAGTTGAGCACATTTGCATTTTTGCATTTCTGCCCGACAATCGTAAAAACGGAAAAATATACTTTTAGCTTTTCGCTCGTAAAGTTCTGAGGATTATTAGCTCCCGTGTTGATGCAGATGTTAAAAGCCGTTTTCCAACTACGAACCAAACCACCACACTTTCCATTTTTGAGGTTTGCAGACCCTCTTGAAAGAAAAATAAAAAGGTGACGTTCCGACCTTGCTGCCGTTTCTGCAGTCGTGAAAAATATTGCTTGCCATTCTAAGAAAAAAAAATGGCGTACGTTAAAGTCGGGCGCGGGCGACTTTGGGATACCCTGTTCCACTACATTGCACTCAAATCCGGTATATTGCTTCAAAGCTCTAGAAGATATGTATTTGCTAAATTTGGTTACAATATCTACGTAACACACGAAACAAAACGAATTTGGCACCAAACACGTTTTTTTAACCGATCGATCCGGTCGATATCGATGTAACGATATCTTCATAAACAAACGAATTATCTATCTAAAACTTTTGGTTTTTTTGGAGGTCCTCTGAAACACCCCTATGAGAGCTATATAAATTAACTTAATTAATTAACATCGGTATATCGACTTCTCTAGTCACCCTGATCATACTTTAGGTAACTTTGGGGGGTCTCCAATGTCTCCTTCTGTATGTTACATACATTTTTGGCTTGCACAAACTTAATATACCCTTTGTACCATAAGGTACAGGGTATAACAAAAAATACGAACTCGGGCTAGGTTCTTGTAAGCATCTAGGCTCACTTATATTACTAAATGCCAACTTATTCGGAAGTGTGCTTAACTTAATAGTTCTTAAGACAGACATCCCATAAACTGATTTATGTATATATACACGCAAGCTGTATATTAATCTTTACGGTTAGTAAATGTTCTTTTTAATTTTCCATTACGCAACTGGAGCGCATTTCCTCATGATATCCAGGTTGATGTACAACAACAAACCCAACCGTGCAACCGAACAAACCAGCTCCCCCCACCGGCTCACTCTAAAACTGTGTCATTTTCAAGCACGTGCAGTTAACCAAGTGCTACGGAAGCCATAACAACCCGTCCAAGTTGGCTTGCCAAGTTCGAGAAGCGTTTGCATAATGAAACAATGCAAAGGAATGGTTGCAAAAAAAAAAGCATCTACCCTAACAACAGCTTGAGCCTTGGGCTCATGCCAAGCACAAGCCCAAGCCCGCCAATTGTTGATACCTAAACTTACCAACTGCACTAAACAGGCGTTTGACCCCCGTAACAAACCCTGGAAGCCGTGGGGCTTAAAAAATGGATATACCTACATAGTATATGTAATATAAAACTATACTGCACTGACCTGCATATTTGAAAACTTGTATATATATATAGTACATAGTATACAAAATGGAGCCGAAACGGAAATGAACAAAAATCGTAGCAGCGCCCAAATAAACTCGAGCAAACCGCACGGAACACAATGGGCCAGGCCCAAGATTGAAGGCAACCCTCTACTTGTACTTGTGGGTTGTAAAAAAAGAAGAAGACTATTCCAAAAAAAAAGAAAACTTTTTTTTTTTGCACAAAAGTGAGCTAACTTCGAGATGGAAACAAACAAAACAAACCAAACTCAACTTTTGCTGCTCGACTCTGCTGATAGGTAAACAAAGCGCAGAGCTGGAAAAGTAGTTGGAAACGCACGTGTTCCGATACCGCTCCTTATAGCTCTGCTTTTGGGGTAGCATATGTGCTACCATACATATTGTTGCTGCTCTAGAAGTTGGAGCCGTAGATGGCATATTCCAAGCAAACAACAAAATGGAATTGAAAATGAAAGACAACTTGACGTCGACTTCATTTCATGATTAAGTTGCCCCATATCGATTTCCTTTCAACAGACTTTATGATGATGAAAATGGAAGCCAAGTGGCAGCCAAGAGCGAGCAGTGCCCACCACAGTACCCAGTGCCTGCGGTTGTCAAGCCAATGAGCAAATGGGCCTAAAATGCCTAAGCACAAACTGGGTACCCTTCTGGGCAGCTCGAGCAGCCGTAACTCCTAACCAGCCAACCCAACCCAAGACACATATGACTGACGGCGCCTCCGCTTGTGTCGCCGCCGCACATTCAAAACAATAGCTATTCGACTATATCGAAGCTACTTCGAGGGACCACCAAGAAAAGGTTGAAAAACATACATAAATTGTGCTCGAAATGTAATTGTTATGAACAGCTTGGCCCAGTATACCAACAATAGCAAATCGATGTACAGGAGGGGTGTTTGAGTGCGTCTTGCTTGTCAAGTAAACAAATAAATAAGCTACTTCCATAACCTTATTACAATCGAAGGCACAGTGGAATGTACTTTATGGAGTGGTTTATTAAAAGTGATGCAACCTTAAGTTGATTAAGTATTAGTCAAAAGACATTTTAGCTACATATCTACTTGAGTTTTTTCTCCCTAACCGATTTATCTTAAGTCAATGTTGTCCATGTCCATGTTCTTGGGTTTTAAGAGAATGCGCTGCTAAGTATGCTATGGATTTTCTGGTTTACATAGAAAAGACTACAGATGATTTATTTTGAAGCTGAAGTAACATATATTGTATAAACTATAATCCATAAACAGCTTGGGTAATGTTTTTCAAAAGCCCTGCTAAGTATGCTATGATTTTTTTTATATCATGACAGAAAATCAGAAAACCTTATCTAATTTAAATATCTTTCTAAAAACTAATGAATATCTTCAACTTCGACATAGTACCTGTCTTCACTACCTAAGTTTATTAGCATCTCAACTGTTGTCGTTTACACCTAACTAGCTAATGAACTTGGTTAAGAATGAATTTTGTGGAAGTTTTAAGTTACTGTTTATAGCTGATGATGAATCTTCTTCATTCAGCGGCGTAGACAACATAGGAACCAACTGATGCTTGAGTACTTCGTATATGAAATCTGTATACTGTTTGAGGTTTTTTGTGTTATATACTCGTAAAATTGACTAATTAATTAAAATTAATTAATTTACCATATTTAACTCGAAAAACCTCAATTTAAAAAGAATATAAAAAACTGAGCTTCAATCAATTGTTTTAACTTAAGCCTCACAACAACTCGTTGATAATGAAAACAAACTAAAAGAGCAGAAAAAAGGCTTAAAAAACATTGTTCCACCTTCTATTGTTTTTCTGGTGTTGCTCTTTCTTATTTATTTATTTTTTATTTTTGCGCCCATTTTGGTCTTTCACACAGACCTTTTTTCATACAATATACTCCGCTTTGGCTATTGTACAAAATCTTCTCAGCCTCATTATGAAAAATGAGTTTAAACAGCTCTTTCTGTGTCCGCTTTCACTCAACACAAATACAATTTATTCATATTCATATTTTTATACCCTATACCCAAGGGGTTAAAGCTAAATAGAAGGAAACAAGCAATACACCAGAAAGTGTATACCAAAATGATCAGAATGACCTCTGCCTATCAGTTCTTCAGTCCAAAGCGTCTTTTTCACGAACATCATATATATGTGCTGGTGCTGTCAATTCTACAATTTGACTCATACGTTTTTATGTTTTTAATTTTTTCAAAAACATTTCATTATTAACGCATGAGAATTGTAGAAGTTTTATTCAAAAATTATGAATTCTTCTAAAACAATTTGGCTGGTAAACATCTCAGAAAACCATGTGTCTCACGCAATATACATACAATATTCACTCTGTTATCGATTGGCGAGTACACATTTATCGATGGAGCAATCGAATAAAATTTCCAAGTATGTACTCACCACCAAATCGATGAACGCCACTGTACGTACCAGCATATGAGCAAAAGTGTCAAACTTTATGTCAATCATACAAAAAGTATTCATAAGAGGCTGATGGGTCAGCAAAAGTTAAGGCAGCGGGGGAAGGCAGTACAAAGGCATTGACTAAAGTGACGCAGTGTCAGATAGGAGCAAGTGACTGCCCTGCCAGTATGACTCACTAGCAAACTGACAGGCCATATATCTCGCATGCTATATGACAGTATATCTCCAACACAACACAAAAAAAAAATCAACCAACCCATCTACTAATGTGTGTGTGTATTTGGTGTGTGTTGATTTGTGGTAGCCACAACTGAAATACAAACATATAAAATAACACAAATACGCTTTCTATACGTGGGTAGGCTGAAAAATAATCGAACTTGCCAAAAATGGTTCCAATTCTCTATATAATACAAAAAATAAAAAAAAACCTCGTCGTGTTCATCGTCATCATTTATTTTTCTAGTTAGTTTGACCGTTTAGCTAAATACTAATAAATACTAGAATATATGTGTATAGTTACAAAATTAGTGTGGCCGGAAATTAATAGCCCCCTAGCACATCGAAATATAACATATTTTATGGCGACATAACTTCTTTTTTGTTTTTTATGGTTCTCCTTAAGCCATGCGTTTCATAGATATCTTTAAAAGGAAATCTCTTTCCACTAAAAAATTAAAAAGTCATGATGACTCATGCCAATCTGGTGCAAAATACCATTTTTTTTGTCATGCCTATTATTTTTAAAATTAAAATAATTTAGTAATTCTGAATAATATATTCCAGTTATCGCACTGCCTTGTTCAAGATTATCTATCGGAATTATACGACGGCTTTTAGTCTTGCAATAATTAACATCGCCGAAACCCGATTTTGGAAATCATTATATAAAGAAATTTCTACAAACTTGAACTAACTTTTTTGTGGAAAGTTATCGATAATTTTTTTACACAATTTTGTACGATTCTTTCGCAAATATTCGTTCATATTTTTGAACCGAATATTATCACGGTAACATACATATAAACCGATATTAGAGTTTATTGTAGACAAATCTTAAACGCCTTCTAGAATGAAACTTGGAAGAAATCTGAATTGTTCACATATGAACCTGTACATCATTTTCGGTAGCACAAATAATTCTTCTAGGTTTTTGCGGTTCTTTCGCAAATACTGTATAATAATTTTGATCTTTCAAGGATATATTAGGCATTGATATTGAAGTTTAGATACCTTTAATATACACATATTGGTTCAAAAGATATTTAAATCTAATTTAAATTTTCATTTTATTTATTTATTAAAAAAATACAAATTAAGAAATAACTTTAATTATCCGTATACACTTGGTTCACACATATATTTAAATTCAATATTAATTTTATTATTTTAATTATTTATTTAAAAAATATAAGTTGTGAAATACCTTTTACAACATAAGAATTTGCAAATAATTTTCATTATAAAAATTAAAAAAATATTATTTCGTAGTTTTTAAATAAAAATTTATATGTAATTATTATTTCATAACGTTTTTTAGGGCAAAAAATAAGATTTAAAAATATATATTTTTTTTTTTAATAAATTAGAAATATTAATTTATATTTTCAATTTTTTTTGGATTCTTTTTTTAATATTCTACATAGCTTATATATCTAAAACACTATTTTGCTTTCATTTTTTTCAACCCTATAACTTTTATTTGCCACTTCTGCTCACAAGAGCAAAATACAAACAACCACTTTTCAACCTACCCTCGTTTAATATACATCATAAAGTTGCAACATGAACACAAAACATAAATTCATAATAATTTTTAAAATGGATGCCAACAGCATCAAACAAAACAATGTACTATATATATATAGCGAAAAGTCCAGTGAAATTTTAAATATAAATTTATAATTTATATTTACATTTTTGAAATGTTACAAACTCCCACGAACACACAATGCTTTCATCCCCCGCCCCTCCCACCCTGACAAAAACTGGGTCTATTATATAGTTCATACTATATACATATGATTTTAAATATATTTTTTAGCCTCAGGCTCAGTTTCATGAATTTTAGCGAGCTGTATAATATATTACATACATATGTATGTATATTGTACACCTTATATTGAAAGGGCCATCATTCATTTACCCCGCCTACACTAACGCCCCACCCTACACTCCTTTGGCTTTTTGTAGCAACATGAACATTTAATCAATTATTTATGCATTCATTTTATAGTGAGTACACCGAATGAAGTAGTTTGTTTGGTAACTCTTTATATTGATTTAATTGCCGTGCTGGGCAGCACTTGGCATGAGTAATTAATAAATAATTTTTTGGTTGCATGTGTGTGTGTATGTCTGTATATATACTATATATACACATTCATTTATGTATATGGTATATAGTCTGCTATGATAGATTGCTATTTGCACGACTCTTTGTCTTTTGGGAGTTGATTATGATGTCTTTTTAAATGAATGGAGTCGGTCGGTCGGTCACACTTGGTCCTCCTCTTTTCATTCATTTGCTTATATGTATATGTGTCTCTCGGTTAATTGAAACTACTCAGTACGGAGTGAGTGTGAATGAGTGTGTGCGTGTGTGTGTATCTGTGTGTGGTTTGGTTGGTTAAATTGAAATTATTTTGATGATGTAGTTGACTTAAGGGCAAAAGTTTCATTATAACAAACATGAAATGCAGCCTGTCAAATGGCAGTAAAGATATTTGTTTAAATTTATGAAAGCTTCCAAGCGAGTGACAGTGTTAGAAAAGATTCAATTTGAAGCGCTTCGAATAGCAAAATAATTAATAACAGATTTAGAAATGAGCCTGCCTGCCTAAGCAAAAGTCAAAGACAAGTTATTATGAGCATAATTATGATAGTAAGATGACTTTAATTGGAAGCTAAATTGTAAATGAGACTGGAACCAGTTCAATTTGACATGAGCTGCATCGCGTGGCTTGTGGCGTTTGTTTAAAGAAATTTATGAAGCACGGCTTATTTTAAGTTTAAAGATTCTTATTTAAAATTTCTTTTCAGTTTTAAATAATGAATAAACATCTTTCAGGCTTATTTCGAAAAATCCTTAAATCAAGAAAGGATCTCTTCAGCTGAAAATGTATCAATACGTCTAATAAATTGTCAGCTATGTATGTATACTATATTTGTCTGAAACAACGAAAATAGTGATAGACAATAATTATTAATTATTATTAATTATTATTAGGCCCTTTAGAAAATTGTCTTTTACAAACTATATATAAGACTCAAAATCAAATTTCTGGTATAACAATACTTTATTTTTCTAACAGATTAAGTGCTTACTCAGTTATTTACTTTGTTTTAATAAAAGTTTTATCCAGAATCAATCCAGAATCATCAGTTTTTTTCAAAAAGCTTACCTGAAATAAAAAACGATTAAAATATGATTAGAAATTGTTATAAAAAGCTCATTTAGTTGACAAATAACATCAAGTGAATCAAAAATATTAACTTCTTTAATGGATCTTTAAAGTAAAGTCTGGCAGTCTCTAAAGGGCTCATGTGGTTACACGGGAATTTTAAAAAATTTCGCCATAATGTCTGATATATATTATATAATATTAGAGGCTGGGACTGTTTTGCGGCTTAGAAATAAGATTGCAGCAATTGTTTAGTTTGTTTTCCTGAAAATTATTCATATTACATCTTCTAGGTCTATGGAAAAATCATTACTTTGCCTACAAACAACAAAAATTATTATTTTTGCAACTTTATCCTCGTTTTTAATTTATCTTTTTAGAATTTTAATCCATGATGCAATGAATTTCATAAGTTGCCGCAAAAAAGTGCACGAGTTGGGCTGCATAAAAAACTGGTTCAATTTTTGTATGGTAGCTATACGAAATAATGGATCAATTTTGAACAAACTTCGCACAAATGTTTATTCCAAAATAAAATACAACTGGCATAAATTTGATAAAATCGATCCACTATTTCAAATAGCTACCATACACAAATTGAAACTGCGCTCTACTTTTTAGACAGACACGATGAAAGGCATGACCATCCAATTGCTGGTTCATGATTTTCATCGGTCTACAAGTTTTTTTTTTTTCAACTATACCATTCAAGTTTTTTAAAAAAAAAAAAAAAACCCATTAAATTTTTTGG
This sequence comes from Chymomyza fuscimana, assembly GCA_949987675.1. NCBI lineage: Eukaryota > Metazoa > Arthropoda > Insecta > Diptera > Drosophilidae > Chymomyza > Chymomyza fuscimana. The sequence goes on along the minus strand of OX465088.1, from coordinate 44,728,146 downwards.
TAAATGTGATAATGATCGACTTTATATTTTATAGCATTTTTGTTGCTCCAAGAACTCCTTACAGTATGGTTTATTTTCAAATTTATTATTATTATGAACCCATAAATACTTATTTCAGGTTGTAAAATCGAGAAAAAAAATGCAAAAAGAAATGGTGTCAAAAGATACTCTTTCCTCTATTTTTGATATCCAATTTTTTTAAATTTATACTACAATTTTTCAAATCAATATTTTTTAAAACAAAAAATTTTCTCAGTGTAACGCATATATGTTGTAACATATCACCCAAAAAGGCTATCAAAAATAAAATACAATAAAATTTTTTATTTTTATTTTATTTTTTTTTTTTTTTGCAAGCTGCAAACGACAGTGGCATCGTTAAGAGCACAACACATGGCCATTTTGAAAAATTCATTTTCAAAGAAAATGCGTCACAAACGGCACAAATACAAATGCAAAATAGTAACTGGGGAAAACCCAAGGCGCTTGATGGAAAAACAAAGAAAATCAAGCTGGAAGCGCACAATCCCCATGGTGGAAGTATGTGGGTTCTGGCTTAAAAGCGTACAAAAAACCATAAATAAACAACAGGTATAAAACGGACTTAAAAGCAAACTCACAGGCAGACGCGGGGTTATAAAAATGCAATTTCCTTTAAGAAGAAAAATCCAATGTGCAAGGTTTGTTGTAAAAATAACATGTATGAAATAAATATTTACACTACATGGTACATGGCATACTATGTACCTAACGTGCAGTACATAGCTCAAAGCTGCCTTAGTCAAAATAACAAATGTTTGTGCAATTTGTTTTAAAGGCAATCGGGCCAAAAGTAATATATGTTGGCTCTAAATGTCTCAGACTCAGTCAAGAAAAGTGAAAATTTGCGCACACATGATGCACAAAGTAAAACGACTTGCCCCCAAAGGCGTATTTACAGCTGGTTCTAGATTTTTTTTTTCCTCATCTCCTGGACAAAGAAAACTCTGCGCGTGAAAATTGCAGCCCAAAGCGCCCAAAGGCACGGTCGGTGGAGGCCTGTGAAAAAAGGGCCAAACAATTGCAGCTTACTGCCGTTGCCAGTGCGCTAAAGTATGCAATGCAAAGTGTTGAACAACGACGCTCTACAAAAAGTAAATGGAAATGTGGGCGCATGGGCGTGGTAGCTACGCTCACAATTCAATGGCAGGCATTTTATTTTGTGCTCTGGGCGTAAATTTCTAGATGCATAAAAAAAATCGTGCCAACAAAAGAATTATGCGCTCGATGTTCGCCAGTGCAATGCCAAACTGCAAATAAGTCAATTGGGGAATGAGTTAAATGGAGCATCATCATCAGCAGCGGGCTGAGCGGAAGGCTTTTCCGAAAGATGTGCCTGTGTATGTGCCCGCAATGCCAAGTCAGGGAGAAAATTAAGATTTTTTTTTGCGATTTTTTTTTGTAGGTCTAAGCCAAAGATTTCAGCAATAAGTCAGTTCCATACACACACAATTGGCATGTGATCTATGGCACATACAGACACAACTCAGTTGGCCAAATGGTCATCAGTTCTTATAAGACTGCAGGCAATCAAGTTGAATATTCATACAAAGTGAATACATAAGTACGCTTAGCAAGTATAACAGATTGGATAGATGAAGTGAATGCGGATTGAAGAGTAGGAATCCTTGGAAATTGTAAAATCTTTTTGAATATTCTAGATGTCATTAACCTGGGCTTTTTAAAAAACTTTTAAGAAACTATTTTCAATAAATGGTACATTCTTCGAAAAACCTTCAATATAGGCATTTTTGATATATCATAAACAATTGCGACGGGACATCCTGACTGTCATATTATATAGTTTTACAGTTTTTACTTGATTTCCACTTTTCAAAAATCCATTTGCGACAGTAAATATGATTAACAGATTTTAAGAATTTTTGATTTTTAATGCAACTATGAGGAGGCTAGCCGTTTTCCAATTAAATCCAGAAATTCCCGCACATTTTATAGGCAATTTTTTACCTACCATGAATGTGAGAAAAAAAAAATTTATATTCACTTTTCATGATAGTAATTTGAAGATTTCACTGTTGAAACACAAAATTAAAAAAAAATTGACACATATGTATTCACAAAAAAAACCCAGGAAATAATTTATTATAAAGGTTCATCAATCTTGAGTTTTTTTTAAATAAAAATTTCAAATGCATCGGAAAATCTTTATTATCAACAGAAAGAACCGTTCTTGCCATTCACTTTTTAAAAATAATCCCTTTCAAATGTCGTCCAAGCGGAGGTTCCAATTTTCGATGACGCCTTCGAACATAATCGGCGGTATCTCGCGAACAACGTTTTTTTATTTTTATTTATTTATTTTATTTGAGGGGTACAACTAAGTTCAGTTGACCTTATATTATAAAAAAAGTATAATTTATTTAGAAAACAAAATAGAGCGAGGGAATTCATATGAACTAATCCGCGTCTCTAGCCCGATGGGTGAACTTTTTAATGATATGCACCTACTCACATTAAGAACTGGCCAGACACTTGGATTTACAATATAAAAGTTGAAACAAGGAAGCAACATAAAAATTAAACATTATATCATAAAAAGAGCCAATGGATCACCGTTGACCAAGTGGGTGACTCATAATATAGGATTGGTCAAGGATGCTCGAAGTGGCAAGTCAAGGTGACTTAAGATAGAAGAAGTTATAGATTCTATAACGGTCTATTCCGTTCGAAAGAGAGGAAATTGTAAAAGTTATTATAGTTACAACATAAGACACGGAAAGGATCGTGCAAAGCATAATTAGATCTACAAAATTGAAAGGCTAAGGGTCGACTGTCCACTGTTTCACGGGCAAGTAGTGCCGTCTTGTTGAAACCAAATGTCGTCGAGATCTCGGGCTTCAATTTTAGGTAGCAAGTAATTCGTTATCATGGTGCGATAACGGTCGCCATTGACGGTTACGGTCTGACCAGCGTCATTTTGGAAAAAATATGGACCGATGATACCACCGGCCCATGAACTACGCGCTGGACGAGGTCTATTCGGTCGAGTGTCATCCAATAATGAATATTGGGTCTCGAAAAACAATTTTTTGATGGTATGGCGACCATAAAATGGTCTAAGCGCGCGAAAAACATTCTTTACAGAACGCGAATTTTCGTTATATAATTGTACGATTTGTAAACGTTGTTGGGTGTAAGTTTTTCCATGATGAAATGGCAATGAAAACTGCATAAAAAACACATGGCAACTTGACAGTGCTCACGCGTGGTTTATCAAAAAAACCTTATTGAAAAAAAACCCTCAAGATTGATGACCCTTTATCTTTTTATTTGCTAAAAGAACGGTTTTAATACGAAAATATCTGAGACCGAAACATCTGTTCTACCATTTAGGATAATTTTGACACGTAAAAAAAAAAAAAATGTATGACCACTGGTCAAATCCTTCTATAAGAATGAAAAATTTGTAAGTTTTTATACACTTACAAACATCGACCCGAAAACAGTAAGTAACTTAAGATGGTTTTCTTATTTGACAAGTTTTTCCACAAAAGTTACTTTTTAGCACAAACGGACGGTTCCTAGCCATAAAAAACGATTCTTATTTGAGCAACGAGCTACTTATATCTTTAAAAGGATAACTTCCAAAGAAAATTAGAGCTAACAAAATTCAGTTCACTTTGTTTTCGATTAAGACGAACAGGCAATTCTTTTTTTAACAAAAGACTCATTTCACTAAAATTCCGTATTTTTCTCATTTCTGAATTTTCATTTTGTTAGATCTTGCACTAATTTACATATTATTGGTTAGGGTAAAAACCAACGTTCTCAATTTATCGTATAACTTTATTATAAGCTGTACCAAGTTCTATTAATGTTATGCAAGAGACCCGCCTTTTAATATCTTGCTACCAAACGTCTTTTTATATAATGTGCGCTTCCATTTACCCAAACCCTAAAAAAGTTGTCATATACCATCAATTGCTTTGCTTGTTCTTTTCTTACCCAGATATAGACATCATCTCTTCCCTGTGTCAATCTGTGTGCCTCGCTGCCTCTTTCTTGGCTTATAACTTTTGTTTACTCAACAGTTTACTATGACAGCCTCTTGGCATTAAACTATTACCGTCCACTGCTTTGACTGGGTTTGTTGTTTATATGTATGCTTGCTTGCTTTCTTCCCAACTTCCCTTGGATGTCCTTTCAAGAATGTCTAGTTTTTGCTGTGTGTTCCTTTACCTTATAGCCATGTTGAATGCGCGTTGGCCTTTATCTGCCTTGCATATCAAATGGCCAAGAATACTAACAAAAACAACGTTGTTGATGTTGCTGTTGCTGACACTTTAGTGCTCCTTTTTTTCTCCTTTTGCAACATCTTGATAATGACCAGTGACCTCAATATAGCAGCGCAACAGCAACGAACCAACATCCACATCCACATCCACCACAACCACGTCCTCATCCACATCAACACGTGTGCGCGCTGCCTAACACACTTTCACTTCCTGTGCTGTTGCTGCTCTATGAGAGTGCGTTGGTGTGATTTTTTTTCCAAGCTGGCAATGCGCCATACAACAACAACAACAACGAACGTCGTATACATATGTATATGAAATGTTCTTGTTACTAGCCGCAACAACAGCAACAGCATTGGCAACACTTTCGCTTGGCCGCACTGTCACAGGCAGCTAGCAGTGCGGCCAAAACCAGGTGGTACTCCGACTGCAGGCAGCAGCAGTAACTATGTGCAGGCTTTTAATGTAAATTTTTCACACTAAACACGTGCATAAATCATGAGGCACAGGCTCAACTTTAGCTCAAGGCTAAGTTCCTGGCAACAGATTCATGTGACTTTTTTTTTTTTTTAGCTTTTTTCTCTTTCATTTATGCTATATAGGTACAAAGTATGCATATTTCTCATACTCTTATATTTTTGTGCACGGATTCCCTTTGGGTCAAGGGTATGCTGCATTTTATGCAATGTATGTAACAGGCAACAGTAGGCGTGACATTTTGCTTCAAAATGGATCTTCTAATCTCGGGTAGCGATGGAACGTCTGTACGTCTGTATGAACACCTAGATCTCGGAGACCACCAGAGCTAAAGACACCAAAATTTACCCATCCTAGGAAGTGGGATTGCTCATCTTTGATGTGACATTTTATCAATCCAAAGCCACTATGCGAACTCTTCCGGTTCCACAAGTACAGGAGAATAGTTACAAAAGTCGTACCGTGGCAGTGCCTCCTAGTCCAAAAGAGATCAGAGAGGATGTTACGACTTCTGTCATAGCTGTATGACGTCATGCATTTCTTAGAAAACGCATTCTGCATCTAGCAAAGTTATTTTTTTGAAGATGTGGGTTTTCTGGCTAACTTGTCTGACGGTATTTGCTCTCTACATCTAATCTTGAAAATGGTTTCGTAATTTGAATGGTTCAGACTTTGAATATCTTGAATATCCACAGCAGAGTTTATTGGCCTTATCCTTGTCGAAAAAACAGGAAAACGATGATGCAATAGCGATTATTTCAGCACATCGTACAAAGAAACACACAGACGTGGGCAAGGAATCTTTCTTTTCCGACGTTGTAAGCACTCTGTGGTTTGACACTCTTTCCTATGGAAATGGTAAACTGCCTCATGTCCATGCCATTCGAGGAGCATCATCAAATTTCAGAATGGATTTATCAGCACAGTCAAAAACAGGACAATGATGATTGATTGAGATTATTTTGGGACCTTGTACGAAGATACCCAAAGACCCAAAGATAGGTAACGAATCTTCCATTTCCGTCGCTTTTAGCTCTGTACGGTTTGAAACTCTCTCTCATGTTGGTCAAATTTTTTTCAAATTTTAAACTGGCTGATGTCCTTAAAAATCAAAGAGCATCATCAACTTTAGGACCTTAGTCACGTTTCGGAGATATTCAGCCACAAATTCGGAGACCTTTTTTATGTACCTACAGAAACCAAGAGATTAAAAATGAGTGGATGACTGAATTGACAAACAAATTTTAGATGGTTTGATCCTACGAGTTATTTGTCAATTTGTTCCTTCTTGCTCTGTTACTGGCATATCGCAAGCAGTTTTTTTTATTTACGGCGTTTTTTGAAGCAAGCTGAAAAATTGTTATGGAGCTGAGCACCATGTTTACATTTCACAAATAGGACGCGTGTTCCAGATGTACTTATCGTTATCACTATCAGTAAAAGTCCTTTTCAAAAGCCAGTTATTTCTCGCAAAAAGCTGTGATATTATGTTTAATTCTGGGATACCGAAACAAGCATTGAAATTCGGAGATACGTCCAGAGTAACCTCATATTCGCAGATTTCTGAGCCAAAATTCGTAGACAATTTCGGGAACATGTCTCGATTAAATGCTGGTGATGGTCACACTAGCAATTTGTACTTCTTAAGCAAACTTAGGCGTTAGACTTAAAAATATCATATCTAAATATACTTTTCGTCAAATATGCTACAGAGTATGCCATAGTCGACCACCACTTCAATTATTTCACAATATTTTTGCAACGTTGCATTGCAGTTGCATCATGGTTTGAGAGTCACCTGGTTGCTAAAACGTTGCACATTCAGGACAGATGCATATGCAATGCAGCTGAGCCCTGTGCCAAATACCAAAGCCAAAGCAAAAGCAGCTTCGGATTCGGATCTCATTCTGCTGCTGTTGCTTCTGTCGTTTTGCATAAAATAATAATAATAATGCATATGTGGTTCCTCCGTGAGTGTGTGTGTATGTGTGCCAGGACACTTGTCCTGATTATGGCGTGCCAGTGTGTAAAGTGTGCCGCTGCTGCAACTGTTGCCAAAGCGGGCCACACGCTACACTTGTGGTTGTTGCAACCAACCTGCAACATAGGCACTGTCACTCAGCAGCAGCAGCAGCAGCAGCGTCAATTGCAGCTGCAACATTGCAACATTTTCCCTAGCAAACATTTGTTTTGATTGTGTGTGTATGTGTGTGGCATTAAAATTTATGTCCATTTGTTTGCTGCATGTGTCGCAAGAGCATTAAATTTTGCAATGGGTTTCATGTTGTTGTTGCTGCTGCTCCTGTTGTCTCCTCGCTGAACTTGAACGTAATTTGACGTTGTCTATGCCCCACGGACTGTGGCATGGGGCAAGCAGATCGAGGCCCCATGCTGCTGCACTCTTATTGTGCCCCTAATGGCCTGGTTGCATATTGTTGCTGATGTGTTTATCATTAGCATTATGCAATGTGTATGTTTAAATATTCTTGTTAATTAGGCAGAAATTTATGCGCCTCTTGTAATGGGGTTAATGGGTGTTTATTAAAATAAATGATGTGGTTATAGATGTGATTATATACATTTGATTGGTGGCTCAATTGCTGTGCTGGATTGTAGGCGGAAACAAGTTGCTAGGGGGTGTTCTGTATTCCAAACACAGTGTGATTGGGCTTAAAAACTCGACAATGCTTTAGCGACTCTGTTTAGAATTTACTACAAACTTAGATATTTCTGAGTGGTACGGAACTCTAGTGTTTTTTTTTTCTGGTTTTTCTGCTCGATTTCAATGCCAATGATTATATTAATTATACGATTCCTAAAATGAAATAGTCATCTGATAGGCTTGCTGCTATTTGTAGTTGCACTGAGAAAGCCTGAGGAAGCTTAAAATAATCTGCACAAAAATTCGAAATCGTGACTAAAATCTTAGTTCATATTTGGAAAAATTTTGAAATAAAATTAATATGAGTTCAATTGAAGAATTGCTTGCTTGATTTCTAAAATGAAAGTACGGCTTTTAAGACAAAAAAATTATGAAAATGTTCAAAATTAAAATAAGAACGAAAAGCGTCCAAAAATGTGCCCAAAATCTAAATTTCGCATTTTTAAGAAGTTGAAATAAGATTTCAGTGGTTCATTTGAATACAAAATTTTAATCACCTCTAGAATGGAATGACTCTTCTTAAACCAAGAGAATTCGATAATACAAATGTTTAGTATATACATATGTTCCTTTAACTCCTATTTTGAGCAAAGGGCGTCTGGACGATTCGGTATCAAGAAATGTTTCAGGTAAGTAGGTTGCTAGCCCTCCTACCCTAGATTGGTGATAGAATCCCTATCTGGACCTCCAAGCAGGTGTTTTATCTGTTTTGGTCCGCGAGTGGTATTTTATTTCCCACTGACCCTGCATTATCCGCCACCTGGGGACGCGTACGATGGGAGACAGACATCTCCACACGATAGAAATGTTTAAGCAAGAGCTAAAATACAAAATAGTCCCTAATTTTGACAAAATCTTATTTTTGGTTTATTAAAAATCTCTAAATGTTTTGCTGTGGCTAATTATTTGAATCGTATCTTAAAATTTATGGGTTCAAAAAAAAAAAAAAAAAATTTAATCCAAGACCGATTTAAAAATTTATTCATTTTATTTCAACATTTTTTGGTCTTATTTTAGAAATTTTTAAACGCATTGTGAGCATTTCTGATCATGTATAAGAATATTTTATCTCGTTTGATAATTTTATTTTAAAATCTAGACTTTTAATTTTATTCAAGATTTACTTCTTCTTTTGAGAATTTTGACACTATACCAAGAATTTTTGTTCTTATTTCAAGAAATAAAATATAAACTGCTAAAAATCTTAATTTAATATTTTTTATCAGTGTACTACCAACTAAAATTTGGAATTGAAAAAAAGTGTTTTTCCTATTTGTGACTCTAAACGAACGTCTAACTAGAGCTCAAGACCAAATCGCTGATTTTTACCAGAGTAGCTCTTCAATACCGATAGGAAATTTTAATAGGTCTCATAGGTTAAGAAAGGAGACATTCTGTAGTAAAAAGTTTTAGTGAAAGCCGTCAAAATTTTTTTTTGATGGAAAAAGAATTTTTTCCACAAAAGTCCGCATTTGAAAAGGCCACAGCGAAAGAGGTTTATATATATGGACATTTTTATATATGATTCCTAAAATAACCAAATTAATAGAAACACTATTTCCTGGCGGCTCAATTTTGAATATGACAATAAATTTTTCGGAAATGCAGAATTTATATCAATCAATTTTGCTGAAGCTCACTAACCACCAATAATATATTTTCTTCATAGAAGATGACGCACCCTGTATTTATTGTAGCTAAAATAGGTATTTCAAATTCCTAAAATATTCTTGCCTCTATTATTTATAGCTAGAATATGGTTGATTCTTCAAATATTCAGCTTTTTGCTTTTTTATCTAAATTTTAAAATTATTTATGTTCTAATTCTCGACATTTATTGGCGAGACAACCCTGGTCGGGTCTTCGCCTGTTGTAGTTTTAGCCTCCATTCGTCGCGATATCGGGCTTGTGTTCTCCAACATCTCAGTCCTTAATCCTTCGCATCTTGATCGACCCAATCCAACTATCTCAACTTCGGTCAAACTCTTCTTCTCAAGCATTATTCGTTTTGGAGGATAGCTATCGTTTGCTCTAATTAGGTAGCCAGCCCATAGTAATCGGATTGTTTTAATGAATGTTATTTAAAACTATATAAATCATGGTTATATCGTTGTCGCCAATATCCGTTTTCTTGTATTCCTCCAAAGATTCCAAAGCAGTATCTTACGTTCAAATACTTGAATTTTCGGTTCTTTGCTATCTATTAAATAAACGATAAAAAATTTCAGATTCTTTCTAATAAATTTTCTTAAATGTCGAGCTTAATAGCCTGCTCTTCAAAAACACTATCACATTTAATTACACCTAAAGTCCACCTACTTTTCTCCACTTATAGATAAGTTGCTTCGTTATTTTGCCATTTTAAAGTGATTGGCTGCTTAAAGCTTAGCTCAAACAACCAAAGTATCCATTAAAACAATCTAATTAGCTTGATATTCAACGTACTTGCTGAAAAAAAAAACTTTTGTTGCTATAATGTTAAAAATATGGCCAAACAGCTTGAAGCCACATAGTCCTCCCTCCCAGGCGCCCGCCAATAGAGCACAAAAGCGTTGGTCCCAAGCTCCATAAGCCAGTGTTTGACTTGGGCTCTTAGATGTTTTAGCTAAGCACTTAAAACTTTAATTAGCCCATACTACCCCCAAAAAATAGGAGCAAATGAGTTCGTGCCGTAGCTTAAGCACACAGAGAAACACTTACAGAGCATTCCAAGTATTGTTTGGAAAAAAGTTTGCTTTGGTTTGGCTGGGTCGGGTTTGGTTTAGTTTAGGCTCTTGGCAGCACTTGGATACACTTTGATATAATTAGCGGCATTAGCCATTAAGTAATTTTAAAAATTAATCACCAAGCCAGCCAGCAGCAAACTGACAGCAAATTGTACCTAGTGCCAATTATTGGCAAACAGCAACAACAAGCTTGCTCTAACAAACGAACCAAGGGCTTTTTTCTTCTGCCAAGAAGTATTGCTAACCCAATTAGCACTTAACACATGGCGGAGTAACAACAGCGACAAAAACAACAGAGACTAGGTAAATAATGGTAACAAAAGCTCAATTGATGGTTGGAGCACGTGTCTCAAAGCGCAAAATGAGCGCCGGCATTACGTTAAATGTTAGTGTTGGCAAAGACCAAAAAACCAGCCTGAGCAGAAAAGTAGACTTTCCATTTCCAAGGCATCAAGGCACCAAGACACAGACAACCAGCCAAAAAGCTAGTCGTCAGCAAAATGGCAAGCAGGCTCAAGGCCCCAAAACGATTTGGGACCCAAGTAGTAGAGAAGTAGGAAACTAGCACAAGGACGTGGTCGTGTGTGCTATAGATATAGACACATACGCGTTCCACTGCCGCAGCGCGCTTCACCGAGATTGGGAGCACGTGTGCATGTTAGTGCGTCTGTCTTGCCGTCCATGCCTCCATCCCAGACGGACGGATGGGCAAAATCTTAGCACTCAAGTGGTGTACGTGATATGCGCGTAATCAATATTTACACCCCAAAGAGTCGTCGATATATAGGTTCGCCAGCATTTAGACCAAAAAATAAAGTGTTACATGTTAAAGTTGAGCAGCAGACCGACCGCCTTGGGATTATCATATCAGTTTTTGCGCTTGAGGGAATCGTAGTTATGTAAAAACAAGTGTTGGCATTTATTGGTAAAACTTTGAAGAAACTTGAAAAGAAGGGTTAGCTTGAAAGTTGTTTAAAGTGAAGATGCTGTGGTCAGCTGCAGGTGATCTTATACATAAAGCAATGGATCGAAAAAGTGAAATATCTTTAAAATGTGTTTTTAAAGGATTGTTTTTTAATTTTTAAGAATATCTAACGAATAACAAAATAAAAAAGTGTTTTTTAGGGTAATTTGAACCCAAATTACACTAAAAAACACTTTTTTAGGAAGGTTCACTCGATGATCCTTAAATTTGTAAACTAGTGTAATCTGATAATCTAGACCTTAAAAGCGTGTCTTACAAATATTCATCTTAGCATTTTCGAATAATCGAAAGGTAAAATATTTTTTTTTAATAAGAGTCTTTTTTTAAACTGTTTACTAAATAAAATATAAATTATAAAATATTGAATTATAAGCTACGATATCTTAAAAGAAATTTTAAAAGCGGATATTGTAATATAAACACGTCGGTTTTTTCTTGATCAAAACCGGACAAAAGAACATATTCTTTTCAAAAGATGGCGTACGTTAAAGTCGGGCGCGGACGACTTTGGGATACCCTGTACCACCACATTGCAATCAAGTCCGATATATTACTTACGAACACCAAAAACAATTTCTTTGCCAAATTCAGTTACAATATTTTTATAAACAAACGAAACACAACGAATTTTCTTCAAAAAACTTGTTTTTGACCGATCGGTCCTATGGGAGCTATATTATATAGTCAACCGATTTTGATCAAATTTGGTACTGTGCTTAGGCACTCTAAAAAACTTTCAATTGCCGAATTTGGTTACGATATCTTTATAAACAAACTAAACAAAAAGAATTTTGTTCAAAATACGTTTTTTCGACCGATCTGTCCTATGGGAGCTATATAATATAGTCAATCGATTTGGATCAAATTTGGTACAGTGCTGGGTATCCCTAAAAAACTGACAAACACCAAATTTGGTTACAATATCATCACAAACAAACGAAACACAACGAATTTTGTACAAAAAACGTTTTTTTGACCGATTGGTCCTATGCGAGCTATATGATATAGTCAACCGATTTTGATAAAATTTGGTACAGTGCTTAGGAACTCTAAAAAACTATTGTGTGCCAAATTTGGTTACGATATCTTCATAAACAAACGAATTATCTATCTAAAACTTTTGGTTTTTTTCGAGGTCCTCTGAAACACCCCTATGGGAGCTATATAATGTAGTCCCGATATCAAAAAAATAAAATAAACTTGTCTCCTATGGATTAATAAGGGATCTTATCTGAAAGTTTGGTTGCTCTAGATCTTACCATCTCTGAGATCTAGGCGTTCATACGGACAGACGGACATGGGTATATCGACTTCTCTAGTCACTCTGATCATACTTTAGGTAACTTTGGGGGGTCTCCGACTTCTCCTTCTGTACGTTACATACATTTTCGGCTTGCACAAACACAATATACCCTTTGTACCATACGGTACAGGGTATAAAAATTAATATCTTATATGAATTTTTTTATTTTTTATTTTGTTTTTTTATTCATGATAGGTGTTTAACATCAGACTTCTAGGATAAGTTAGTTTTTAAGTTTTAGTTATCAGTTCATATGGGTTTTTTTGGCATTTTTCCTCCAGCATGATTTTTGGCATTTTATTTAGATTTAATTTTATATTTATTGTTATATTATAGATGAACAGGTAAAAAACACCTAAACACTAAAATTGTACATATTACCTTATTTTAAAAGAAAATGTTATTTCAATAAAGATGAATTGAATTGAATTGAATTTTGTTTTCCAAAATTCTGATTATTTATCAAGTTATCGATAAATGAAAATATACTTATTCACATTTTCTTTGACTAGATATATCTTCTAAACAAGTAAATATACATATTTTATAAATTTAGTTTAAAATTAAATCTAAACAAAAATAATTTTTATATTTTATAAGTTTTTTTTTCAAAAAAAAATTTTTTTTTGTTTACTTTAAAAAAATTAAATAAAAATGTGTTCTGTCGTTTTCTCTAAGATAGTGCGAAAAACAGATAAAAAAAATTGAGATTTCTAGAATTACGAAAGTTATGCTTATTTAGTGATGCCATCTTCAATGGCCACCGTAATAATAATATTGCTGGGAAAGCCGCATTTCGACTAAAAGGATCTATTGTACTTGCTTCTAACCCTAAAACATCTGAACTAGTCCAATATCGGAGACAAACTTGGTCACCATAGTACTTAGCATTTTTTTATAGTTACAAATAAACATAAAATCTCGGAATAGAAAGATAATACGCTAAGACTTGTTAAGAATGTTCGTTTTGGCATTTTATGAAAAAATTTAAGAACTTGTGAGGAATATCGTAAATCAATATATTCAAAGATCGCAAAAACAGATTTCAAAGCCTTCAAAAGAATTGCAGAAAGTAAAATTCTGTATAAAATCGTTTTGCATTCGCCCATTTCTTAAATCAGTTCAATAGTTTCCAATATATTAGTCAAGCTTTAATTGTTAGCTCGATATAACTTATAAATCTATTCCAATGAAGACACTAATTTAATTAAACCTTTTTTTTTTGTATTATTAAAATTTTATAAATTATAATTATTGAATGGAGAATAATGAAAAATGTTTTGATGGAGAGGGCAAGACTTTCTAAATTTTAAAAATAATTAATTTTTTTAAAGCCTTTTTTTTTCTTCAATTATATACCTAAAGCCACTGAATATTCTGAAATATTGATACCGACTGATTTTTGTCGCAGAAGACTCTAAAAATTTAAAAGTGGTTTATTAATACGGTTTTTAATAATCTTCTGATGATCGGGGCCGGGTACTGGATTTTAGAGAACACACCCGTGTTAATATTTGTATAAGGTTTGGAAAGCCCATTTACTCATATGTAACATTTATTTTAAAATTGATATATGCCGAAGTGTAAAGTTGGAAAAAAGTTTTTTATCCAATAATTTTTTTCTTTCAACCATCTCCAAAAAATGTAAATTGGCTAAAAAAAATCATGAACAAAACTATTGATTACGATTAAAAAAAAACGAATATTTTAAAACCAGTTCAAAAGTCACAAAGTTTTGCAAAACTTGTCGAATTTTCCTGGCATGAAGTCTTCTAAAATAAATTTTTGCATATTATGGAATTTTTTTAGTTGCACCTCTTAATATATAACGAAGTTTCTTCAAATCAAACCAAAATTCCCGTGCGAATATGCACGATGATAGGGAAGTTCGACTATATATCGATATACATCAAAGAAGAGCTGTTAAAATCGATACTATAGTACTATTGTATAAACTACTAGTATAGTTTCAAGAATAGCTTCTTACATATAAGGATTTGCTTTACCTCATTTTTTTTCTCTGATTTGGTTTATCTAAACACAAAAATAAAAACAAGTATAAAGAAACATACCGACCATTAAATACACTGTACCTTCGATTTCTAAAAGTATGTACTTTATTTTATATAACTCCCATATTTTTCATACGATTTTTGCACGCTTTGGTGAGTATATCTAATACGTACGTAGATGAATTTTAGTGCTGTATGTAAGTCGCAAAAAAATATTAGAAAAAGGGTAGCCAACATAAAAAAAAAAATCAAATGTTCGTGAAGAACTAAACCATAGGGTGCAACTTCTGGCAAAATTTCCTGCAACATGCCAGCTGTTTCGATAACAGACGTTACTCAAAATTTTTTGTCGTCCCGATGATTTCGTGTATGGGATTTTACACGTTTCCTTCTACATATTACCCCTTCACGTTTGCGTATGCTTACACTTGGAACAACAAGTTTGCGGATTTACTTATCCGACCCCCCAGCAATGACTGAGATTACGCCAACTTTTATTAACAGTCTATTCCAAAAGTCAGAAAGTTGCAAGCCAATTTTAACTATCAATGAAGCAATTGTTTCAACTGCAGCAGTATCAAACGATGGCAACCCTGGCATCCAGCGAAATGCAGTTACTTTGGCACACATTAAATTTGGCTTGATTTCTTGCTGTTGCAAGGAAGGCAGGAGGCAGCTTCTGACTAGACACGAAGCTCTTAAGGAAACTTCGAAGGAACTTCGAAAAACAAAATAAAAAAAAAACAGTCAGCGAGGAAGAAAATCAAGTGGAAGACGTATATTGTGAAAATCAACTATTGGCAGGCAGCTGTCAGCTGCAAGGGAAAACGCTTTTTAAACAACGAAAACAATGGGGTAAAAATGTTCGTGCAACCGAAATACTTGAATGATGCAAGGGAATTGGAAAAAAAAGAGCAAAAAAGGAATGCAAAAATGAAGAAAAAAAAAAGGGCAGCCTTCTATAAAACTTGGTAGCATAAATATGAGAGCAGCAGCAGTCTCCAAAGTTCGGAAAAGAAAGAAAGAACGAGTGGCTTATGAAAACATTACATCATAAGCAGTCAAAAACGTGGAACCAAGATGCAGCATTGCGTTTCCCAGCGCCCAATGTCTCAAAGGCTGTCTGAGCTGGAGCTGGGCAGAACGAAGGACAGGCTGACGTAGGGACGGACGGACCTGCCGCCGCCAGTTTCTCTGACAGTGAAATGCTTTTGGCAAAATATTTGCCAAAATCTAATAAATTACACACAGACTCAACTCAGCGTCCCTCCCGCCAAACCAAAGACAGCACCCAGACATGCCATGAAACCAACCTAATTGTCTCTTGTGTGTGGGCGTTATTTGTAGCCTGGAGGTGTAAAAGAGTTTTGGAACTGGAGGTTTTAAATCATTAAAGCGCAAATCACTTAAATTAGATAGAGAAGCAAAGAAATACAAGAAATTCGAGGCGAATATGTTTTTGTGGTTGCTTTGCCAACGCATCAAATTGAGTATGTGGCAGGAACTTCGAGGGGCGGCAGCTGGGGCTTTTCAATTACGTGAAAAGCTATTTTCCTTATTTTTGCTATATGGCAGTTATGGTTTTGGGTGTGTGTGAGTGTGTATTGCGGTTTATTTGCCATGGAAGCGATGATAAATTACTGGGCAAATGCCAAAATATAAGGCCAGGATGAAAATAAATAGCTGAATTAAAGGTTTCTTTCAAAGGGTCCTTACAAATAATCAATACATAAAAGTAGTTTTAATTTCAACTAAAGCTAATAATTCGTTTAAAGAGCACTTGTACAATATTCAACAGACACACTTTGGTCACACTAGACTTCACCTTTAAATTTGTTATCAATTAATTAAATTAAAGCTAAACAATATAAATTACATTTTTTCTTAAACAATTCGGTTATAATGAAAGTTTGCTACTTCACAAGAACAGAACCTTTAAGAAGCTTAAAAAGGAGATTCTTGCCTTTACCCTCTTTCTATATAGAAGAGCCTTTAATATTCTGTTACTTGCTTGTGCAGACTGTACTTTGCCTGCTGTGAAACAGTCTATTTCGAATTAGGAGCTGGTTCTATCAAGTAAAAAAACATGTCATCAGTATCAAAATTTTTGATACTTTATAAACAATACAATAACAACTGCTGAAACAAATTTTGTATAAAATTAAGCCCATTGTATCTCAGTATTTTGACAGACTCCTTGTAAATTTTGAAATTCTTTCACATTTTGCAGCTTTTTAGAAGGTATACATATGTTTTGAATTCTACAGATCGATTTAATTAAACTAGTAATCAAGCCGACAGCTACTTTAATAAAAATATTGTTACCTGCAGGCAGCGATTGGTTGTACAACATGGCTGTTTATCGATCAGGTTGTACAATCGATAGCAACGTGTGCACGGAGCTTGTTGTATACAATTTTGTATGGTTGTGCAATTTTGTTTTAATTTTTCGATAAGCAAAAGAGTTGTACAACCAGTTGCATCGTGTATGGCTTGCTTTAAAATTGGCCTGGTATGTCACATAATATTAGTGTAAAGTTGAAACAAAGCTTTTGTTCTGCATTTCGATTTGTTGACTTAAAAATGCAGATTGTTTTTAAATTTAGTTTCACTAATGTAAATATTTTTCGATAACGATAAACTGCATTGATAAGTAACAATCGAAATAAGAAGAGACAGGTTAATTTAAAAAAAAAAGCATACTTTGGATATATCGAAAAGTAAAAAATTATTGATGCTCTGCTTTTTCAGATGTAAATTAATTTTTTTATATTTAAAGGAGAACATTTCAGTTAAAACCTTTAAAAATCTTTAATTTATTTTTTTGACTCCTTGAAATTATCCTTTTTTACAAACAGTAAAATAGAAATAAATAAAATAGAAATAAAGTTTTTTAATTTTTAATTTATTTTTTTATTTAAATTTTTGATCATATTTGTTTTTAAATTTTTTTACTTTATTCTACTTTTTTTGGTATGTCTTATTTTTTTTCCTTTATATTTGTCTACACTTCGAAATAAAAATTCATATAAGTTTTACAACACGGTTTTTTAGATTTTAAGGATTCCCCCCCGTTCATTTGGGAAAATTTTTTATTTATATATAGCCCGACGGAAGAATTTTGGTACAGTAAATTCGTTGGACTAAAATTAGCTATAAAGGGATCAAGTAATAAGTGTAATTGAAAAAAAAAATACGTTCTACGAAAAAAATTCGTTGTGGAGCAGTTCGTTATAGAGAACTTCGTTAACCACATCAAAACCAGTTTTAATTAAAAATTTGTAATTTCGTTCGCTTTTCAAATATATGACTAAATAAGAAAGTATTTCTAGACTGCCCAAAAACATGTTTTTCGAAAGAAACTCGAAAGCGGTGCTTAAGACAAAAAAAGGTTGCCATTTTCGTGTTTCTCACCCAAAATTACCCTACAAAACACTTTTACGAAGGTTCATTTTTCGTGTAAACTATTAAAAAATTGCAGCACCTTCCCATTTTTATCAAAATTAATTACCACTTTACTAATAAATATAAAACTTTGCATATAAATGCGCCCTTAACAACAACTGCTTATCCAGAAAATAAAAATAAAAGTGTAGAAATATATTTGCAACTTTTTCAACATTTCCTTAGCTACTTTGCTAGGCAAATGAATGAATTGCCAGCTACTTAAAAAAAAATAAAATCAACGTCTAATTACGAGTTTCAACGTGGCTTCAATTGCTCTAGTTCCAGTTCAGTTCCATACAAAAGGTGCAGCTGTCAAAGTTTTTTAATTGAAATTTACTTGTACTCTCAACCTTTAACCTGTTTAGTTGGGAATGCTGTAAAGAGCATACTCGGCCCGTACCAAAATTTAACCCAACTCCTACTTGGCGAACTTGCAACTGACTGACTTTTCTCAATTAAAAAACTTTTGTATTTAAGTTTCAATCAACTTCATTTAATTTGCGCCCGTTTTCGCTTCCACGCTGTTAATAAAACATGCGCGATTTACAGCAAATATTATTATCATATTAGTAACTCATCTGAGAACTTAGGCCATGAACCGAACTCTGCCCCTTGGCACAAAACTTCTCCAACTAAGAACAACAAACAAAACTATTGTTAACTCTGTGCAAATGGTTTACTTGCAACATAGCGAAGCCGTGAGAGGCATGCGGCATATTGGGGGGGGCACGAGCGTTGGCATTTTGAATGAATGTTGACGAAAAACTTTGGGTTTTGTGCCAGCAGCGCCAACATATTGTAGAACCCGATGCCACCATTTGAGACAACAAACAAAAACATGAAAAAACGACTGAAATATATAAAACAAAATGTGAATCAGTCGGTGGTAATCCGGAATGTGAGATACACTGCATCCACTTTTTCCAAAAAAAAAAAAAAATAATATTATTTTGAATTGATGTCTGGGGATTATAGACGTGTGCAAAGAAATTTGTTTAAGGAAGGAGCAGAAATTACGGGGGTGTTTTGAAAAAGTCAACGTTTACTTTTTATTTAGGCTCACATAAATATACATAACAAATATAAAGCCTCTTTCTTCTTTATTAATGAAAGAAGGAGGCATATTGTTGCCGTTTATAGGGATGGTCGTCTAAAATTGATACATTTAGTCCCAATATCTCTGGAAGATTTCTTCAGGCTAGATTAAATCAAGTTGTTCTGCTCCGAGCAAATAAGGAGTTGAAGGGTTGCGCAAAGCTGCAACTAGCTAAAGCGTGAACGCCCTTTTTGTCAGTAAATAAGTTGAGCTGTTGAGTTTGTGCTTCTTCTTTCCTGAATTTCGAAATTTTTCTTCATTTCCCAAACAATTCGGATTAAGTCAATGTTGAAATATTAAGGCACATACGCAGCATGCGTTTATAAAAAAAATCCCAAAAAAGGAAATTTGGTTAACCCAAAAAAGGGCATTTTTTTTTTTTATATGAAGTTTTGACATTTCGTGCGGAATTTTTGCATGCTGCGTATGGGCTTACCAAAAAAAATCTCTAAGCCTATTGGTTCGAGAAAAAGACATGAATAATGAGCGTCTTTTAGATAATATTTGGTGTCTCTGCCACTTTGGTCTCACATACCTAGCATTCAAAAGCTCGCCGAGATATGAGTCTACCACTCCTCCTGTTGCCTGTTATATAGTCTGTAGATATCTATAATACTCTCAACTCTTTCAGTACAGTGTATAGAAACAGCAAGTCGAAACACAAAACAATTTGAATGAATATATGGCAAAAAGTTGAGTAGTAGCTGCAGCGGGAACACCAGTAACTCAGACTCCTGCAACTCTAGTCAAAACTTTGTCCTTTGGTGCCACAGTTGATGACGACGTTGACGACGCTGATGATTACCAACTACTATACACTATGCCTGTGGGGCATAAAACATGGACAGCCATATGATACTGAGGAGTTGGCTATTGAAAGCAAAACTTTTATTAAAACTAATAAGCTTTGAAATATCATAAAGCCAAGAACGAATGGTTAGATCCATATGCGGGCCTCTTTCAACTTTTACAATGCCAAAGAAAATATGCTTAATGACTCTGAAGTTCGTCAGAATAATGTTTTGCATGACTTTTAATTTGGTTATTGACAAAAAATAATTGGTTTGGGGCTTTTTTTTGAAGGTTGTCATAAATTAACTTTTAATAGAATTTTGAAACTTAGCATAACACAGTGTTGAGTTTTTGAAAATTTTAGAGCAGAACAGTTTGTTGCTACTATTTTATTTAAAAATTCTAATCAATGTTTTTGTACTTTTTGCACTTGTTTCCTTTAAAAAAAAGAATCTTTTAGTAAATGACAAATAAAGTTTCTATATCTATAACTATCAAGGTTGCCTAATTTTTAGTATTAAGTAATTATTTATTTTTCAAATATGTAGTGGTTTCGCTTGTTATCGACCAAAGCTGGTTGACAATGGACAACGCCGAGTAGAAAGAACTAGTTCTAATAAAAATGAACTACTACGCTGGGAATTTGTACATCTTCACAGCATTGAACATCATTTATAAAATTCTCATTCGATTATCCATTTATTATTAATCATTATAAAACCTACAGGTAAATTTTTAGTGGCAACCAAACGATTTATTTAATATTTAAAGAAATAATAATGACCGACCGAAAATTATATATACAAATTTTGGGTAGACTGGGAGTCTTGATCTCTATATGACTTTTAGCTCGGTGGCCAATACTCTTCCAAGTCTCTCAGCTACACTTATGTATCATTTTACAACTGAAGCGATTTGGACTACTACTATGTTGCGATTATTTTCAATATTTGAAGTC
Source organism: Chymomyza fuscimana (assembly GCA_949987675.1). Lineage (NCBI taxonomy): Eukaryota > Metazoa > Arthropoda > Insecta > Diptera > Drosophilidae > Chymomyza > Chymomyza fuscimana. The sequence goes on along the minus strand of OX465088.1, from coordinate 44,707,393 downwards.
AGATAATAAACGAAAGAATTTGTTATTTGGAATCGTAGAGAATAAAGCGTTATGAAGCCAGGTGAAAAACCATAAACTTAATTTTGCTGGGCATATCACATGAGTCCAAATGTCAGGTTTGGTTATTCTTGTTCTGTTAATCTCCAAGATTTAGATGTTTCTATAGACGGACAAATGGATATTTACAAATCAATTTTTATAGACACTCTGACAATATGAACATCATGGTGCTAGCTTCTCTAACCTTTAAGTACAGGGTACACAAAGAACAAAATATGATTTCAGGTCTGAGCTGACCATCCCAAAACGAGTCTTGACGAGTTTATACGAATGTTTTCGCTATCGGATGTACTACTTGATGGATTGGACAAATTTTATGTTAAATAAGGTAACAACGAAAATTTAATAATCGATTAATTAGAATATTTGATTGTTGCTTAAGAAGCTTCTTAAAAAAGGATTTGAATTTAGATAGCGATAATAATTTAGTAATCAAGCTAATTCTAATTACTGAGAATAGTTGATTGTGGCTTAGGAATCTCCTTGAAATATGATTTTATAATAACTTTGACAATTATTTGTTGTAATACCAAGGAAGAGCAAAAACTTAGTGATTTAACTATCTAGGAATTCTCATAAAATCGTTTCTGTTAATAGCAGATACCATTACGAATTAAATTTAGTGAAAAACTCTAAAACTGTATACCGATACCTATAATAAGCCAGTGTATATGGAAAAGGATTTAACCTGCAGCGCAGGCTATGCTGATCTTTTAAGTAAAATTTATCAATACCCTGTAAACAAATTCCGTATTAAGTTGATGCAAACAAACATAATGCTGTGTTCACACTGCACATATAAATTTCACAGTGTCACGCTTCACGCAACTAATTGAAACAGGAACCAATACTCGACTAGTTTTCTTGTTGCCATAAAAAGCGGAAATACTATTAAAAAAATTTAAAAATTCACGAAAAACTATTTTTTGATTATATCTTGATAGCAAATTTGGATGAATTTTTGTAAGGAACGACGTATTTTCAATATTTTTCTGAAATGTTAATATTTTTTCGAAGTGAATTGTGTGAATCCCGTAACATTTATCTTTCAATTAGCGTTTATTATACAACTTTTTAACACTTTTCTTACAGTATTTAATTAAATTACATCCAATCATAAGATCCAATATTGGACCAAGAAATCGTAAAGCACAATCGGTTATTAAATGCGCCGTGAAACTATTGAAAACAATAAAGGCTGGTATCAAACCGCAATCCAAATTATTATTAGAACAAATCTATAGTTTATCGAAATTTCGAAAATCAAAAAATCCTTAACTGTAGACAAGCCAGCGTTCGTTCTGTTTGGACCATAGCCGCCATACCGCATCTCTATTAATTCTTTTGCTTTTTTGCAGTCACTACACATACTAAATTCTAAACTTACCAACACTTGAAAACTTTTGCGCACATTTACTTCAAGCATGACATAAATTGCACTCAACTTCGAAGTTTTCTATGTAATTAAAAGTCATGCCAAAAAAAATCACCATGAAAAAATATGAAATCTTCTAGGCTATATATATAAATATACATATATATATATTTATAAATGTACGTATGTATATATAGTAGCATCCTACGCCTAATTTAGAGTAGACCACTTGAACTAATCGTAGAAATTTTTTGTGCGTAGAAACTTTTTCGTTTAATGAGAGAGGGGAACATCTGCCCCGCTGCTGACGGCTGCAATCAGGCAAAGTACTTCGGAAATTAGTTACCAGTAGTGCAATCTACTACTTCAGCTGCCACCAAGTGGGTGCAACCAAAGACTAGCCCAAGTAGTAAACCAGCAACTGTTGGTGGCAACATAATACGTAAATTAGTTTTTAATTAATTTCAAAGTACAAGCTTTTTGCTGTAGCGCATAAAATCTGTGTTACCCAGGACTAAGAATAACACCAACAACTTTGCAGCTAGATGTCAAGCATAAGGATGCAAGCAAGCTTAATAGAAATGCAACCCTCCTGTTTCGGTAGGTATAACATCTATGTGGGTGACTTGGGTCCCTGCCGTGACTATGTTTGCTTTTGCGCTTTTTATACTCTACTCGGGGTCGAGGGTATGACAGTTTTGTGCAATGTGTTTGTAACAGGCAGAAGGGGGCGTTCCATCGGGAAGACCCCAAAAGCTGGAAATCCGACATCAAGTTCGGCTCAAACTTTGCAAACTTATAGGTAGCAATTTGCTAAATTTTTAAATTCAATGAATTTTCAATTGAAAACTGCTTGAAACTGCTTGCCAGTATGCGTATCTGGTATCCCTCTGTCGGATATTTTAACTTGCCTTTCGAGCGACATCCAAGTTAGTTAAAATTTAAGTCTAAGAATAATACTGTCCCCCTTAATATAATTTCAAATTGGCAACTGCTTGAATACTGCAACAAGCAGTTTGGACTTAAATACCAGTCTACAGGAATATATTTTTTTTACGAAAAAAAAAAACGCTGCAGGGCTTGGTTTCCGGCACCACCTCGACTTTATCACATTTTTTTGTTGGCCCATATATATTTGGCTAGGTTTGCTTGTGTTTACTCTATTCGTAGTATAGTCAGCTGCTGCACTGGGGAAAAATATCCAACAGCGTCACTTTACAACTTATAATTGGATTTATGAGCAGACAACAACGACAAAAGCAGCGCCAACCAACAACAATGTCAAATGGGCAGCCCAAGCTACCTAGAACAAAGTTAGCTTACGAAACTACCCAACTAACTAACTAACTATCTTTGTATCTTTGTAGCTATCGACATAAGCAATCTACTGTTCGACGGGTTGACATAACTATTGTAAGTAGTCACCGTCCTATATACGTTGAGCTTGTTTAATGGTCATTGCAATTGCATTGAAAGTGTCTTTGTCAACGTCGTTGTCAATGCAACGGAAACGGAAATTGCGCAACAAGCTGCATGCAACGCTCTGAGGCTTATCATAGCTCAAATACTCTTTCGTAGAGAGTAACACTTGTATGCCCTACAGTGTCAAAGAAGGTATAAAAGATTTTTGAAATGTATGAAGCTCGCGGATCACAGGACCAATTCAGTGATCGATATATCCATATATGTATGTCTGTGCGTCTATATGAACACCTCGATTCTGGAGACCATAAGAGCTGGTTATATAAATTTTATCAAAATATAAAAATTTCGGCTCTGCTGTAGCTTGTTGAATCATGTTGATGTCTACTTGAGGAATTTCGCACCTGACATTCATCCTCTAAAATGTCCAAAGCACACTGTTACTATTCAAACAGTGAATATCAAGAACGAAAAAACACTAGAAGGTCGATCTTTGCTCCTAAAAACTGCAACGAAATTCTACTTTTCGCGGATTTTTTTACACATAAACGAGAAACTGACAGGAAAACTCTTGTGAGCCTATTAAATAAAAGAGTGGTAACCTATTGTTAAATAAAAGTCTTTATATAGAAAGCAATAAATTTAATGCTTCTTCACAAATCGAACCAGTGTCGTAGAACGTACTATCATGTTTATTAAGAGTAGTAATTAACTGTTAGGAAATATATAATCTTTTGTCTAATCCCAAAGATTTTATAGACATTCAAGAATTGAATAAAGTTAAGCAATACGGCCTTTAACAGAACACTAAATCAGTCAAATAAATCTTGAAGAATTCATGCCATTATTCGACAACTAAGGTGCATTCTAAAAATCTATTTGAACATTAAGATGTTCTTGAAGTGCGAACGGCATCTTTTAAACCAGCATAAAACATTGAGTTACACCTAATTTCCACCCAATAGCAATGTGTAGATAAGAGACTTGGAAATCTACAAAACAATAGATTCAGATCATGGTTACTATTATGCAAGTAGTAGTAGCTAAATCCGAAGCCACGATCAAAAGAACATTAGCACGCCAGCGTTTGGACATAAACTCAAAAATTGCCATAAAACGAAGTTTTTTTTAAGGTTATGTCAGAAACCTGACTTGTTGGGTTTTTTGGGAAACCTTTCAAAAACATATAATAAGCATCGCCGGTCACCTGCCCTCAAATTTTATGGAATTTTTTCAGGTTATGTCAAAATTCTGACTTGCTGGGGCATTTTGGACCTTCGATTTAGAGCGACCCCAAAAACCTATAGTAAATGGTGTGATCTCTGGAATAAGATTTTGTTTGTGTGGCTATGTAATCTAAATTTTTGTTTGAGAGACTACGAAACAGCATCTAACCATGATTTTTTCAAACATTTTTTCGATAAATTTTCTTTTTTGAATTGCAGAAGCTTTTAAAAAAAAAATGTAAATAAATTGAATCACTGTACTTATAGATAGATAACACCTTTTATTGAACATATCGATAAAAGTCGACTGTTTTTAAGAAGCCGAACTTTTATTAATCCAGAAATTATATATTATATAAAAATAGTTTGATCGATCTGGCTATACAGTTCCAGTCTGCATATCGACTAGTCGCAATCGAATTACAAATATTTCTGATATACTTCTTTTTACAACTTCCGATTCTGACACAAAAATCTCCTTCTAAATACTAACTTTCTAAATACCCTCGAAAAAACAAATAAATACAAAGATTCTTCCAATTCACGAAGTCGCGAAATAAAACATTTTTCAGCCAATCCCAATTTTTCCATGACGATTTTATCTTGAACTCTAACGGTCCTACACAAAGTCTCGACATTTGCAAAGTTTATTCATGAATGTTATTAGGTTTAGTAATCATTCCTTGACTTTCATGACCGATAAATTCGATTAATCCGATAGCTGTTGCTTTAAGCGTCATTTTCAAAGTCCTTAGTATTTTACCTAAAAAGAAAAAGAAAGAAAATATGCATAAGTTGAATTGAATTTTTTAAGCAATTTGTCTAAAGACTTAAGTTTAGAAACTCAGACTTACTTAAGCTCTTTAAGAAACTACTCTTTGGACTTACAAAGCCCATGATAGTACTTTGGCTAGTTGCATGATTGCTTAGAACATAATATAAAATACCTCTGAGAGTGTAAGCAAACTTTAACAAACTCTATGTAAACCACTTTATGGTTTGTCCTCATTCAGTTCTATGTGCTACATACAAAAGTGTTGCCCTAGTTATAAATTAATCACTTGGGCATTTGTCATGTTAAAATTATTTAATAAAGTAAAGAGAGAGAGAGAAAAGCAACAGCAACATTTAATTTATGAAATCATCTAGTCAGAGATTTTTTTTTCGTAACAACAAAGATTGATCGCATTATTAATTGATTACAATTTATTACACAGAGAGAATTTTGAAATTAAATGTTCGAGTAGTACGAACGGGAAATTATAAGACAGAAATTGGCTCTAAAATATTCAAACGAGCAAAACGCGACTAACCTTTAAGTGTTTTTGACTAGTGGACCGCTTACAGTCAGGTTATCCCTACTATTAGATATCCTGTAGTTTTCTTTACCAACTATTTGCTTTATCGTGGTGGTTATGGGTAGAAGGAGATTAAATTTGCTTATTTCTAACTATAACTTCAGAGGATTCAAAGCGATTTTTATAAAATTTCTGAACACGAAAGTGTATATAAAAAGAACGGGTGACAGGTAACTTTTTGCATATGAAGATTTGTGCATATAGAGTGAGAAACTCTCAAGATGTGGAAGCTGTAACAAAAAAAGTATTTTAAAAGCTTCTTCAGTAACAGTATTAAAAATAGATTTATTTGGTGGGACTTATAGGCAAGAGGCGTTCTATTTTGGTAAAAATTAGCAACAACGGATGTGTTATAAAAAAAGATCTGTGTTAATATTGTGTGTATGTAATCTCTAATTTCCATAGAGTAGAATTCAATTTTGGTATTTTTTCCTAAAAAAATGGATTAAAAACGACAAAGTGTAGATCTATGACGTCATAACATAACCCACTCGCTAACATCAAAATGGAACGGAATACCTGTTGAAGCTGGTATAACAATTACAATAGATTTCTGGAGTTTTTGTTAAATGAGAAAATTTGACTGGGAATGGGAATATTCTATTTGCAACAAGCTGTTCTGTTGCTGGTCCGGGCTTTTCACTCTGTGAATCGTTTTAAATTGTTTTCTAGCCTGAAGGCCTACGTTGCTCGGGCTTTAAATTATAATACTTTGTTTCCTAGAATTAATTTCTAAGTTACAAAAAAAAAAAATAATAATATTATAATACAATTTTTTTCTGGCTGGTAAGCAGGAAGTGATAACGAGTGGAATACTTCCGGGCCGATGTATTCTAGAGAAACCCGTAGATTGGAAAAACAAGAACATAAGACAATCAAATTCTTCGGACAAAGGAGCGCGCTGAGGGACCCTCGATAGTCACCAACGAGCCTCTCTCTACTTTTCTCTCGACGGCCCTGCGCATTGCCTAAGCTCATTCTAACCCTACACAATTATTATATTTAGATTTTTGCAATTTGAAATAATTATACTTCGTTGAGTATTTACAAATCTTGGATTCAGCTACTCAATCCCTAATCCGATATTTTCCCATTTTTTCTCTCTGTGTATAACTGAGCTTAAACTTTTCAAACCCAACGACTCTAAATCAAACTGAACAAAACTCTGTCAAATGGTTGTTGACTGTAAACTGTAGGACCATGGTAAAAACGTTTCGCATTACATGCGATTTGGCACGATGCATGGCCACATTCGAAACTGCCAATGGGATCTATGACTTTTGTTGTTGTTCCAAGGTACAACAAAGTCGCAAATGCATTTGTACACATTTGGAACTAAACAAGCTTAATGCTGCGTGTCTAATGATGCAACAAAATCCGTAAGTAAGTGGAGAACCAGCGAACCAGGGCTGCCAGGGAGGGCAAAACAACGTAAAATGTCAATCGCATTAGCTTTTGTCAACAGCTCTCTCTAAAGCGTCAGCGACTCGAACCCAACAACGACAACTTCCTGCAATTAAAATTTAGCATTTACTTTTATGGCATACTGTTAAATACATAGAAGTAGTGTTGTGTAGTTTTAAATTCTAATGCTCAGCCTGGCAACGTCAGCTCATGTGGCCATGTTGTCATTGATGTTGCCAAGTTGTTGTCTGCGTTGGAGTCATTGCTGTTGTTGTTGTTGCTGGCTGCCCTCCAGTTGCAGTAAATGACATTATTAACCCAGTTTTTCGTACTTTAAGCACAATGCACACATTCACATAGAGCGGCGGAGAGAGAGACACCCACACATCATGCACTTCGACACCCAAGCCAAGAACAACCACAACAACTTAGTAGCGACAACAAATTGTTTTGTTTTCCTATACCCTTTCAACTTTAAAGCCACTAAAACTATGAATCCTTAAGAAATCCAATGGCGACAAGGACAGACTAGCAACTCACTCCAAACCAAGTGCTCCAAATACCAAGACAAATGTATCTGATTAGCGTGATAGTATTTGCTATACCGGCACTTGGACTTGGGGAATACTTTGACTCTCTGTCGAGTCATGTAGTCTTGAGATCGCATTCGGGTCTGCAGCATTTTACATAATGTAAAAAATTTACTAATAAAATACTAAGATCAAATTGCATAGTGTTTGAATCTATGCTATGTTTACACTTTCTCCGCAGGAAAAATACCTTTAAGGCTTTTATCTAGTTACCCCCAAAAAATGCATATCACTTCTTCAAGGCTCCGTAAACTATTTACCGGCAGTGTGGGGAATTTCGTTTTCTTATTTCTACATTTTAAATTGTTAGCAAGAATCTCGTCCAAATCGGTACTAGAACCTGTAGGAAAGTAAAATACACAAGAATTTTTGCAGCCTTGGTTTAAAGAGACTATAAAAGTTGAACTGTATCCCTAGCAATCCATAGGTTCAAGTCTGCGAACTAAAATGACCATAATTTATGGAGCTTCTGAGAGTCTTAAACCAAGCAATCAATAAGTTCATGTCTGCGAAGCGAAGCTTATAATAATTTTGAACGTTTTGCAGCCCTGGCATAAAAAGTATCTTAAAGTTGAACTAAAATCCAAGCAAGCCATAGGTTTAAGACTGCGAATCGAAACTCACAAGCAAGTCTGAGATTCTTGTCTGCTAGAAGATTCTTGTTAAAGAAATTTAAAAGGTTTGCAGCCCTGATTTATTGTCTCTTAGAGTTGAACCCAATTCCAAGCAATCCATAAGTTCGAGTCGGTTAACAGAAATTCAAGGGATAGTTTTAAAGGCTGAACTTATTTTCAAGCAAACCATAGGTTCCAGACAGCTAACTAAAACTTACAAGAAGTTGTTAATGGCTTGCAGAACTGGTATTAAGTATATATAAGAATTAATCTTAAATCCAAGCAACCCATAAGTTTCAGACTGCGAATCGAAAATCAGCAGCAAATCACACATTCTTGTCTGCGAGAAGATTTTTGTCATAAGAGATTTCAAAGGTTTCAGCCCTGATTTATTGTCTCTTAGAGTTGAACAGAAACTTAAAAGCAAATTGTTGAAGGTTTGCAGCTCTGAGCGGTATCTCAAAGCTGAACTTATTTCCAAGCAATCCACAAGTTCCAGATCGCGAACTTAAGCTCACCAAAAAAAAATGTTACTGGCTTGCAGCCCTGATTTATAGAGTATCTTAGAGTTGAATCTGTTTTACTCTTAAACAGCTTTTCCCTTGTTTTTGCTGTTGATTTTTTTAGTTGTTTATTTTTCGCTTCACATGCTTCTTATTATATCGTTGCTGCCTGTTGTTAGTTGGTGTTAAGCTGGCAACATATACAACTGCAACGACAACAACAATAATAAGAAGTACAGCAGCAGCAACACCTTCTTACAACCCATTCCACCGTACCCCTCCCAAGTGTCGTTGTTGCATGTGGCATCCACGGAAAAGCTGTTTCTAGTGTTACATCGCTCCAAAGCACTTCAACAGTCAACGCCTTGCCTTTGGAGTCAACATTATTATCAAAATAAAAGAAGTAAGACTAAAAAAAAAAAATAAAAATAAATAAAATAAAAAATCCCCAACACAAAGCTTCTACTGTTTAAACACGTTGTCGGCTCGCGTGTACAAAAAGCAAAATGAAAATGCACGAGAAAAACGAGAAAAAAAAAAGGAAGAAAACTCTCTTAAGTATTTATTTACATTTTTTCTACAACACAAACACACTTACATACACAATATGCAATACACAATGCCATCCGAATACATACGCGAGTTCTTATATAGTGTAAACTCAGTTTTGTTTTTAACGCTGCTTGCACTTTCTATATATTCGACATATATAGTAAATAAAGGGTCTTTCTACAGCTATGTTACAACTTTGACAGCTGATTAACAATTTGAGAACAATTTGCTGGAAGTGGTATACAACCCTATAAGAATTTTCTGCTTTTTATTGCCCTTCTTTCACAAAAGTTCTGCAAGGCGTAGAATCTTGACTAAGGCACTTCTGCCCAAAAGTGTGTCGTAAAAAGCGCCAATATCTAGTAGTGTGTATATTTCTTTTATACTATTTTTAGTATTACTTAAGTGATTATATATGGCACATTTACAAAGAGCTAATTATGGTTGCTCACTTTGCTAGTCTGCCACTTTTGCCCTACCACATCGTTGTTAAGTCGTGCACTTCTGCATTTCTGCCCGCCAAACCGCACACCCAAAAGCCATAAGAAGTCATATTTCAGAACATATTTCGCTATTTTTAGTGTAACTCATATTTTATACTTAGTCTTAATAAAAGACCCTGTATACAATACATACTTATACATACCATGTACATGGAGCATGTGCGTATTTGAAGTTTTAGTTGTAGTTGGCTTTAGTATATTGCTAGGGTTGTGTCTCATACTTTTCAGCTATTACGCGTATTTTCCAAGCGAACAATTAACTCTTGAGCTGTGAGACGAACGCATTAAGTTCGGTTGACTAGCCAGAGTACTTGTTGTAGTCCTGGCAACTTGTTAAAGGATTTAATATTAAACTTAAGTTTGCATACCTGGCATGATTTCTGACTACTTATATATATAAAAAATGCTTTTAATTTCACGTTTCACAGATTCAAAAACTTGCTGCAAAGATATGCAAATTAAGGGGCCACATAGAATTTAACTCGTTTTTAAAACTTATGCAGTTTGACGTTAAACTTTAAATTATTTTGCTAGTTTCTTGGTTCAAAACTTTTTCACTCGTATATTAGTTGTTTCATTTGGTATAGCTTCAAAAAGCAAATTGCGAAAAACTTTCAAATACACAGATAAATTATTAAGTTTTAAAACTTTGCAACTCTGGCTAAACGCTGCCGAGGAACTATGCTATACTAAGCAATACTTTTTCAACTAAATAAATAATATCAACTATATTTTAATGAGCACAGATGAGAAGAGTATTTAAGCTCAAGAGTAAATGTTTCATAATTCTAAATATTTCAAAAAAAAAAAATACACCACTTAAAAAAAACATAATCTTTTAGCCTATGCCGCAATAAGATTATGAAATCATAAAACAAACGTATGCCCCGGACTGGTTTAAAAAAATTTTCCATCTAAAATTTCAACGGTTATAAAAAAGCAACTCGTTCAAGGTCTTTGTGAAAATATTATTTCGATACTGATAAGACCCAACAACAGAGCTTACTTGACAGACAAGCTTTAAAAATTGTTGCATTACTCATCTGGCCCGCTTTTTTATGGTATTTTTTAATGAGTCATATTAAAAACATAAGCAAAAAGCTGTCGCATTTCAGGCGTATTAAAAAAATATTAGTACACAAAAAAGACTTACTAAATACGCCTAATGTTTATTTAATTCGTTTGGCGTCATAGAGCGACAATTTAAGTTGACATTGTCTACAAAACTTGAAAACGTGATAAAAAAAAGCAAGAGTTAGATGAAGGCCTTAAGACAAACAAAAATTATCGCAATGTTTTGCGTAATGCGAGATGACATGAAACCAACCAAGAATCTTAAGTAAATCTTAGCACTTACTAAATTAGAGTACAAAGAATCTTTCAACGTATTTTTTTTTTAATTATAGGTACTTTTATTATTTTAATTGCAACCCTACAGCTGAGAAAGTAGAATAAATTTAAAAAAAAATTCAGTTAAAGTATATTAAAAATAATATTTTTTTAAATTTATTATTTACTTATTTTTTATATATAAATATATAAATATAGTATATAAAAAAAATACAAAAAGTAATATATTTAAAAATTTTGCTGTATTTAATAAATACTGTTTAAGAAAAAAAGTGTATATTGTATTAAAATAAAGATTTACTTTAAAAAAAAAAATACTTTATTGTATGTTTATTTTCAAAAATACTGTATTTTATATTTATTTTCAAAACTGTATCTTATATATATATATTTTTTTAATATCAAGCAGTGTTTCTCGCTTTTTGTTATATAAAACGGCAGTTCTATTGGTAAAATTTTTGAAAACAATTTTTTTTTAGATCTGTCTATAGATGTGGAAACACCAAATTATCGAATAAGTGACTGCGCAAACCAAAGAAAATGAATAAATCAATCAGACAGTCGGTCAATAAAGAGGGCTTATTAAGCCCCTTTTTTAGAAATATCACCCAAAGAAAAAGCGTCTAAAAAATTAATCGAATTTGTGGCTCCGAAAACAGCAGATTAACAAAGGATTAACTGCTGCTTCAAAGAATGACAGAGATGAGATCCGTGGGGGCCAGGTTTGATATTTCTTCAAAAAATTTTTTATTTTATTTTTTTTAATGATTTTTTAATTTATTTTTTTCTTTTTAAAATGTGGAACCAAAATTCTGGCCGGAACAGAATATTCATTCCTTATATTATCTTAATTTAAACATCGATATATCGATACATTGATGTTTTCCAGTTAAAAACTGATGAATACCCAATACACAAGACGACAACACAATTAGTTAGCCTAATTATGTTAATGTCATGTTATGATATATAAAGATATATTAAAAAAAAAGAGGCTTCAGAAAAATTGCTTCTACGAACATTACGTCCTTATAAAAAATATACATATATATTTTTATACCCTGTACCGTATGGTACAAAGGGTATATTGTGTTTGTGCAAGCCGAAAATGTATGTAACGTACAGAAGGAGAAGTCGGAGACCCCCCAAAGTTACCTAAAGTATGATCAGAGTGACTAGAGAAGTCGATATACCCATGTCCGTCTGTCCGTCTGACCGTCTGTCCGTCTGTCCGTATGAACGCCTAGATCTCAGAGATGGTAAGAGCAAGAGCAACCAAACTTTCAGATAAGATCCGTTATTTATTCATAGGAGACAAGTTTATTTTATTTTTTTGATATCGGGACTACATTATATAGCTCCCATAGGGGTGTTTCAGAGGACCTCGAAAAAAAGCATAAGTTTTAGATGGATAATTCGTTTGCTTATGAAGATATCATAACCAAATTTGGCAATCGGAAGTTTTTTAGAAACCCCCAGCACTGTGCTAAATTTTATCAAAATCGGTTGACTATATCATATAGCTCCCATAGGATCGATCGGTCGAAAATTTGTTTTTTGTACAAAATTCGTTGTGTTTCGTTTGTTTGTGAAGATATTGTAACCAAATTTGGCATTAAGAAGTTTGTTAGAGTTCCCAAGCACTGTACCAAATTTGATCAAAATCGGTTGACTATATAATATAGATCCCATAGGACCGATCGGTCAAAAAAACGTTTTTTGAACAAAATTCGTTGTGTTTCGTTTGTTTATAAAAATATTGTAACTGAATTTGGCAAAGAATTTTTTTTGGTGTTCGTAAGTAATATATCGGACTTGATTGCAATGTGGTGGTACAGGGTATCCCAAAGTCGTCCGCGCCCGACTTTAACGTACGCCATCTTTTAAATATAAATTGCTATTCTAGAAGTACCAGTTACTTCGGCGTGCACTGACTTTCGACGTTATTCGATTATTCAAAGCGTGTTTATTCGTTCTTTCAATTGTTTCAAGCAGCAAACGTTGTAAACAAAAGCTCGTGAACACCCCTTGGTCATGAAAACTGTTGCAAACTTATTGCATCAGTACTTGTACAGTTTTATGATCACCATCAGCCGCAAGAACATACCGATATATTTTTTTTCAATATGTTTTAGTTCGAATTTGTTGCTACCACTCAATTAAAAGTTGGTTTTTTTCCAGCAAAACATATTTTTTAATAACTATTATTTTACATTGTTTATGCTTAGGCGCCGAAATGCCAAAAAATTGTCATTTTGCAATCACAAAAATACCAAAAAGCCAAGGTCCGCAGCACTTTTCATAAACCAAATGCAATGAATAATCGAATAGCAGGCAAATGTATTGCCTGCGTATGAATGTAATATGCAAATTCCCCAAAACAGAAATGTAAAATGAAATATCAATAGGTTTTCCACACTCGGGCAATATAAAACTAGGTTGTGCTCTATATACACAAATTTACAAGTGTGTGTTTGTATGCCTCTGCTCTCTCTGTGTGTGTGTACCTATTTGTATTTACAAAATCCATTTGAAAATATGTTCATGTGCATATTTTGTTCCATTTCGTTGGGCTCGCATATTTGAGCCCCTAAATGTGTAGAAATATTTTTCGAGTTTTTTGCAAAACAACAAGCAACTGCTTTACAGTTATGTAAAATTGTTGTCGCTCTTGTTGTTGTTGTTGGAAGTTGCCAAAAATCCCATTTAGAGTAAAAACAAAATATGCCTCCAAATTGCATGTTTCGTTTACCTCCACTGAACTCGGAACCCTATGGTTCTTCTTTTTTTTGTTGTGCATAATAAAAACTTCATTTTTGTTTGTCAGAAATTTAAATTTTTCGTTCGCTCAAAGGAACAAACACAAAAGTAACTATTTTTAGTAGAATACGATTTAAAATTTTGGCAATTAAATTATGCAACAATTTGTAAATATCTCACAGTGATTTAAAAGGAAGTTCTATTTATTGTGGGTCAGTAGCACAGCTATTTTTTTATTTTTTTGTTTAAAAGGTCTATAACTTGGTTTTTAAAACAAACTCAGGTGATCAATAATTCATTAAAAATAGAGAGAATATGTTGCATCAAAATGTAAATCAATAAAAAAGCTGTCGTTATAACATAATAAAAATGAAATAAACTCTACTAGTAGTTTGCAGCGTTACAGATAGATGACGCCAGCACTAACAACAGCTGTTTAGCGCTTTGAACAAAAAGTAGTTGTGCAGTAAGTTATGTTAAGCAAATTTTATTATTTATTGTTTATTATACAATTTTAAAAATAATAAATATTTAATTAAAATCCCTATCACTCATCCGCTGCTAAAAATAATTTAAATATTTAATCAAAAATTGTGCAAAAACCGCTTCAAGCCTTATAACTTCCATCTATATATGATGGTACATGAGCTCCAACCAAGCAGCTAATCATGCTAATTCATCAAGCATTACACCCATCAGATTTAGAAAACAACAAAAAAATTAATTAAATATGCAATTATGTAAAAATAATTAACTTGAGAGAACTCAACAACAACAGCATCTACAAAAAAAAAACTCATTTACACTGCTCAAAGCACAAAATTCGATAATTTTCATTTTGGTTTATCTGCCAAGAGAGCGCCTCCGACGTCGACTTCGAGATTTCCATTGCCGCTTTCAATTTTCCTAAGAATTCACTTTAAATTGTTAATGAGGCTAAGCGTTTAGCACGTTTCCAGCGCTTGGCTGGGCGCGTTTACTCCGCCGTGACAGTCAAAGCAAACCAAAACCAGACCGAACAGAACAGAACCGAACCGGGCAGACATTCAGTCAGATATTCAGTCAGTCAGTCAGTCAGTCAGAGAGTGAGTGTGTGTGTACTATGGTACCCGGTATAGAGATTTCACTCATACATAAATAAAGAACCCATTATCAAATGGCAGCGTAGAAACAAAAACAACAACAACAAGCAAACTATGTCTATGTTGTCTACAACAAAAAAAAAAATACAACAAACACAACATCAGAAATACTTCTAAAAAACAAAAAAAAAAGACATAAAAAGACAATTTGAACAATGCGCGCCAAGCATTAACAAAAAAAAAAGTTTTGCGTTCTTTTTGCAAGCGACTGACTTTGGTAAAATATTTTACATAGATCTAGATAAGAGGGACAGACAGAGTTAGGAGTAGGTACAACAACGCTTGGTACATTTATAATGAGCATATTTGCAAAACGCAAAGAAATGTGTATGGTAAGAATAGTAGCGCATAGTGGGACGCAAGGAGAAAAGCTAAGACAAAATAGTTGGACTTTTAAACGAATTTGTTGTAGCTAATGTTTTTTGACAATCTATAAAAGAAACATAAAAAATATAAATTATTTTCAAAAAAATGTTTGAAGCTTTAACTTTATATTCCGATTTTGATCTATCCTAATATTGATATTTTTCAATTTAAAATCAATACAAAAAATTTCATTCAGTGTAGCTCAGTTCATTCTTTCATATGTGCGCCCAAAGTGGGGCTCAAACCCACGACCCAGAGATTAAAAGTCTCATGCTCTACCGACTGAGTTAGACGAAGAAGAAAAGAAGAAAAAATACAAATTCATTGTTTACAACTGGTATTTTTATAGATGCCAAGTTATGAATCATGTCGATTGGAGAACATTTCCCAAATTTATTTGCGAGCGAGCGCATGAATCTACGGAGGCGACACAAATCTGAAAAAGGGTATTCACAAGACACTTTATTTATTTATTTAATTGGTACAACAATATCGTATATAGAAAGAAAAAATGTATGGAAAAATATCTATGAAATTAGCGACTCAAGCCCGATGGGTGATTTTTATAACGATATGTAACGACTCAGACTCAGTCAAAGACTTGGATTTACAATACAAAGTTTATATTAAGAAAGAAGCCAAGTGAGCACCGTTGGCCAAATTGATGACTCACAATTTCGAATGCTCGAAGAGGCAATTCAAGATGACAAAAAATAAAAGAAGTGATAGAGGTCAGAGACAGCTCTTAAGAAAGAAAATTATGCAAGCTATTGCAGTTTGAGCATTACACAAAAGGAAGGATCTACGAAATTGTTAGGATAAGGGGTTACGAGTTACTGTAGAAGACACAACAATTAAAAGAATAGAATAGCCTGTAAGTGACCATTTGCTATGGTGTTTTTATGAAGTGTTTGATTGAGCCGTACATCGTAGAGAACAACGAGTAGTTGAAGTTGGCGAGCAATAGTAGCCCTGACTACCGATTTTGTGAAGGTGACTACTCAACTTCACAATAAACAAAATCAAAAGAAAGCCCCTAGAGCACAAACCAAACTGCTAAAAATGATTTTAAACCTTCCTTGGTATCACTCCACCATTGATCTACACACCATTGAAAAAATTGAATTCGTTTCAGAGAGGGTCAACCGTCTCCACAACAATTTTAAGGATAGATGTACATATTCCGAGTTTACGCATATTAATAATTTATTATTAAATACCTAGTTTGGTCATAGAATAAGTCCTAGATATAAGTCCCTCATATCCTTGATTTTTTTTTTTTTTTAATTTTTCCCCGCCTCTTATGACTCTAAGGCCATTATATATATTCATTATAAATTAATAACTCAGTAGAAAAGGTAACTAGTTTAACCTGAACTCTTTATTTCAAGAAAATTAGACCCCACATGTATTTCGTTATGCTTAAAATTTAGTGAATAAAATTGAGTTGAAATCGAAAGAAAAGTGCAAACGATTCGATCGTGTAGAATTAGGCACGCTGCATTCGAATCTGAGGTCTATTTACATCCTTCTCGTCTTTTTTTTTGATTTTGAGATAATACATATTCTTAAGCATTTGTGTGGCAACCACTGATTTTTGCAAAATCTGTACAATTTTAGGAATTTCTTTTTGAATTTATACTTTTCCCAGTCTATTTATTTTTTGACATAAATTCACATTGTAATGTCGTTATTAAAGGAAACAACATTTTTTATAGTGGAAAAATAACTTTTTAATTTGTAGAAAAATTGTAAACAATAACACATTTTGCAATTGAACGGATTCGGATTCTGTTCATTTACACAATTCTTTCTTTGTGTGTTATTTGGTTCCAACAAGATATAAGACTTCTTTATAAAAAAAACATATTTTCCGAACTTCCATTTATAGGTATCCTTACCATTTCCTCGGATTTTTAAAAAATATTGCTTATTTTTAACAAATAATAATACTTTTATTTATACCTTGGATAAAAAATAAAAAAAAGCCCCTAATCCTCGCCTAGCCAGATGGGCCTTTCCCTTCTTACATTTCGACTTTGAGTGTTAATTCTAATTTAGATACCGAAACGTGCTTTAAATGCATTGAAAAATGGAAAAAAGTTCCCAAAATAAGACGAAAATAACGAATTTAAAATTAACATCTTCGTAAAGGCATTTTGTATCATGTTTCCCCATAAAACTTATTATTATTCCATTTCTTTTGTTCTAATAACTTTGACAGCTATTTTATTGGAAACCCGATTCAAAACACGAAGTTGACGGGATTCTTTCTAATTTATGTTTTTTCAGTTATGTTGTTGCTTACAACAAGAGCAGTGGCCAATCCTTCCGCAGTTTAGCATCTTAAGTCCTACAGTAGGTTATTTCTAAAATATATTCAATAGTTTCCTTTTATTACAATATTCAACAGCTTTGTTCCACTGTCAGTTCGAAACTTTTCATTATGCTGATGGCCCATGGGGACGCGGCCTGTGTGCGCCTGATGGTATGCTACAGGTGCTGCCAACTGCTGCAACTAACAAAAATTGGAGGCAGGGGAAGACCCGCCTTTCACTACCTTGTCTTTAAGTCTGCATTAACTATGAAATGTAGTTGCTAGTTTTGGTTGTAATTGTTGTTGTTGTTCGCATCGTCTGGCAGTTTTGAAAGTTGGCAAACGACACCAGCAATTAAAATTTTTGTTTTTTCAAGTTCCTCTGACTTTGACGGTTGCACAAAGTGGAAGCCCCACACCCCCACACTTTTGGCAGTCAAAAACCACAAACTTATTAATTTTACAATTATAAAATAAATTGTGAGTGCGCCAATTAATTTGCGGTTAGCAAAGATACAAAATAAAAATAAAAACAGAGAAAAGTCTCAGTCTGAGTCTGGCTCTGAATGTGTGGCACAAACCGCCTACAATCAAGCTTCAGCATCATTAAGAGACGTTTGTGTTACTTTTCTTTCACGTTAATTGGAAACCGAGGCTGTCGCAGTAGTTATAAGGGTGGTGCTTTTTTTTTTTTTTGTGGCATGGGTTGAGGAACTGGCACTGGGCAGGACATGCAGCGCCAAAAGCTTGCCATAATTGCTGCTGATTGTTTGCCAAAAATGGCAGCCAACAGGCAAGAACATACAGCCGGCACGCAGGGAACAAAATGAAACGTAAGATCCCGGGAATGGCAAGTGCCAAGACTGTAAAGTTGTTTCCAAAATATGAAGGCATGGTATACTGGGGGGCCGCCTGTTATTCGTCGCATCGTTTGTTATTTTTGTTATTTTGGCAAAGAAATTTTCTTAATTTAAAATTGAAATTAAGCTACAAAACGACAAACCATTTATAATGCTCCCAACATACAGCGAGTTGTGAGATAAATGTATGCAGAAGATTCGCAGAAGTCTGTCTGGAGCAATTTTACCTGGCAACCAAGCTAAATGCATGAATTCGTATTAAAACATAATTGGAGGGTGAATTCATGATTTACTGACTATAATAAGAGTATACAACATTTGATTTATTTCACACAGAGTAAATGAAATCCTCTAGACAAGTACGTAGCTGAGATTGGCTAATTTTGGAATTATTTGATTTATTTTTGTTTTCTTAGAACAGTTGGCGCTTGCCGCTTTAATCTTAAAATGGGGGGAGGGGGAATGGAACTCATTATGCATAAATTTGCACGAAGCTATCGTGACATTCGAAGGTTGACTTAAAGTGAATTTTTAAATATTCGTTTGCATGAAAATTATTTGGTTTATATGAGTAGAGCAAAACAGTTCTATGTTTTAGGGTGAGGTGAAATTCAACAAAAGTCTTCCTCTGAGAGAGTCGGAATAACAACAGAGCTTTAGCTCTTTCACATACTAGTTCCACCCCATTATCTCGAAAAATGGAGAGTATGTTTTATCGAGAGTCAAAAAATGTATATACCGAAAAATGCTTGGGAAACTCAACAGATCCAAACTGGAGCTTGGAAAAATGAATCTTCAACAATTATCCAAAAAAGTCGATGTATGTAAAAATTGGTACACTAAATTACTTTAAAACGTATCTCAAACTACTCATAAGAGATCCTGCTAACAACAGTCAACCATGTTGGTTGTTGTACGATTTTTGAATTATCGGTTTTTGAAAAATATCCATTTTTATCAAGTTGCGGATACAGCAGGCAATACATTACTCGTTAGCTGTATTTCCGATCGTGATAATTTGTAAATCAAAATTTAGCTTAGAAAAATTTGTTTTGATTTTTTCAAAATTCGAAAATTTGTTTGCAATATTTGAAAGTTTGTTGTATTTTTTTTTTAGAAATTAGCCATTTGTTTTGATTTTTTTCGAAATTTAAAAATTTTGTTTTCTTTATTTACTCTAAATTTGTGCAAAAGTATAAAATAGGTGGAAGTATTATTTTGTTATATATATTGTTGAATTTGATGAATAAACGATTTTTATCTGCAGGCATTTATATTATTTTTTAAGTTTTAACAACTCCGCTTCTTTACCATCAATTGGAAGAAACGTGAATAACTTCTACAAATTTTAAACTTTTGTATTTGCATCATTTTTCTTTTTAATTCAAATTGTTTTTAAGATTATCTGAAAACTTCAGGAGTCATAGGCAAAAACTGCTAAATTGAAACTAGGGATACATATATTTTCTTTTATGTCTCAAATCCCTTTTGGAAAAGTCTGGGAACTTTAGGAATTAAGACAAAGACTACGAAATATAAACTGGGGATGGGCACAAGTGAACACAAATCAAAATCGGTATTAAGCGCAGTACAGGGTATTTTATAGTCGGCTTGTCTCGACAGTCCCATTAGTTTATAAGGTAATGTTTGTCGCAAGACTTATTTAAAATCTTAAATTTTATAATAAACAACACTATGTAAAAATTCTCAAATAAAAAACTTTTGCTCAACACTGTAAATATAGATAGTTCATATACTTCATTAGCTTTACATATTTTGCATATTAAGGGTAAAAAAATATATAAATAAATTAGTAAATGGATACTTTGAGAACTTTCCAACACTGACTAAAGCAAACGTGCAGGAAAATTTGAGAAATAACTAAGTTAGTAGAGATGTTAGAAAATGCGAAACGCCATTTTGCAGGAAGGAACTATGAATATTTTTATTTAAGTTTAGTATGCTATTTCCGCTGCATTATATGGCTGCACTTCAAATCACATTATTTCAAGTTATTACACAACGCTCGCAATTTCTTATATTTTTGGCATATTTCCTAAAAACTTTTCCCTTAATGGCATTTATTTTCGCACTGACTTTCTTTCATCTTGCCCATAAATCATTATTACATGCATAAATTCACCTACTTTTCAAAAGTGTCATCAACTTAATTGGCAAGTTGAGTAAAAATCTTGTCCCGACAGCAACCAATTTCATATACTACATTGCACATAACTTGACCTTTTTCTTGTTTTTGTTGTTTTCACTGGCACTATGAAAACCCTAGCAACTAGCCCTGGCAACACCATTAACATCAAATTACCAAAATAAATAAAGCAAATTCCTGTTAGCACCCCTCGAGAGTAGACAAGACCTTAAAAAAATGAAAAAAAAAATAATAGAAGAATCCAGAAAACCCCACAAACAAATTGATAGGTAGCATAAAAGGACGAGAGCGGTTCGGCAGACAATGCCAATAACAATAAACGCAAATAAAGTTTATGGCAGCGCTAAACTGGTGGACGGGGAGCCGGACGGACCGGACAGTAGAACAAGTCAAGCTAACAGGGACAACAACAACAACAACAATGGAGACTATATAGATTACAGGCCATTTTTACTAACGCCATTGAAATCGCCTGGCAGCCAGGACAACATAAACTGTCTTTTAGTATGGCCGCCGGACAATGTACGTACACATATTTATATAGTCTAGTAAGTATGTATGTTTAAGTAAACCAAAACCGAATCACTTTAAAAATCTTACACAAAACATAGCTCATCATCATCATCATCAGCATCCTTAGCAGCATCATCATTATGATCACAGCTGCTGCTGCTGCTCCTGACAATCTTAAAACACCGCAGGCGGAAGTGAAAGGCAAACAATAAGAGGTCAAAAGGAAGTACATTTTGGGTTCGAAAAATGCACATACTCTAAATGATTGGCGGAACTTTCTTAGGATAATTTTTCAGTGTTCCTTCATCTTCAGATTCAGGCAGTAGAAAGGTTAGTCCATTCATAAACCTATTTAGTCGCTGTAGATTATACGAAATCCTCGCGAACTCTTTTAAATAGAAAGAAATCGATGTTTCTATTCACTTACAATTTTCCCGGCAGTGTTCGAGACGTTTTACAAAAAAAAATAAATGATTCTGTCAGGACGATTAAAATAAAAAACTTTCTTTAAATAACACTTTAGTTCAATTGAATCATTAAAAAAAAAAAATTTTTTTAAATTAAGTGCGTTGCTTGAGGAAGTGCAATTTGCGCTCTCTGTTAAATTATTTTTTTGAAAGCTACATATATTATAAGCATTTATCTTTTTAAATAGTTGCAGCACCTTACTAACATCCCGTAAAAAACCCTTAAAAACTTGTGTTCAAGAGCTGTTCTACTTGCACTTGTGCTGCGGCTTTTTAAGACTTAAATTTTTTTTTAATTTAACGTAAAAATAAAACTGAATGACTGGAGTGACTATAAAGTTTATTTGTATTTCATGACACGAATGCTTAACCCAAATAAACTTTAACCAGAGACAGCTTTTCGAATGGTTAAACGTATATAAACAAATGTTCTTTAGGTTAAGGTAGTTCTGGGTAATGGAACCACACACTAAATTTTAAAAGCTGTTTATTGTGAGGGAAATACGGCATTCTAAAGGATGCCTTCACCTGGTTCACAGCACTAAATAAAGTGACAAGAGTTACAAAAAAATTTCAAAAAAAAAAATAGAAACCCGTTCAGCTGTCTGGCTCATTTTTTAATTCACACGTGTGATTTCTTTTTCAAAGTGTGGATTGCCATACATTTTTAAAAATCCAGGATTTACTTCTAAAAACCATATCATCCTTTAAAAGTACGAATATTTAAAGGCGACACAAGCACTTAGGAGATACAGAATATAAAAGATATTTTTTTAAGAACGATTCATTCAAAAATCGACACGACTCAGATTAGTTAAAGAAGAGAAACATTTCCTTTCATCATATCTAACACTATATTGATATATTGAGTTTGAAACAATTCAGGGAAAAAAAATAAAAATTTCAGTTCAACGATTTCAAAAACGATTGTAAAGAATAAGTAAAACTCGAAATTACTCCATATGAGCAGCGTATACTTAATTTCTACTCAGATGCGTTTCACATAAGCTCCAAATTTGTATTTTAAATTGGATAGATAGGTACACACTGTGTTTCTTTTAAATACAAATATGTACTATTTAAATTTTAATTCAAAAAAACAATTTTATTAAATTAAGAATGCATTTGTCATAATGTAAATATACCTTAAATAAAAAAAAAGAACCTAAAATAAAGAATAAATTTCTTAGAAAAGTACAGTATTAATTAAGGCTAAAAATATCTTCTTTTTTTTTCCTGCATAGGTTTCTCACAAAGAGGTGGGACACTGCGACCAGAAGATCTTTTATACCGTACCCATAAGTTAATTCAAAAGACTTTCCGCTTTCCGCATGAATAGCAGTAGGTCTTTTGTTGGTATTGACCTAAGATGGAAAGTACTAATCCGTTCCTTTCCCATGTGACAGGCTCTGTCCCACACCAGCGATGGGCAGTCACAGAGAATATGTCTGGTGGTTTCATCGTCTTCGAGACAGAGTCTACACTCTGAAGAATCCGATAGGCCCATTTTCTGTAGATGGTATCTTACAGTGCCCAGATAGGTATGCTACCAGGAGGTTTAAGTCCTCTCTGCTAAGACCTTTTGTCTTGATCATATCCCGAGGTTTGAGAAGCGCTTTTGCTTGCCGCAGCCTCGGTAAGTGGAGCCAGTATCTCCTATGTTCTCCTGCAGCCCATTTGTTTACCATGGTCTTAATTGTGACCAACCAATACCACAGAAAGGCGCAGGAGATGTAGTCGGGGTGGAGCCACCCTGTCGTGCTAGATCATCAGCATTCCATTCCTGAGTGTCCTGGTACCCAACATAGCACGACTCTGTTTAGGGAAGACAGGAGTTGAAGGTAAGAATTGCAATTCTTTAACCATCCTGGAGGTGAAGCTCCATGATGATAGTGCTCTGATAGCAGCTTGACTATCTGAATAAATAAAAATGTTTGCTTTCCTAGTTAAGGATACTGTGGGCGCAGATCTCTATGGCATTAATCTTTGCTTGAAAGACGCTGTGCCAAATACCCATTGCAATAGAGATTCTGGTGTGGGGTCCAACGACTCCAACACATACAGTTTTGGGTCCATCCATGATCAATGGTTGCCACCGGAGGTTTCCATAGGGGCTGCCTTCAGCCCAAGTCTCCTTGGAAAAGATACATAAATTGATCTAGCGCAGATCGATACGTCAGGAAGGGAATTTATAAGTGTGGCATTTCCAGTGTCACTTGTTAAGAGTCCAGATGTGATCTGGATACGTAGTAGACTCTGCATGGCTGACTTTTTGATGAAAATGGTGGTATAAGTCCAAGGACTGACTCCATGACAGCTGTTGGACAGGTACGCATAGCTCCCGAGAGAGATAGGCATACTACTCTTTGAAGCTTGCTGCACTTCTTAATGGCCACATTTTGCTGCGTCTTGGGCCACCACACAAGGGCTGTATATGTGACGATAGGCCGTTCCATCATACGGTATATCCATTCTATAATATTAGGGCTGAAGCCCTGACAAAATCTCAAAAAAAAAATAATTTTATGGCTGTTCTCCGAGTTTTAAGTTTTCTTACAAAATGATTTGCTAATTCTACAACTGATAAACTTGAACGTTAAAAACAATCTCTTTTAATTTTAGTACTTTGATTTTTCTCAGTTTAGTGTCAAGAGTTTTCGTATTTTTCTACCATATATTCCTTGAAAAAATTCAAAATCTTTCTTCAGACAATGAACAACAAATAATATTAGTACCCCTTTTTTCTCAGTGTTGAATTAAGAATTTTCCACAGTTTTCCTAATTAGTTCGCAAACGCCTCGCATATAATTGCATCCTTTTTTCAGTGAAGTATGAAGACTTTTAAAACTTTTTCACAAAACTTTAAGAAAAAGAAATAAATATACTGTTTGAAAAAAAATTAAGACCTCGAACAAAAACGTACGGTTTTTGCTCAGTGTAGTATAAATAGTTTTGATAGTTACCTCCTAAATACATACATAGGTCGCAAAATTCATGAAAACAAATTAATTATATAAGTACTGCAGTGCATTACTAGATTTCGTTATTTTTTTCCTAAGTACATCACAAAATTTTAAGAAGAAAAAACCATTAAAAACACGTAATTTTTAGTTGAGAAAGTATGGTAGTATTATAAGTCGTTGTTAGTTGTTTTTTTTTCCTAAATAGCAAGTTTTTTTCTCAGTGTAGACTTAAGAGTTTTCCTCAGTTTTGCTATGCAGATTGCTAAATATGTGAAAAAAAAATTTTAAAACGGCTAGAAACAATACTGCAGAGCACAAACAGAAATTTAATATTAGTACTTTGTTTTTCCTCCACATATTGTATATTGCTTGAAAAAAAAAAGTAGCTACTCAGACAACCAACCAAAATTATATCCAAAATTAAAAAAAAATATATACATAAGTACTGTTTAGAAAAAAAATATATAAACGCACAAAAACTTACTTCGTTTTTCTGCTTGTTTTACGAGTTTTGGCTCAGGAAACTAAATAGGTCGCAAACTTTATGAAAAAATTAATATACTCCTAGAACAAAAAAAAAAAAACCGTTGCAGACACAGAACAAAAAATTGTATTTATATGACAGAAATATTTACCCCCGTCGCACGAAATGACAACAAAATATTGTTTAAAGGAAGTACGTTGATGTACATCCAATCAAACCAACACGCCAGGGCACAACTTGTTTTCCTTGTGCCAACAACAATAAGGCGTCAGCGACAGCGTCAAAAAGTATAGCATACATACGGGAGCGCATGGCACAGAGCCGATAAGAAAGCAATGGCTACCGCACACTCCGGTTGATGACAGCAAAGCTTCTCTTCTTTTTGTTTCACTGTGTTGTTGTTGTTGTGGTATCTCTTCATGTTGATGCCTCCCTCTCTCTCTCGTGGTTGTTGTAATCCTTGTTGTTGTTCTCGTACTCATTGTACTCATTCGTTTCGATTCATTTTTCGCCTCAATATTATTAACGTTTCACTTGCTTAGTTATGATGATCAACAACAAGAACAAGAACAACATCATGATGAGTTGTAGCATTTCTTTGCCTAGCCCAGAAAACGCTCTCCCCCACACACTCACACCATCCAAACAGATGTTGACACCAACCCGTAACACTTAGGTGGCTCTTGTCTGTCGCTTGTCATGTTTTGTGTGTCTGTTGGCAACGCAGCAACAGCAGCTAACACGTAACGACATTTCGAATTAACGAAGCATGAGATTTGATTATATAAACTGTAACAACCCAACAGCAACCACAACTACAACAATATGGCATAAGACAACAACATAGACAACAAAGACAACATGTAGAATAGACAACACACGCCGCACCAGTTCCAATGCCATCGTCATCATCAGCAGAACTATCTAGTATCTTACTGCTGCTCGTAGTACCCAACCATGACACTGTACCAGGCCCAGGCTCAGGCGTCGCTCTACAAGCTCCACTTGTGCTCTTGTTGTTGTTGCTGGACGTTTGATTGTCATTGTCATCGCTGTTGCTGTCGCTGTCACCATATTCACTGCATTTGCACCATTTCCTGCACTCGGCTGCGTTTCCAGATACCGCTCTCTCTCACTCTCTGGTGCTTAGTCGCCTGTTTATTATTATTGTCATTAGAAACAACAAGACGCTTGTCCTTCCCCTGCATAAATATTCATAAGCGTATGTATGAGTGCATGTCGCTGGCGCAACGTGGAACCAGTTCTAACTATAGTACTATACTAGTATAAATATATAAGTGCGTATATGGTATGTACATAGCACTAGTGCTTGGTCATTCAATTAACAAAACGAGCTCTGGGAGCTCGCATTCCATGATTAGTTTTTTTACCCCGTATCCAAAAATTTTGGGTTGTACAAAAGTAATGCCAAATATATTTTGTGTAACCGTGGAAGAACAAAGAAATCTTTACCCAAAATTGGCAAGACAAAAGAAGTCGATGAAGCCAAAAGAGTTAGAAGCATGCGCTTTTGTTATAAAGTCACATCGTAGGGTAAGGTGGGGCAAACTCGACAGTGTGTGTAAGCCCGACCTACTACTGTTTCTCAAAAACGGCAATAAGCATTAAAAATAACCAAAATGGTAGCATGACAGTTGTCTATCAGTCTACATTTAGATGCCCAAACGACAGGAAGTATATTTTGACGATTTTCAATTTAAATGTTGTGAATATTTGATTACACATATTTTGTTGTTAAATAAAGTGATGGAAAAAAAAAAACGCTAAGTAGCTTATATACCTACTATAAACATAGACCTTTATAGTGCCTGTATAGTACTGGTTAAAAATTTCGTATAATTTTTTTTATTCGCGTCGTTATGAAAAATGACACAGTGGGGCAAAACCGACCACTAAATGGTGGGGCCAACCAGACGTCAAGCGAGAACCAAATATACTGAAAAAAGCTTTTTGAACAGCAAACCAAATAACTCTGATTAGTTACATAGCTATTCAATCCAATCATCCTTTATTGACATTCATTCAACTTTCATTTAGATTTACATGTTCTACACATTAAGATTTTTTTAGATAAATACATTCAGTTTTGTAATGGTCATATCTCAAAAATTAATAATGGTCAGAATAAATAAGTTTTAGTAAGTTGCGGCAAATTTGGTATATCGGACGAGTTGATCTGCATTGGCATTTTATAGCCAAAACCAATTATTTATTTATATAATTATAAAGTAGAAGTTAATTCTAAGTTATAAAGGTTTGTAGCCAGAGCAACGTAGGCCTTCAGCCTGAAAACCCAATTACTAGGTCGGATTTGCCCCACCTAAGGTAAGGTTATTTGTTAATCAGCTATGTACAATATAATTGCTATCCAAATTTGTCATTATAATTTTTTAATCTATCGGAATTCCAAAAACGAAAATGGGCTACTAGTTATGCCTCATAAAATCAAAAATTTTAAAATCTAATTGTGACTAAGTTTCAATTTGAGGAGACATTTTTGAAGATATCTAAAATAATTATCCAAAATCAGCACCACCGATTCGGACCGTCGAGAATAATATATAAGTACAGAATAAATGTTGTAAGTGCCCCAGATGAAGCAGAACAGATAACAATGTAATTCAACAAAATTTATGGTAATATCTGTTGTGCATAGACAACGGAGTAGACATGACTGTATCCACAAAGTCAAAGCTTATCACCTTTAACTTTGGCATACTCTGCCAAGACAACTTTCCCTTTCTTCTCAGTATTCCAACACCCTTGACCCTTTGAATCGAGTTACTCAAGTCTAGAACACCCTTAACCCTCTAGTTATAAAATAGTCTGTTACAATAAAAATTTATAAAGAATGTGAATTCAATTTTCCCATCGAACAGTTCCTCTTAGACGTCAGGATGGCAACTATTGCCGCTCTGCCTTTGAACAAGCAGAAACATTTGCCAATCACCTTGAACAGCGCTTTACTCCGTTCAGCCTAGCCACAGATGAGGATCTGGACCAGACTCTTAATGAGCACAACAACCCACTCCAAATGGCTCTTCCAATAAAACCCATACGGATTGAAGAAATTAAAAACATAATTAAAAAGCTCCCAAAGGTCAAGGCTCCAGGCCATGACAGAATATGCCATGCTACACTGAGAGCCATGCCAACTAAAGCTCTTCTTTTTATAACATTGATATTCAATGCTATATTAAGGACGCAACATTTCCCTGCCCAATGGAAGATTGCATGGATAACTATGATTCGCAAACCCGGCAAAGCGGAGAGTGACCCGGAATCTTACAGACCAATCAGTCTCCTCCCCACACTGTCTAAAGTATGGGAAAGACTGATTGCTAGAAGGATATCCGAAAACTTCGACACACTTCCTGACCATCAATTTGGATTCAGGGAAGGACATGGGAGCTCACAGAAACCGTTAAGAACGGAAAACTAATGATAGCTACATACGCAGATGACTTGGCCATTTTTCACTCTGCCTCATGTGAGTACGAAGCAGCAGATGGAATTCAAGAGTACCTATACCTACTTGAGAGATGGGCTTACAGGTGGAACATCTCCATGAATCCAACTAAGTGCCAGGCAGTTCTATATACCCTAAGAAAAAAATCATCACCTGCTGTCTGGTTAGACAATCAACCACTAAAACTACAAAAACAAGCTAAATACTTAGGAGTTACCCTTGATAGCAGACTGACTTTCAGACAACATATAGAAAGCACAGTCAAAAACTGCCGGCTAAAGATGTCTAAAATGAACTGGCTCGTGAACCACCGCAGCCGTCTTCCTCTCCGATGCAAAAGAGCCTTATATAAAATGGTAGTGGTTCCAACCTGGAGATACGCTATCCAGATCTGGGGTATGGCGGCTCGCTCGAGTCGCTCACGTATTCAGACACTCCAGAACAGGGCCTTACGCCTTATTACTGGGTGTGAATGGTATGTAAGGAATTCGACCTTGCACCACGACCTCAGACTGGAGACCGTCGAACTCCAGATAAATAAGCACACAAGCCGCTACAACGAAAGGCTAAAAAGACATCGTAATAGGCTGGCAAAAGGGCTCCCAAATGAAAATCCTATAAAAAGGCTCAAAAAAAGAAGTTTTAAAAATCTGCTCCAACAAGCGCCGAACTGAAAGAAAACGAAACGAAGACCGACAGAAAAGCGGACGAAATGATGGCCTCCTGATTGACAGGACTCCTTAACACTCCTAAGACATCTCTAACTAAACAAGTTGGATTGGCGATCATAAAATAAGAAACCTGCAATTCATAAAAATATATGTATTTTTGATAATTTTGCAAAATAAATACACAAAAAAAAAAAAAAAAAAAAAAAAATTTTCCCATCGCGGTTTTGTGTTCCACACGAGCGGACCATAGCATCTAGCATCTGACTTGAAAAATGTATTCGAGCGTATGGAATTTAATAAACATTCTTTATTTTTCATATCCGGAATGTGAAGTTTCATTTAGCATCATGTTTACCTATAAAGAAACGAAATAAAATATTGCATTAGTTTTAAATAGTTAATAATGTGTTGTAAGAAATTTATATTTACATAAAGCAATCAAGTACACACATAGCCCGCGCGTGGAAGCGGGCCAAGAGCGAAGTGAAGACTTCGATTAGTCGTGGCCAAGTCTCTGGTCAAATTATAAATATACAGACTTATGTATATGGAAAAATTACGATTAAGTCAAGCGCAAAAGATTTTCAGTGATTTCAATCAATACTGTTGGATTTTGAAAGTTGAAATTTAACTTAAAGTAGAAACAGAATTAAAACTGTGGTGGTCGATTTTGCAGCATATAAAAGGTCATCAATCTTGAGGTTTTTTTTTAAATAAAAAAAAAAACACAAAAATTTCAAATGAATCGGAAAACCTTTATTATCAATAGAAAGAACCGTTCTTTCCATTCACTTTTTAAAAACAATCCCATCAAATGTTGGCCACAACTGCGCCGTAGCTCGTCCAAGCGGAGATTCCCATTTTCGATGACGCGTTCAAGCATAATCGGCGGTATCGCGCAAATAATACGGGTAATGTTGGCCTCTAATGCTTCAATCGTAGCTCGATTATCCAAATCACTTTAGACTTCACGTAGCGCCAAAGGAAAAAGTCTTACGGTGTGATATCACACGATCTTGGTGGCCAATTCACGGGTCCGGAGCGTGAAATTAATTGTTCACCGAATTGGTTTCTCAATTTGTCCATTGTTTCACGGGCTGTGCGGCAAGTAGCGCCGTCTTGTTGAAACCAAATGTCGTCAAGATCTCAGGCTTCAATTTCAGGTAGCAAATAATTCGTTATCACGGTGCGATAACAGTCGCTACTGACGGTTACGGTCTGTCCAGCGTCATTTTTAAAGAAATATGGACCGATGATTACACCGGCCCATAAACAACGCGCTGGACGAGGTCTATTCGGTCGAGTGTCATCCAATAATGAATATTGGGTCTCAAATTTGTTGATGGTATGGCGAATAGTGGTCTCAGTAGGTTGATTATGGCGACCATAAAATGGCCTAAGCGCGCGAAAAACATTCTTTACAGAACGCGAATTTTCGTAATATAATTTTACGATTTGTAAACGTTGTTCGGCTGTAAGTTTTTCCATGATGAAATGGCAATGATAACTGAATAAAAAACACTTGACAGTACTCACGCGTGGTTTATCCAAAAAAGCTTATTGAAAAAAAATCCTCCAAATTGATTACCCTTTACTTTTAGGACGGTACGCAGCAGTGCGAAACGCTTCCAAACAAGAACTGCAACAAAATTGTTTTAGGTACGAACAGTGTGCCCTTTTAACGAAATGTTGTATTTTTTTGGTATTTTTTGTTTTGTTGGTATGCTGAAAAATTTTGTTACGATATAACAAAATCAGATACATACTGCTAGAAACTACATTCGCACGTGCGCAGAAGCAAACATACAGAAGCATTTTTATTACATGAAGTTATTTTTTGTACGGAAGAGCAGAACTTTCTAAAGTTAAGATATATTCTTGAAAAAGAAAATCAATTTTTTTCTCATATTGTGTTTTATCTTAAAATCATTTGTTTTTTTTATAAGGAAATCCGAAAAAGAGTTGCTTTTAAAATCTTCAATAACATTAGTAAAATTTTACTAAGATTTATTTTACAATATCGATGAAATTTGTAATGATATTGGATTTGCCCACCCATCAAAATAGGAATCCCAGAAGCCAGCACGTTATTTGCCTGGTTTTGCTGTGAGTTTGTCGCATCACAAATGTAATTTTTGAGAATGCAATTATATTATACTCCGTACTCATTAAAACAAGTGTATTAAGAATGTGCGCAACAGTCAGAAGTAGGCATGGCATACCCATACGATAATGGGTAGCGATTGAGCTAAGTCTGCCTATCAGTACATCCAGCTTTACTTTTGGCACGAAGCTTAAAGTTCATAGAAACTAGAGCTACCAAATGAAACATAATATGTACTTTTCCCAAAACGAGTTCTTGTCGCTAAAAATATTTCCATCAATGATAAGCTGAAACTTGATGCTGTTACAAATTTCTAGCTTATGAAACCTATTAAAGCGTTTGAAATCTCTATTTCATTGCAATAAGGTTTAAATTCCCATAGACATCCGAAAAAGCCACTGCAGTTCTTAAACCCGCACACACAACCACAGACCAATGCATATATATGCCATACAACTACCATATAAGAGTAGGTGCATATGTATATATGTAGACTATTGCGGTAGCTGTGGCTTCATTTGAATGCATCGCTCCATTATGCAGCTCTGTGAAAAACCATCAGCTGGTTGGATGGCAGTCTCCGTCTCCGCTGATGTTGGCCACTTGGCTGGCTTCATCTTCCTCCGCTGCGTCTGCTACTTTACTGTGGCATAAGCTTATTTATATTTCATATATTCTTTTCTTTTTATAATGATTTAATGATTTCTCAAATGAAATTTTCTTGTTTTAATTAAACCAAATTTAAATAAAAAGTTAATTAACGCCACTATGCTACTGGGCCAACTGGTTTTGTTAGCATGAGGCCAAGTCGTTTTACGATCTATATGGATACACATGGTTTGCTTTTTTTTTCATTGTTGCAACTTGTAGGTGGTGTCTCCACTGACTAGCTACTACCTTGAATTATTTTGTATTTGCCAACATTGAGTTGAATTTTTGCTTTGTTTTCTTGTACACGAAATAATTACTTAACTCTGTTTGTTCACTCGGCTCTTAAACATAATCAACATTATCATCATAAACAAAGAAAACACTCAGCAAATGTGCGAGGGGAAAGGTCAAAGGTGTAGCTACACTTGTCTTTAATTCCGCTGACATGGCGAAAAATAAAACCCAGCAACAATAATAAAAGTCACAACAGCACCTAATGAGCAAAGTTATGTATTATGTATAAGGGGTCAGTTCTCTTTGTATTATTTTGTAATTTCTACGGAAAGTGATTCCGGTGACACTCAAAGGCGAGCAGTAAAATTACTCAATAGCAATACGTTGAATACGCTCAGCAAATTTGATGCAAATGGGGCGCATGATTAAGAGCGACAGGGAACTAGTAAAATCTAAGCGTTCTCAAACAGCATCAAATTTTAATTATGATTTAAAGCTAATGATGACTCAAAAGAACTAGTGACGACTGATTCTTTGAACAAATATTAAACTTTAAACTTTTTAACGGAAATCAAAAAGAAACATTTTGGGGACTTTAATCGCTGAAAGGGGGAAAGCATTTTAAAAGTTAATACAATACAAATATGGCTTTTATTCAAAGATAGAGACTGTTCTCATTTAATCGACAGAAAAGCCAGTTTTCAATAATGATGACCTATAGCACTAGTTTAAAAATTTAAGAGTCATCGAGTGAACCTTCGTAAAAAGTGTTTTTTAGGGTTATTTTGGGTCGAGAAACACGAAAATCACATTCGTTTTTGTTTTTCTTAAGCACCGTTTTCGAGATTTTTTCGAAAAACATGTTTTTGGGCACTTTTTTCAGTTATTCGTCAATATCTCGTGAATAAAATTTTGTATCGACATGAAAGATGATGAAAGACAAAAATATTCTCCTTCTGTATTCAAAACTATATTTTTTTTTTTTGATAATTTTGACAGCAAAACTCACTATGGATACTTTTTGAAAAGCGCAAAGAGTGTTTGCCTGAATTGTAACTCAATAGATTTTGGAAATTATAATTGAATAAAGTTTTTCACGAAAATAGTTGATTATTTGAAGATTTCGCAACCATAAACACAAAATATTAAATGATCTTAAGGCTTCATAAAAATAAAGTCGTATGGTCTTGGAAGCGATTGGTAATAATAATGTTTAAGAAAAGAAATTAAAATTTGTAAACCTTTATTATTATTATTTATTATTAACTTGCATAACTTTCGCTTCAAAGTTTAAAAATTGATTATTGAAAACATGTAACATAAAGAAAAATAAAAAAAATAGTCAATTTAAAAAAACCAATAAAAATAAGAAAAAAATATATAATACCTACATAAAAATAATACAAAAATATATATATGCTAAATATGCAAATATGGAAAAATATAAATAAATGAAAATAACAACAAAAAATATTAATAGTATAAAATATATAAATAAAAGACATACAAAAAAAAATTTTTTTTTTAAAAAATCGGCTGTGCTCCGGAAAACGAAAACCCAAAACGAATAAATTTTGTTCGTTTTCGTTTTTGGAATCTCCCAAATCCGAATTTTTTTGCACTCGCTATAATAAAAATCAAAATATTCTATACATCGAAAAAAAAAAAAATGTGAAAATATTCAAATATGTAATATATTTTTTTATAAATATTTTCCGACCCGCTGGCGGGTATCGATATACCATGTTTGCTGCCACACTTTTCAACATATGCACTTGAAACTTACGCCATACACTTTACTTTCGAGTCTCATCAAAATCGGTAAAAATTTACGGATTTATAAATATCGTTTTGCTTATTTGGATTTTTTTTTTTTTTTTTCGAGAAAACGAGTACACGGTGTTACACTGTCTTTTATTGAAGCGTCGTCATTGGATCTAGTCACTGCCAATTCGGAATGATATTACAGCGAACCCATATTTTTTAGTGGGATGATATGAACGACGTGCTTCCAAAAATTTTGCCATATGTTAGAATTGGTCAAGGTCTACTGTAGGGCAACAACGTTCAGATCCTTCCAGAGATCCAGCACAACATGCAAAAAAGTCATAAAAAATGTCTTGAAACAGATCCTAAGCCCTTGATCATATTAATGTTATTATTTTCAAGTTGGAGCATAACTGGCATCTAAGGCATATTTCACACACCAATCTACTTCAAGAATCTTAAATTTCATATACGCTTAATAAAGCACCCTATATTTAGATTTAAAGCAACACTAAAGCGTGTTTTATATTCGTTCTATATCATTTAGCTCCCAGGTTGCCCTCATCAAAAAGTAAAACTCATGTTATAATCATTTTTATCAATTTTATGGCCTTTATTCGCCGTTACCTTGAACTTCGTCGCGGTTGTCCATAAAAAATGCTCAAAGGCTAATGCTATTTAGCTGACATGCAGCACAATCTAACCCTCCCTGGAGTACTTCAGGCACTCCAATCTCTTAGTAACCTTCTTGCTCTCTCTCTGTTTCTATGTCTGTGGCGCTCTCTCATCATCAGCTCTCCCCGGTGGCATTTTAATGGCTGCTGATTGTCAATATATACATGCCATATATTTATTTCCAATTCGCTTTGACTTTTATATGGCAGCCTTATTGTCTATTGTGCTTTGTATGTATTTATTTTTTTTTCTTTTTGGTCTTATTCTTTTGTCTGCTCTGAGCCTAAATTATGGCAACATGCCGAAAATTTGTTTTCCTTATGGCCGCCTAGGCATTTCGAACTTTTTTTATGGCTTTTCCAGCGGCAAGTGGAAATATCAAAAAAAAAAAAATATATATATATATATGTATAAATGTATATATAGAGGAAGAGAGAACAAAGTACTTGGCGCACATTTCTCGCCATTTTTTTTATTGTTTTGTGCACGCTCAAAGTACCATAACAACAACAAAAAAAAGTGAACAACTTTGACTACTTTTGTTGTTCTTTTGGGTGTTTTAATTTCCAGCGCGAAATACTTTTTTTATACCCTATATCTTAGGGTAGCAGGTATATAAGGTTTGTGCAAATGTATGGAACATAGAAAAGAAAAGGAAGACTAAGGTAGCTGAGTTGGCAGAATGTTGGCCTAAAAACTTAAAGTCAGCTGGAGTCTTTGTTTCCACTTCCAGACGAACGTAATATTTTTTTCGCTTATCTTCAATTAATTATAGATATGGTATTAATTTGCCTGCTAAAGGGTATCTCAAAGTCGGCTGCGGCCTTCTCAACGTTCGCCATATTTTTTTTGCTTTCATTGTGCAGAAGCGATTTTCGCATTATTTAGTCATTTATGTAAATTTCTTTTATTACTGTGTGTACTTATTTTTTTTTTGTTTTTGTTCATATATATTATATTTTCTTTTGTTGCTTTTGCGCACTTTCTAAATGGTATTTGGGTTTTTTTTATTTTTGCTAATTAAAAAATAAATAATGCATAAATAACAAGAAATCGCCATTTGAGCTGTCATATAATTTACCTGCGTAAAGAAAAGTTTGAATTAGTAATTTGGTTGGCTCAAATTAGGCGATTATCTATGGTGGCACTTGTATACCATGTGCAGGATATTTCGACGGGACACATTTTTTTCAATTTAAAATGAAAAAAAGCTTTTGGCAGGAATGATATATTTTTTATGTTTTCATCCTGTTAAAAAGTTCTGCGTTAGGAGATGCGTAGTATATGCAGATATTACTTAGAGCAAAAGTTCTTGCTTGTGACGTAAGGGCGCGCTCCAGCATAGCAAGAGCTCATAAGGTACAGTCAAACTTCTATATAGCAACTCAAAGTTGTGAACATCAAAAAAAACACCCTTTATAAAGTTGAAATTTGAAGATTTTGATTGGAACGTCCGATTTTTAAAGGCACTTCAGCTAGATAAAGAAACTGTCCATATTTAGTGACCACAAAATGGTTTGGAAGTTAAGGAAGCTCTAAATAGCCCATTTAATTATTCTAATGGGAAGCAAGAAAAATGTAGAATATAGAGAACATACTCCGTGCAATAATTTTCAAAAAAATATTGGAGGCTGGATGATTCTAATTGTGGATAAGTTGTGGATTAAATATAGCTTTTCAATATATGACAGTTGAATTAAATAGTTTCTCACAATGCTTATTACACAATTTTGAAAAAATATTTACCACTTTCAAGCATGTGGCCTAAATTAATATTGAAAAAGGTGTTTTGTGAACAAAACTTGACTCATAACAAAATTTTAATGATATATTTCTGTGGACATTTCAGAAAACAACTTATCTCGAGATAAAAAAATTTTCCATGATTTTTGTTATAAATATAACTTTTGAAACTCGATAATTCTGTCTTATCGGGGTCTTTCTAGGCGTTCTGGGTCAAAACTTATCGAGTACGTCAAATCAACTTATCTCGTTTTTTTTTCCAATTGCGAATGACAAAACAACATAACTCAACTAAGTTGGCCTTTTTTAAAAAAATCAATATAACGTCCATTTGACAAAAGAACTTATTTCACTTTAAGCTTCTAATTTTTTTCCAAAAACGCTTTTAACAAAACAACTTATTTCGAAAGAAGTTCTTTTGTCGAATGCAAAAGTTGAAAAATGGGTAACTCAATTAGAAATAAGTTTATTTCGCAATCAGTTGGCTTTGAGCGTTCAATGTGACAAAACATCTTGTGTGGAGATAAGTTCTTTAGGTGAAAATTAAAAATTAAAAAAATACTTTTTTATCTATACTTAAGTCCTTTTGTCAAGTGCGTTTATAAAAAAATAAGAAAAATAAGTTGTTTTGTTGAGCTTCCATAGCACTCCATTCGAAAAATGGAGATCTTATTCGAGACAGGATTATTTTTTAAACTAAAATCCTTTTGACAAAACAACTTATTTTATATTTTTTGATTTTTTTTAAAAACGATTATGGCCACAGTGAAGAAATCTGGCGTAAAATAACCTTTAAATATTACTTTATTATATTAGCTCTTAACATTCCATTAAATTTGTACACAAAATGTTTTGGCCAACATTTAAGGTGTTTTTTCGCTCTCCTGTAAAATTGGTATTTTAGAGATAAGTTGTTTTGTCAAATGTCCACAGATTTATATCAGTTTTTATGAAATTTTGACAACAATTATTTCAACTTCTAAGTTAATTTATTTTTTTTGTTTCAAAAAGAATTCAATTTTCCGATCAAAAAAATTATTAATCTTAAAAAAAATACAGCTTATAAATTATGCGTACTAGAAGTTTTCAATGGTATTGAAAACTACTTTAAAAAAAACTACTATAAAAATAAGTTTAATTAAGTTAATTCATAAAATGGGATCAGGATAAAATTCTTAAAATAAAACAAATACAAAATCTTCATATATGATTAATAGTCTTAAACACAGAAAGAAAATCAAAGACCAAAACTTCTTATAGCAAGACAAAAATGCTCTATATACCAATTTCCAAAAATTTTTGTATATTTTAAATTTCAAAAATATTAAAATAAAAACTTAAAATTATAATTAAATTTGTTCAATTAAAAAAAAATATAAAATTTCAAATTTACAAAAATGTTTAATAAAATAAAAAAAAAATTTTTAATTGTCTTCATTAAAAAAAAAAAACTAAAAGTCCGATTTTAGCGCCTTTAAATCCCAAAACAAAACTTTTCAAACAAGATCAAAGATTTTTCTTTGTTTTTGTTTCAGTCTAGAAATGATG
Source organism: Chymomyza fuscimana (assembly GCA_949987675.1). Lineage (NCBI taxonomy): Eukaryota > Metazoa > Arthropoda > Insecta > Diptera > Drosophilidae > Chymomyza > Chymomyza fuscimana. The sequence continues at coordinate 44,669,514 of OX465088.1, read as the reverse complement.
AAAATTTTTCTTAAAATGCGCCATAAAAATTTTATTTCAAGTTTGCTTACAATCTAAACAGAGATTTTATCTTTAAGTTTTAGATTGTTGTAAATCCAATATGTGATGTGTTTGTTCTTCCCCAGAATTGCAGTGCATATTTCCATAGCCGAAACTACTATAAGATTGTGTACACGACTTCAGACATTTTTTATTTTATTTTTTTTGGTTTCTTTAAGATTTCTTCCTTTCAGTCTCTAGACTGAAAAGAAAATTGTAAAATAACCCACAAAAATTTTGTTTTAGTATTCTTAAAAATCCAAGCAACATTTTTTTTGGGCTTATTTTTACTTTGTTTTTTGTGGTGCGAAATAATTAATGTTTAAATCAAGAATTTTCAGGTCTTTCGAAAAAAATCTTAAATCAAGAAAAATTACGCTAAAAAATATGTATGACCAAAATTCTTAAATAAGATAGTTTTTTTTTTATTAGTTGTGGAGCTGGCTCCACGAATCTGAATGGATCTTTTCATTGCCATTTTGTGACTCCACAAATCTTTACAGGTGAAATAATTTCGGTCTTATTTGAATTATTATTTGTTGCATGCTATTGTCACAAGATTTTTATTGCGAAGAGATTGCTTTTTTTTTAAATTATTTCATGTTTAATCTTCAAGCCTATTTAATTCTTTCAAACAAAAATATTAAAATTGAGCTCTTAAGCATTGTATCAGTTGCTGTTTTGTCATCATTATATATCCAAACATTATAGCCCAATTTAATATTCTTTTGAAATTAATTTCGTTTTTTTTTACCATAAAACAACATTTTCAATAGTTGCCTGAATTTTTAACTCCAATTTAACTTAAAGTTTCGAGCATTATATGTGCAACGAAAAACTCGGCCGTGCCATAAAAGTTACACTACCGGTTGTGTTTGTGTGTGTGTGTGTGTGTATGTGCCTTGTAAATTAATTGCATACAAATTATTTAATAGTAATAAACATAATAAACAAGCGAACATGTTCATGGGTGTGTGTATTTGTATCTGTGTGTGCATGTACGTGTAATATGCAGTAACGACCATGGCAACAAAATGCATAATGAGCATTAAAATGTTGGGCAAAAATTCACGACAAAATGCAATAACTGTGCATAGTCATATATGCATGTGTGTATCTGTATCTGTGTGTGTGTGTATCTATGTGTGAGTGTCGGTAAGCCGGCTGTATATAACAGGATTATACAAAACACGCATATATTATGAGCCCTGGCAAACTGGCATTCCAGCAATAGAGCAACCTATTTCTACCCCTAACATGCCGCTGCAACCCCTCAGCAGAACTATGCTCCATCTGCAGCTGTGCTCTCTTCATACACACATAAATACATACTATATATTGCTGCTACTCACGTTCTATTTGCTTAAAATTCTAAACGAGTCCTTTTCATTAGCAAGGAAAAAAAAACTAAAGAGCGGGTAAGGACGAGAGCGTGTATGAGTCAGCAGAGAGTAAAGAGGCCGCAAATATGGGCAAAGGGCGCAATGAAATAAAAGCAAAAAAAAAAAAAACATGGAAAAAAAAGTAAAAATCTGCACACACAAAATTGACGATGAACGCGGCTCATACAAAATGAAAAAAAAAAAAATTGGCAGTACGAAAGAGAGCGAAATAAAATGCAATTGCACTTTACACAAAAGTTCAACGCATTCAGCAGGAAGCAGGCAACAGCCAGAGTGGGGCAACAAGGGCGCAAGGAGTTTCGGGGGCACAACTCAACCCAAAATCAAAGCGCAAACGGCAGCAAACTCAACTCAATGGCGGAAGTTTGCATTTTCGCAACGAATTCATAATCATGTTGGAAACGTACGAGCACCAACTAAACCTTTCTCTCTTTCACATATAAACACAGACGTACACTGCAAAAAAAAAAATCGGACATAAAATAGAGATGAGTTGAGAAATCCGCACAAAACGGATAGAATTTAAAAATTGGCAGGATGATCGCGATTTTTTCATCATACCCAAATTACCGCGAGTCCCGAAATTATCGTCGAGTCGCATAAGTTTTTCCCAAAGAGTAACGTTTTAAAAAAAAATTTCATCCCTAAAAGCGACGGAGTAAATTTAGAAAACCTTGGCCCAGGGCGGGATACTTAGCAGCTATATCGTGACGGACATCTCGGACCGAGCTGAAGTTTAAGTTATCACAGATTAGTGGATGTTTCATGCGGAAGCTCTTGGGACAACAGAGGTTATATTAATATTATATGTACACTGACAATCAGGCTAGAAAGCCGCCCACAAGTTTCGTATCTTTCGGAAGCAAAATATCACAAATTTTTAGGATGGCTCAAGAGTTCGGTATTAGGCTGCTATTTCTTTCTTTTTCTTCACTTACAGCTCAATCTTTAGACAAAAATCATCATCTCATCGATCCTCTCTTTAGACAAAAAAAAAAAAAAATTGTCATCTGAAATACCCAAAAAGCTTTCTTTTTTATTGTAGAACATTTAAAATTCTTTAGAAGTCGCGTCCTTCAAGCGAGTTTAAAAAAATATTTGAAACTTTCGATCCACATCTTTGGCACATCGACGGACTCATTTGAGTTTCAAATGGCTTGAAAGAGTGTGTAGCACACCGAGTGTTTCACGCTTGATTCAAAAACGTTTTATAATTCTTCCTTCAATTCTTCATACATTTCTTTCAGTGCACATATGGACATACACAGACTATTCCAACGCTATGTTAGCTAAAGCACAGTTTATCCATTTTGATTTGCAGTCTGTGGCAGGATAGCTGACTTCTCTATGCCATGGCTGACTCGCTGCCACGTTTGGTTGCATGTTTTGGTCGCTGCTGTTTGCTGCTGCTGTTACTGCTGCTCTTCACGCTGCAAGCAACTCTGAGTAGTAAATATTATTTCGTTTCAATTCAAATAAAAATGGCGCATACACAGATACATCACGTAGAACTACGTTTGTATGCAGAGCAATAGAAGAAAAAACCACCGCCAGCCGTTGATATTTCAAATGAGCGGAAATTACACGTTGCAAAAATATGAATTATTAAATTTTCGCTATGAAACTAGCAATAATAAAAACAAAAAGCAAAAGAAAACAAAATAAAAAGGGAAAAAATGTTACGACAAACGGGGCGTATGAACTATGAATTTCTATATGTGCAACGGCCCAGGCTTACTGTCTATGTGTAGGTTAACTTTTACGGGATTTACAATAAATTTTTAAAACCTTTATTATGCCTTTTGCATTTAAATTAAACAATACTGTTGGATTTTGGTAACAATCTGGAGTGTTGTTGACTAATCCCAAAAGTGATCCAGACAAATTCCAGCTAATTTTTAAGTTGTAATTAAATTTTGTATATCTTGGAATTTGTTCATCATTTGTTAGGTTTGATATTTATGATACAAGGCGTTTAACAACAATGCATTTGGGGTACTTAAAAATTGATTAGCTCGTAATATATTTATGAGCTAATAAGGTATTGAATGGAGCATAGCGCTTACAATAAAAAATTCGTAAATTTATTATCAAAAGGAATTTTTAAATGGTTATCAATGTGTTATTTAATGAATTAGATCCCGCGGCTTCACAACGCACTTGACTTAAGTCTTCCAAACTTTTGGTTAGATAGACGTGAAGTACAATTATTACCAACAGTTTTTGGTGTTACCCAACACTGCCTCAGAGTTTTTGTGAAAAATTCATGTCTGCAGTCGAATCTTGAAGATTAAAGCGAATGAAGAACTACTTATAAGATACATTGCTTTCAGAAGGGTCAAAAGTCCGTTCCGTTCACATAAGGCAGTCAAGAAGAGATCAGGGGAGGAGAATTATGAGGGCCCGGACACACTTTAAGAAATTTGAATAGTTCTTAATGTAAGGCTTTTTACTTTAAACGAATAGAATTACTTGAAAGGCATCCACTGTGCCCTGAAGCATATAAAGTTAATGCACCAAAGAAGAAAAGCATTTGATTGACGCGTTTTTTGAGCTTTCTGATTTAGATACAAATCTAGTCAAGCATACGAACTCCTACAATTCTATAGCAGTAGATCGGGAGACTGCACCATTGGAGACTTGGCAAGCCGTATAAACTCAGAACCTGCAAAATCCATTCTACGAGAGTTGTCTTTTTGAACTGAACCTATTTTTGTTTTATTCGAAGATCTAGGCAATTGGGCAAGCTTACCTTTAGGGGAAATAGGGACTCGACTTGGCTTCGATTAAAGGAGATATTCAAGTGTGCGAAGAACTGCTGTTTGGTTAAAGATCAGTTGAAGGAAATTTGTAGCACACATGAATGCATAATATTGGGTCACCCTGACCCTGCATTTATAAATAAACTGATATATTGACAAATATTTGAAAGATTTCCAAAATATTACTGACATTTTGCAATTTCTTTTAGTCTGAAGATATCCAGCTCAACAAAGGATTAAAACGGAAGACAACTTTTGGCACACCAGCTTTAAACTATCAAATCTCTTTCAGTTTTATTTTTAGCAGTTACAATATTTGCAAGTTCTTGTTCTGAAGTATGTTACCTACATTTAAGCACTTATATACCCAAGTTTTTTTTTTTATATTCAATTTGATTTTCTCTGAATTGCAAATGAAACAACCCGTGTAGCACTCAAGGCAAACAATTTGCTGTCAAAGTAAAGTAGTAAATTGTTTGAATCAAAACAAAGTCATTGGCATAAATTTCTCCATCAATATTCAAGAACCGCCTGCTCATCAACGGCTTCAATAGGCCGTGCACATTACGCAACAACACTCTCGGCAACAACAAAAGCCGGGAAAGGTTTTTGGCTTTTAGTATACGCCTTTCGGCAATGGAAATACTACATAAACCCAAGAGAAATATGTCGCTCATGCTTGGGCAAAGGTATTTTACCTAGCATAAAATATGTCTGCCATTTACAAAAAAATGCCAAATGTAAATGCCACTCTACTTAGTATAGTATATATATGGTATATAAGAAAAGCAAGTCGAATGCTGAACCTCGGAATACCAAGCAGCCAACAAGCAAAATAAATATCTACCAAATAGCTTAGAAAAAATATATATATACCTACACTTATATAGAAAAATAAAATGGCGGCTGTGCCACAAACCAACGCAATGTGTATAGAAATTTGCGCTATCATTTTTGTCATACAGTGCGCTGTGTGTGTGTTTATGTGCATGTGTGTGACATCCTGTTACCGGAAATGACAGTCATGTTGTCATATTTTTCATCATTTTGCACCAAAAAGCAAACAAATACTGAAAACTGACAAAGCACAAAAAAGTAAGCCACTAAATTTCAATGTAAATAACTGCAATAATGGGTTGAACATGTTCACATAAAAGAAAAAACTTTCCTTATGCATTTTTTCAATAATCTGAAGTTCTTTGCAAAGGATGGAATTGAAAAATATGTACATACATGTATAATATATGATGGTAGCCATAGCTCTATCACATCATATCGAAGTTTTTAAAAGAGTCTTCCATTGTGAGTTGATGAAAGAAATATGCCTATGTAACTTTCAAGTAGAGTGAGTCTATACTATGGACTTTGTCTAAAACTTCGTCCACCTAGGAAACAGAGCCACAACAAACAATGGTGTCTGGGTGGTGATCAAGCGAAGAACCACTCTCGCGAAGAATGTCTGTGTGGAAGAATCACTCTTGCAGGTAATTTAGAAGTAAAGACGAAGATAACACGGTATAGGACTCTAATTCTAACCGATTTGCTTTTTGACTGTTTAAGAGAAAAATACGCGTGCCATTAAACGATGGAGGGGCTCTGCTGGCTATATCAGATTGTCCATATGGATGATATAGGTATATAAGTGAGAAAAGTTTTCAATGTGGCTGTTTGTGAAGGATAGACCTTTTCCAAGTCAGGGCAAGCTAGCTCCTTTTGACATCGTAAAATAGATTCGGCGTGCGCCAAGCGAAATTTTATGGGAACTTATGTAGAAGAACATAATTCTAGACGTTTTTCTCCGTATCTTCGTGAGCATCCACCACCATGTAGTCGCCGCTTTCTTTATTATCATAGCTTAGTATACGCGTGCGCGAAAATATTATTCTTTTCAATTAATAGGGACTACACTCAGAAAAAAATAAAAAAGACTGTAATTGAAGTTTGAATTTACTTAAAAACAAATCACTTTAAAAGACTTTTTCATTCTTTGTTTTCCTTAAATGTTCTTTGAGAGCACTATCTATATACCATTAAGCGCAATTGTTTCTAAAATTTTCCTAAACATTCTCAAGTTTAGAATTTATGCTTTTGAAAATTTTTTTTTTTTTCAAATAATATTTTACTCTCAATAATATAATACGAAAAAAAATTCTTGTAACGCAAAACGCTCGCTTTTGATATCAGAATTCTTAATTTTTTTCTCTGTGTACATATTTCTTATGAAAACTCATGCCTATTAATATAATTTTTCAAGTTTAAATAAACGTGAAAATCGAACTGGGAATACTTATTTTTTAATATCATTTAATTCCTCTAATACTGAGTCCAGGGCTCATGTTGGCGTTCTAGTATATTTTACAAATAACTTATAATTTGAAAAAAATTTCGGATTTTCTCTTTCACAAATCCAGCGAGTCAAATGACTCCTAAACTGTTCAGACCGTGAAAATTATGCCATAAATTGGAGCTAATAAATTTGTTATCAATGTATATAAAATTAAAAGAATTTAATGAATTTATTGAAAAAAAAAAAACCAACATTTATATTCTTAAATCAATTAAGATACACACGTGAGTTTATTAAATATTGAATCTAATTAGTTCATTAAATCAACTTTTTTTTAATAAATAAATATTTAATTTTTAAGCAACGTATTTAAGCTAAAATCATATTTTTGTTGGCTAGTATAATTACAATTACTTATTATTCATAGAACTTCTTGAAAAATCCCACAGTCAAAATCTTTTTTCAATGGATTTCTTAAAGAGTATATTATATTTGGGAAATTTTGCATTATTTTTTTACATAAGAATTAATTTTCAGACTTCTTGGAAAAACTTTAAAGTTGAAATTTTTCGTAATCGATTACTTATAGATTAAAATTTATTTCTGAAAATTCGGCGAATATCTTTTAAATTGCTTTTTACTTGAAAAAAAAAATCGATTAATATTAATAAATATAATCAAAAATTAAAGAGAAGATTGATATTTCAATAAATATCTAGACGATAACCTGATCAAAAGATTTCTAGTTTTTAAAAACAGTCGGTCCTCATTTGAAGGAAATAAATTCTCAAAATGAACGTAATTAAATTGTAAGCTGTCAATAATTACGAATATTGCCATAAAAAAATCTTTTAACTAAAATCTATTGTAAAAACAGATGAATAGTAGATTTATTGATTCCACATTTTTTAAACCCTACGAACTTTATAAATTTTTTCAAAAACACGTAAATTAAAATTCAATTCACGAAAATTAATTACGATATAGACGTGAATTTTTGAAAGCTTGTATCTAATTACTTTTTTTAATTGCGAAATAAAACAATTAATTTTGTAGACCATTTCATGGTCATTTTTTTTGTTGGCTAGTGTAATTATAATGATTTATAGCATTTAGGCTGCTGTGCTAAAAATCATTACAACTGTCATCAGTGTAAAATCTTCGCCAATTTTTTCAAATTTTCATCTGGTTTTTTTGCACTCAAATTTATTGATTAATGGTTAACCTCAAGTAGCAAAAAAAAAAAAAAAAAGTTGCTAATTGTCAAAACTCAAAAGGGTTGCAAGAATTTAACAGCAAATTTTTAAGGCACAATCAACGCCTTGATGCATGCATTAATTGGGGTCTTAATCTATTTAGCGATAATTGCTCATTAAGCGCCAAGGAAACCGAAAAGTATCCTAAATAAATAATGAACAACATTTTGCTTTGAAGCTATAATAAATAGAAAAAAAAAATGTTTTACAATTATACTTTTAGAAACACAAATTTACGCGAACCATCAAAACCGCAGAGCGTTAGAGCTATTAAGAAAGGTCAAGATGTGTAGCGTGGAAATTGCTAAATGCTTTACAGCTGCACATTTCGGATATATATGGGGCTGGCTTTATGCATAATTTATGTGGCATCCTCTACAGGGACACCAGAGAGAGACAGGCAGCTAACAATTTTACATCATTAAATGCCAAATGCATCATTTAATTTTAAATTATAAAAGAAAACATAACGATGTCGTAGAGAAGACCTCAACTGACTGCCTGCAACTGCCACGGCAAATGGCGTCTGATAGAAGAGCTCCAGCTACAGCTCGAGCTCGAGCCAAAGCCCAGGCACAAAACACAAAAGCGATTATTTATGTGGTTCTCCTCCGGTGCGACTGGATAGGACCAAGAGCGAATGATAGCAATGTACGACATTATGGCAACTGCCAGCCGTAGTCAACCCGGCAGAGGACTGTTGTCCTTACCTTGTCTGATAATAAAAGCAAACTTTAGTGTAGAACAGCGGCGCGAAGGCAGTCGCTGCTTTCCAACATTCACCATTCTACATTCATCTTCTTACCTATGTACCGTACATATCCTCTGCCTACCAGAGCATCATCTCCCCTCTTACGCCTTGTCACTCTCTGGCTGCATTTTTATGAAATATGTATAGTCGTTTATACTACTACTATTTTGTTTTTGTAAGCCGGGTTTTGTTGCATCAACTCACCTGTAAAGAGATGGTAAAAAGAGAAGAAGCAGAAAAATAAACATTAAAATATATTTGATTAAGGCTTTATGATAGGAAAATGGCTTTATGTACTGTTTATATGTATGTGGCTGTACCTGTGGCAGTGGCATCAGGCGTTTCCAGGATATGGCAATTAACGTATTATAAATACATAATTGAAAATGTAGACAATAAAGACTTGGCATAAACAATGGCATAAAAGTAAAAAGCCTACACAAGTCTGGGTACATACTCTACACCCAAGCTGAACTTCATGCTAAATTGTTGCATGACAGACACTTCAGGCCACCTACGTATGTTTGCTCACTCTTCGGGTAGTTTCAATTAAAAAAATTGCCTAGCTACAAAAATAGTAAAGGGTGATTTTTTAAGAATTTGTTGTTTAAAACTAAAAGGTAAAAACTTTAAAAAGGTACGAATTTTGTCATTTTAAAGTAGGTTCAATTAGAAGATTCCTAGTCTACAAACATAATATAGAGTGATTTTTTAAGCTTTGTGTTTTTAAAATTTAAAATGCGAAAAGGTATGGAGGTTTTTATTTAAGACTCTTTGCGTAGGCTCAGGCAACTTTTTAAGAGTTTCTTGCTTAAATCTCGAAAAATTTAAGAAGGTACGGATTTCTTCATTTGAATTGTTTTAGGGTAGGCTCAATATAAAAATTCCTTGTCCACAAACATGCAAAAATTTTGTATTTTAAAATTGTAACATTTGCGAAAGATATGTGGTTTTTATTAAAACTCTTTGAGTAGGTTGAGTTTGGAAGTTGGAGTTTCCTTTTCTAAAAACATAATACAGGGTGATTTTTTTAATAGTTTTGTACTTAAATCTTAACAATGGGAACAATTTATGAAAGGGAATGGATGTTCTATTTAAAAATGTTTGGATAGGTTCAATGTGGAACATTTCTTGTCTCAAAATATAGAATGGGGTGATTTATAGAGAATTTTTTTTTGAATTGAAACTCTTTAGCGACAAACATAATATATGTTGATTTTTGGTAAAAATTTTTGAATACAAATTTGGATTCTTTTTTTTTTGAGACTTGAATCAGTGCTTTCCATTTTCTGTTATTATACAAAACAAGGCGATATGAAAGAGATCGCATATCTCACTCAGCGAGTGGAATAAGTAGGGATTGGAATTCTTAAGAATTACTTCATTTCAATTTTAGCAATGACTACTTTTTAAGATCTCCAATTTTAAGACAATTTTTTACCTTTTCGCATTAAAATTTGCTGATAACAATTGTATTGTTCTATTGAATAACTCCAAAGAAAATAGTCCAAGGGCGTTACGATCGAGGCGGAAAATACATCTGCCCAAAACGTGCATCAAAAAATTCACCCGATACATGGACGAATACAATTGCATAACTTATACTCTTTAGATGTACACTTTGCCTTGGTAAGCTTTTGAAGATTAGCAGACTTGGGAGTAAATAAATAAGTACTCCCATTGCCTGAAAGGCATTTTTAAGTTGAGTTTGTAGGGTGTTTGACTAAAGTCGAAAAATCAGTGTTAATATTTTTAATGTGTAACAAAGAAATTGTTTATTCATTCTTTTGAATGAAAGGCTTAATGCCTTTAAAATTAAATATTGTTCAAAAGATTATAAGAAGTATTCAAAGTACTTCCACGCTACTCTTACAACTTTTCAGTGGCATTTGTTTCCATGCAGGTCAAATTTTGTTTATTTGAAATTTGTTAAGTAAGAATTAAAAAACTCGTCACTCTAATAGATCGATTTTTTTTCTGAGTATAGTATTGCATGGGTCGAAAGCAAAAATATCGTATGCAAAATAAACGAATTAAATAAAAACAAATCAATTAAAAACTATGGAACTGAGGAATCGATTACTTTGATTATTTTTAAAAGACAACCGTATTTACACAATAAGAATGCGTTAACCCCTACTTCTTTAAGAGAGTATTGTACCCAGAAGATCATAAGCGAATCAGTAGTAAAGTTACAAAGTTATTACTAAAGTCTTATTATTACATCCTACTTTAATCTTATGGTTAAAACAAAATATGAATTGCAAAATAATTTTAAAAAGGAGAAGAAAACCTGTAAAGCATTGATATGGACATGTCCATCTGTCAGTATGAACACCTTCATTTCGAAGATCAAAAGACCAGATATAAAACAAACCATCCGCAAGACTAAAAAAAAAAAAAACTTATATCGTCAAAAAGATATCTTTCTGTAGATCTCATAGATTCAGCTTAATGAAGCACAGCCTTTTCGACTGATAAGATAAAGATTACATAAAATTGGTTAAATGCCCTTCAAAGGTAATAAAAACGTGCAACATACATAATTCTTTTTAATTTGTGAAAGGGTGCAGCGTATTCCACAGTCGAGCACAGCGCAGACTGATTTTTGCCCTTGCTTGTGTTTAAGTACTTATTGTGCCACTTTGCAGTAGCCCACGCAAGATGCAAGTACTTTTGTGCAAAATTTCAAGATGACACTTGAGAACAACACACACACACACACACACAACAACGCAACAACACTTACAACTTTCTATTTTACATTTTTTAATGGCATTTTATCAAATGCAATTAATCGTAATTGCTCGTTTACACACACGTAGATACGCGTACTTACAGATACACACACACTGAATTGCGAGAAGAAAGAAAAAAACAAAAAGTTCACTGAGTAAAGTAAGTGCTACACATTAACGCGCCTACAAGACACACACAACTGACAGACTAGCTTATGTAGTACTCCGTGTAAGTATGTACAAGATGTACATAGTATACTTGCAGCTCCATGATCCCTCACTGCCCGTTACTCAGCCAGCTGATATATAAACATTTTAGAGTTTTTGTAGACAACGTGATAAATGTCTACAAAAAAAAATTAAATAAAATAAAACACAACTCAAAACATACAACATTAGTCCTGAACGATACAAAAAAAAAAAAAAACACAAAAAATAGCGCACGCTAAAGCCGAGTGGGACCGACTTTGATATACACTTTACTCCGTTTGCCAAAAATTTTCTTTTAACCGATTATGCTATTATAGTAAAGTAATGTAATTTGTAATACCTATATAATTAGGTTTTGAGAATAAATGAATTTAATAAAAATTTAAAAAAATAAGTCAAACAGGTATTTAGATACTATAGCATTATTTTATATATTATGTATTATTATATGTAAATTTGAATTTACTTAATAGGAGAAGATAAATAGCCAAAAAGGCTCAATACCCAAAATATTTTTTGCTAAAATCTCAAATTTTTTTTTTTAAACTCCATTTAAGCCCTTCTTTGGATAATATCAAAATTAACTAAATCGATTTGGCGAAATAACGTAAAAAAAAGATGTAAACAAAAAAAATTAAATTTTATATTATATACCCAGATAATAAATTTTAACTTCAGGCTGTTGGCGAAATATTGGACTGATGCTGGCAAACGCATATTGGAAAGAAATAAAAAGTTGTTGTCTACCAATATTCTGCCATAGGCTGCGGATTTCGTCTCCCTGAAGTATTATCTTTTTCCAAAAGAGATTTTCTTTAATTGGTCCATTTGTGAAATAAATGCCTATTTTAAGGACTTTAACAAAGCATATTTTGGAGAGGATTCGAAAATTTGAGTCAGCTTGATAATATATTGGAATGAATACTACAAGCTGGTTCAATTTTTGTATGGTAGCTAAAGTAGAGGATCAATTTTTTACACAATTTTACACAAATGTTAAGTCTAAAGACCTATACGCAGTTTGAAAATTTTCGCACGGAATCGCAAAACTTCATATAAAAAAATCCCATTATTTCGGATTGTTTTTTTTATATAAAGTTTTGACATTCCGTGCGAAATTTTTCAAACTGCGTATATGCCTTAAAACAAAATACTACTGACAATTTGGTCACAATAACTGCGCTCTCTTTTTTAATGAGACGCGAATAACCCAGGTGCGTTATTGCGTAACCTTCTTAGATGTTGGATCATATTGCATTATTATAAAGAGACTTATTTAAAAAAATTTATTTTTTCGTAGAAGGAAGTTATTTTGACTACAGCTTCTAATGTCTTTTTACAATTTTATTAAATTTCTGGGAAAAGGCAAACAGCGATATCCTACCTGTAGGAAAAGTCCCCATGAGTCAATGTTCAAGCCCACAGAAGATCAACTTGGATCAAAATTATATGTGAGCAATAGGTGCATTTTTTTATTCTTGTTTAAAATTTTTAATTTATATTTAAAAGATTTTCTTTATGCTTTGTATTTGTATTTAAAATTGTTTGTATGTTTTTATATTTGTAATTTTTTTTATAATTCCCTGACTTTATTTTGTCAGTCGCCCCTAGGTGGAGCATGGGGATCACTATTAATAACTCTTCGAAGAGAACAGGGGAACCGACCATCGGCCTACAAAGCGAGTACGCTACCACTACGCTATCGATGGCCACAATAATTTTTATACCCTATGGTACAAAGGGTATATTAAGTTTGTGCAAGCCGAAAATGTATGTAACATGCAGAAGGAAACGTCGGAGACCCCCAAAAGTTACCTAAAGTATGATCAGGGTAACTAGAGAAGTCGATATACCCATGTCCGTCTGTCTGTCTGTCCTTCTGTCCGTATGAACGCCTAGATCTCAGAGATGGTATGAGCTAGAGCAACCAAACTTTCAGATTAGATCCCTTAGTATTCCATAGGAGACAAGTTTATTTTATTTTTTCGAAATCGGGGTTACATTATATAGCTCCCATAGGGGTGTTTCAGAGGACCTCGAAAAAAAACTAAAAGTTTCAGAAGGATAATTCGTAACCAAATTTTGCATTCGGAAGTTTTTTAGAGATCTTCAACACTGTACCGAATTTGATCAAAATCGGTTGACTATATCATATAGCTGCCATAGGGCCGATCGGGCAAAAAACCTGTTGTGCACAAAATTCGTTGCGTTTCGTTTGTTTATGAGAATATCGTAACCAAATTTTGCAATGAGATGTCGGACTTAAATGCAGTGTGGTGGTACGGCGTATCCCAAAGTCGTCTGCGCCCGTACGCCATCTTTTTTAATGTAGTTTTATATTTTGATTTTTTTTTATATTTTAACATTTTTTTCATTTTTAAATTTTGTTTATTATTTTGAATTTTTTTTTATATTCAAACATTTTTTTTTATATTCAAACATTTTTTTTTATATTTAAAAATTTTCTTTTTTTTTTTTTTATAAATTAGTTTTTTTATCCTTTAAAGTATTAATTTAATTAGGTAAAAAATATGGAAAAATACTATATATATGTTGGAGATGGCTCAAGTAGATTAGCGTCGGCCATGTTAATTTATCAAACGCAGCGAGTCGCACTGTGTGATTGATCTTTGCAGAAGTCCACTTCAAACTGAAACTCATCGACTGCCGAATGCGCGCCTATAGCCGCATCACTCACTATTCGACATGTCACTCAATTTACCTCTATCTGCATCTATCCTTGTTTCTTACTATTCTCTCACTCTACAATCCTCTCACAGTGTGCCACGCTCAGCTAGGGCAATAATCTACAGTCTACAAAGTCTACACCAAGCAGCGCTTAACTATTAACATTATTACAATTATGTTGACTTTATTTCTCATTAACATCTCTATCTTAGTTTACACATGTTTATACATGTTATAGATAGAGTGATAGAGTGGGCGTCAACTATAGAACATATTGTTGAATATTTTATGCATAATTCTACATTTTACATTTCTTGTGAACCGTGGTAAATATTGACAAATATTTTTATCAGACATGTAAAACTGACGAAAATCAAAGAGATGGATTTGAAAAGTAATCCGCTTTTTTTAGTTCCCCAACACGTACCACCCACCCATAGGGTTGAAAATGCTTACTTTTTCTTTTCCTGTTACATAGATTTGCACCAACTTAATATACCCGTTTTATCCTATAAATAACAGGTATAAAAAGTCACACATAAAAAGAAAAGCTCAAACACATGCGCAGTATTTAAATGTCAGATGTAATAAGAGTGTGTTTTTGTGTGTGTATCTGTGTTTTGGGGCTGGGGTGACTTGCCACATACATCAAATTACACATGAAAAGTAAAAATTGTTGCATCCATGGCCTAACTTGGCCCTCCATTCGCCTGCTTTATGAGGTCAATTACCTGTCATTTACATGACTGACAGTCAAGCGGGCGATGATATAGGAGGCTTGTCGTTGACTTGGAATCGTTAGGGTGTCAGTTACATAAAATCAGACCCCACACTAGTGGGCTGTTGGGTGTGTGACTGTGTGTGTGGGGAGGGTCTTTCATTGCCTTCCCTTTTTAAAACACACACGCTGAAAATCACAGAGCATCCACTCGGGCAGGTCTCGAGCCTGAACTTTAAGCGAAGGTCGTCGTAGCTGTTGTTTGCCACTTTTCACTTCCGTTTTACTTTTTTTTATGTTGTGTCTTTTTTTTCTACTTGCCACATTTTCCTTTTTTTTTACTTAGCTGCTAATTTTACTTTTGCTTGTTTGCCTTTTATTTTGCTTTTATTTACCCGTTTTATTTTGTTTCTGTTGGTTTTTGCATTGGTCAGGCAATGAACTCAATTAATTAGGGGCATTGACATATGTTGCTTCTCAATTCCTTCCCCCTCTCAATGGTTTCTTTTAAAATTTGTTCATTTTGCTATTTTGTTTATTTTGTGTATTTTGGTTTGAGTTCAAAATGTCAGACTGCAAAATAAATGTTGATAACAGTTTGTTTCTCTTTCATCTTCTCCTTCTTTTTGATTTCTACATATAGTATATTTGATTAGCCAGTGAACTTTGGACAGGGTCTGAATTAATTAATTTACAATTAATTTAAAATATACCCATCATCGGGGTTTAACTTGGGAAACATTGAACCTTAAATACATACATAGATAACATATTTTAGATTGACCTCGACTACAAATCAAATACTGAACCAATAGCAGGATAATGTCAGGGCTCTCTTTACCTATTCCTATTTAAATAGCTGAATGTAATCCCTATAGAAATAAGTTAGTTACTAATAAATATTATGCGTTTTGGGTTATAATAACGAGAACTAAGGCTTAGTAGATACTTATTCATTATGTGTCAGCATGATAATTCAATATGAGTTTTTTTTTAACTTTTGCGAATTTATTTTGCAAGCTCAGTATCAAGTGCGTTCAAATCGCAATTTCTTGCCGAAAGTGAGTATCACCGCAAGTAATAACAAAAACAGACCTATATATTTCAATATAATTTTGTGACTAATATTTTTTTTGGTATTAGGCATCTTATCACCTCTAACGTACTTTCAGAAAACATGTTTACTACATTTATAAATAAGTCTGGGCTTCCTAAGATTACATTTCTACAAAGCTTACAGTAAACACAAGATACAATAAAGCAACGTTTTGATAACGAATTACTCATGTGTATCTCTAGAAATAGCCAACTACAATTGCAATCATAATGCATTTGCAGATAAAATTTAAAATATATGCGCAAGTCAACAAAAAACAGAATATTATTTAAATTAAATTCACTTTTTGACTACTACTTGACTGCATTTTAGCTTCTTCTAATTGAATTTTTGTTACATATCAAGCTTTAAAATATTCCAATACAACACGTACAACTTCATATATATACATAAGAACATACTTACTATGTACAAACTGCAATACATTGTTGTTGCAACAAAAGCTTATCGCTTCAATTTTATGCACACTTAAGCTGAAAACATTTCCAAGTTAGTATTTAATGTTTACATTGCCAACTGCACCAAACTCTATACATATGTAAGCCCAACTACATAACTAACTACATAAACTTATTCGATTCCGAGAAGAATTTAGCCAATCTTTACTTTACTGTAATTTGATTTAAATTGCACATTTCTATGCCATGCAAGCGCCTGGCCATTACTGATATCAGTTCTTCACCACACACAGATACAAACATATACAAGCACACAGATACTCACACACAAACACACACCCACAAGCATTGGAGATGAACGCATAAAACTGATAAGAAATGCACACGCTGTAGCTTAGCTGCAGCTACAACAACAAAAACAACTGAAACAACAGCTGCTGCGGCAAAAACAATAAAGCAAGATAATGAAGAACTTATCGAAACTTAAATACCCTACAAAAAAAAATTATATAAGCATAGTATACCCAGAGTCAGTTCAAGCTGTTCAAAAGTTAATAAGAGATGACAACTCCACCAAAAGAGCAAATACAGTCGAACTAAGCTTTAAAGAACTCCTCTAGAATGAATTTTTTCATATAATGCATTTCTTTCAAGTACACTGCTATTATGATCTCGTTATTGGGCATTTGTTATCTATCTAATTACCGCTCCTGCATTTTGATTCTTCAACACTTTCTTAATAAAGCAAGTTGCACTATAAAAGCAATTCTTTTGTTGTGGCTTAAATGGGTATCAAAATATCCGATAGACTTCGCTTTATAAAATTATCTTCCCTAAATAATCAAAAAATCGTCCACGCTGCACTCTATTTGCTTAAGCTCTTATTTGAATTTACTGATTCTACAGAGCTTCTTTGTCCAGTCCTTACAATTCTGTTGATTCAATTCTTTTCGTATCTTATATTCTAGCTGCCTTTCTGACAAACGTTCTTTGACTTCTTTCACCATTGCAAAATTTAGTTATCCTCATTTTTCTACAATATTTTCTATAACTTTCTCTCTTCGAAATCTTCTTTGACTTCTATCACAATGTAAGTTAGCTTAATTTGTCCCTTCGAGCATATTTAACCAATTCTGAAATGTGAGGCTGGAGATGGTTACCGACCAGGCCGGAAATTCGTTTAACATTTATTTATGCTCATTTTTTTTCCGGAAGTTGATATATCAAATTTTAATTTTCTATTGAATATTTAATTTTCATCACAAAATTCATAATTAATACATGAAATTTTAAATTCATGCGGTTACAGCCATTCAATACGCGCCATCTTTATTCTCTCTAGGCTGTTCTTTAAAATCTTCTAATACGCAATAAATACCCATGAAAATGTTCGACAAACTTTAAGACTTAAAAATATATGAATAAAATTTTGGAGTTTATAAAAGTTCTTATTTTAAATCCACTCATACATAGTAGACCATAATAGTGTGAAAAAACGAGCTAAAGATGATTTAAAAGACTTAAATTTAGAGATGATCATCCATAATCGACACTTTTTTAATGACGATAACTTCGAGTATTCAGTGACTCGTAAATTCAATAATTCTTTTTTTCTAAGACTTTTCAAGACTCCGGATACCGAAGTTAGAAGTCAGCGGCGCCAAGTTTATCAAAAGAGGCATGATTAAGTCAAGAGAATTTTTGAACACACTATCTCGATAGGAATATTACAAAAAAAAAACCGCTCCGGATTACATTTTTAGAAGATAATAAAATTATACTTGCTATAAACATTGAAAAAGATACCTCCATAATTCCAAAAAAAAATAAATTGATTTTTAAGCTTCAAATCTGAGACGTTCTTCCCAGACTTCGCTCTTTATCTCAATAGCGGTCAATCATGATGCAAAGAATTTTACAACGTGCCGCAAAGTATTTCGCTAGTTCAATTTTTATATGGCAGCTATATAAAATAGTGCATCAATTTTGATCAAACTTCACACAAATCTTTAGATTAAAACAAAATACAACTGACATAAAGTTGATAAAAATTGAAAAATTAATTTCTAACACGTATTTATGTGTTTCAAATTAGTCATCAAATATTTGTGATGTTTGATTAAAATTGGTCCACTGTTTCATATAGGTACCATATAAATATCGAACATGCGCTTTTTTTTATAGAGACACGAATAGCTGATCTTAACTTCTAATTATTGGCCCACGGCGATCAATTTATCTTGTTTGTAGAAAATTTTTTTGAAGCTAAGCTAAGAAAAGAAGATCAGATATGAGACATGTATAAAAATTCAGATTTCGTGATTTTTCAAACTTGAATTTCTCAAGACGCACATATGAGCTATATAAAGTCCATTGATTCACCTTGTAGAATACAAAAATTAAGGTATACTAAATTTTCAGCTTATTACGCCGAGGCTATAACTTCAGGTAATAGAGATGAACTTCTTTTCGACTTATCTAACTGTACTTCTAAGATAGCCGAAACTTATAAGCTAAAATGGCGCATTTTATAGAAACTACTAAATTCTACATTTTATAAACTGTGGGGGTAGTTCCTGCGATTCATGTAGAATAATTTTTTCTCATTCCTTGCAAAATTCAACCCACAGTTCATATATACCCTTAAAAGTGTATTAAAAAAAAAAAAAAGATACCACATAAATTTTATAAATAGCAAAATGAAATGGAAAAAAATTTTGACTTTATCAAATGCAATAAAAGAGCACACGCTATACAGAGTGTAGTAGAAAACGAAACAAAAGCAACAGTCATGGTCATAAAATCAAATGGAAGTGCAGCAAGTATTACAAGAGCGATCCAACAGAGAAGTACTGAAGGAGTGAGCTGGCAATGCAAAATTGGACCGCTTGACTCCCCTAAAAACTGCCCAGACGATTCGTTTGGAGTAACAACTCTTGGTTTTTGTCCCTTTTTTTTTTGGACAACACACGTAGCAGACTTTGCTCTTAACCCTAACTTCCAAAAATGCCATTGACTTGAAAGTTGAAATAAGAGTCGAGAGCATTTTGCAGACTTAGCTCTGGTATGGGTTTTGCACATTAACATGTTTGAGTCCAAAAAGGCATAGCGGAAGTTGAGTGCAGCAGCTGTCCGGTTGACAGCGGCGGTTGTTGCATGGGTTGATTCTAGTGGGGCTTTGAGAGATTGGAGCAGGGGTTCTGAAGGGGCTATTGTATGCATGGCAATGACCACGCGCGCTTACACGCTAATGCACACGCACAATGCACAGGGCACGTGCAGTTGCAGTTGCATTTACAGTCAAAGTTGCAACTTGCCAGTCATAGTAAATGAAATGCGGCAGGACAGCATACAAAAATGTGTATCTGTTTGGGGCGGTGACCGACAATGGCATACACTATAAAAACTACAAAAAAAAGGAAAAATATTTGCAACAAATACTTTGAGGATAATAGGTGTATTCAGTAAAAAGGGTTAGGTTTGGTTGACTTTTGTTAAAAAGTCCACACTACGTCGTTGTTTAGGCTCACATAAGTCTAAATACCAAATTTGTTATACCTTGCTTGTCCATCAATAAAACGAAGGTAAAGAATGTTACTCTTTGTAATTACCCAGGAAATTTAGAGCAAGCAGAAGGAAGTCCAAGCACGCTTTCATAATTGGAATCCAAGATTAATTGACGTAAGCCAGTTGATATTTTTTTTAACATAAAATATTTGTCTTCGTTTGCCGAAGCACGGCCGATAATTTTCGAATTAATACAAAAATATGATTTATTTTAAATATTTAGATCAGGTAACCAGACTTATTTATTTTAGTATCAAAAACTTTAGATTCTCCAAGCCTCTGTCTGTTATATATATATGGCTCAAAACCATAATACCCTTGACCCTTTGGGTGCAGTGTATAACAATGACCAGTGGGAAAGATGGCAAGCTGGTTGGGCAACAGCAGCAGCATGAAGAGAAATGACGCCATTTTGTGCGTGCCACAGGACGACGCATGTTGGAGGCCGACAGTTATGGCCACGTAGAGACCGCTTGCGCATATGGCAATCAACAGCAGTACCCGCAACAGCAGCACCAACAACTTCAACTCCAACAACAATAACCACGTTAACTAGCGTGCACACAAAGCGCAGCCCATAAAGTCAGAGTCAAGTCAGTGGGACGACGATTCATTGGACGCGTTGGCTTTTGGGGAATGCTGTTAAAGGCTGTGGCACGTTCCGGTCCCTCATTGTACAGTCACTGCGTCCTGCGGCTTTTGCACACCTTTAATTACGAACTTGCTGCAACATTACGTTTAATGGTCAGTGTTGGTAAGTGCACGTAGTTTAGGTATAGGGGTTTTTGTGCCTGTTAGCTTAGAATACACAAGTAGAATGGAGCTGATATAACGACAAGGAAAATATGATTTTTCGGAATGGTTAGACAGAATTTTTTGAAATAATGGTGTAGAAATTTTTTTTAAAGTTGATATTAAGTATAACGGTTTTATTACCGTTCAAATGAAAATTCTAGTAATAACTCACAGAGGATAAAAGATAATATAACAACCACGTACAGCTTGAAGGCCTTTCCGAAAAAGTTACTATATGAAATGTTGTTTCAATTCCAATTTAATACTCATTTAATATCAAATCTAGTTCAAATAATTACCAAAGTTCACTCCTATTCAACCTATCCCAATTTAATTTACAGTGCAAAATTCAAAAAATGAGCAAAAAAAAAAATGATGAGTTTGTACATTTTTAAAGTGGGTACACCAATTGAAATTATGAGTACAGTGAAAATGAAAAGAGAGAAGTACAAGGTAGAGGAATTATGTAAGTATTTAACTGAAATTTAGCAAAGAGAGTAATTCTGCTAACTCACTTATGCTCGTTATTTCTTTAGCAAAGTGAGTAATAATTTGCTACCTTACCATGATGTAACGAAATATACAAGCGCTGCATTGAAGTCCGTCAGAAAACTGGCTCTATTTTTGTATGGCACCTATATAAAATAGTGCACCAATTCTGATAAAATTACGCACAAATGTTTAATCAACAACAAAATGCAGCTGACATAACTTTGGTCACGATATTTAAAAAAATAAAAAAATAAAGAATATGTTTAGCATATATTTATGTGTTTTTATGCATTTCATATTAGTCTACACATTTGTGTGAATTTGAAACTAAATTGGTCCACTTTCACATATATCTACCATAATAAATTAAGCCTGTGCTACTTATCAGAGAGACCCGAATAACCTGCGCATTGCGTGACCTTTTAAGTGTTGGATCATGCTACCTTACTCAGGCTTGGTATTTATTTAATTCTATGTCTCTCATTGCGCTCGCGCTCTAAGAAGTATTTTTCAATTACTCTCTCTTATTTTTTCAAACGTTTTCACTCACTATACAGTGAGTGAACTGCTTATCAAAGCATTCTGTTGCACACTTTCTGGCTGAATGAGTGAACTAGTTGTCAATACAGCCATAAATGCCACATTCGATATATTCACTCAATAGAGTAAAGCACTCTACAGACTGAATGATTCATTTGCCGTTGTGGATGCATTCAAAACGCTCTCTTGGAGCTGTTTATAAATTTTTTTAAAGTAATCTTTTCTTTTGGATCAAAATTGAACAAGATGTACCAAAAAAATTTAAATACATTGATTTTAATGCATCTGGCTAAAGAATGTTGCTACACAACACTGTACAATAATATTTAGCAGTTATATATTTGTTTTATTGATTAAAAATATACTATATGTATGTATATGAAGCTTCATCCTTTCCCTTTCCATTTAACTTTATTTATTATAGTTTTTGCAACATTTATGTATTATGTATCTCTTTTTTATAAATACTAAAAAGTATTCTACTATAAAACAAACAAGTATAGAATGCTTTTTACCGACCACATATTAAAAAAAAAATTCGTATTGATTGCTCAATTGATATTCATATTATAGTATGTAGGAGGACATTTTGACTATAATATACCCTGCACACTGCTCGATTTTAATCCACTTTGTAGCTTGCATGAAAACGATTATTTTATTATTCGCATTCAGTTTCGACTTTCTGCGAATGCCTGGTGGGTGATGGTATCCACAAGTAGTAAAGAAAATTTTTAATTTGAAAACTCAGATCGGAATTTAAATATTGTAGCTTGTAAAATATGGGAGTAAAATAGAAAAATTTAAAGACCAATCCCAACTGCAAGTGAAGAAATCGAAGAAAAGACAAATCTTATGACAAAATCTCATGCTCCAAGCTCGGCTGTTCTTCGCAAAAAGGGGAATACGTACAAAGAGGTAGGTACTCGGAAATGTTTAAATCGATTGCTTTTATCTTTCAGATCTTTTTGGTAACGAGTTCTTCTTTCTTATATTCCATTTCCCCTAGTGGGGCATAGGTAACGAGCTAGTGGTATTTTACTCGTAACCTTCTCAAAAGTTTAGGGTATTAAAAATATATTTATGATATATATTAACATAGCCAATGAAATTTTAATCGAAATAAATTTTATTATTGGTATTCTATCTAGTTATTATTATTCCACATATATAATGTGTAGGTTTTTTTTTTTTGCAATTTGTTTTGTTCCCCTTCGCAACCACTGTATGTTGCCACTTGCTACTGTTTCAAATTATTGTTGAACGTTTAAAATAATTGCATCGGCAACTGAGTCCCTTACTGCCTGAAGCGCACCACTGCCCCAAGTGTCCAGTCATGCCAAGTGTTGTGTTCTCACACAAACTGGACACACTCGCATATGGCTAAAATAGTGCAGTGGTTTATTTTGGGTGGTTAAGGACATGGCAGTCATAAGGAAGGAAATGAGTTACGCCTTTCGCACACGTTGAATTATGAAAATTATAAACAAATTAGCTACACTGCCAGGATTACGTGTTGGTCTGCTCTATTGTTGTTGTGGCAAGAGTTGGCGGTGTTGTTGTTGCTGCTGTTGCTACTGCCGCATAAATTATCACCGTCAAGTGCCCTGCTTTTCACACTAGGCTGCCCTGGCGGCGCCACCAAATCCGCTCACTCCCCCCACCAACGAACTCAAGCACCTCAACCCACAACTCTTTTGCACCCCATACTCTGGTGTAATCTGTGCTAAATCTGCCTGTAATATGTTTAAAATAATTGGGGCAATGGGTATTAACGGTGCAAGCTATGCGTTTTAATAGGGCTTAATAGGCATGAGTGTGGTATCAAAATGCAGATTAAAGTTGGATAAGCTGAAAGCGAATAACTTGTTTATAACAAAGTTAATAAAAACGAATATAGATCGACCTATTTCGGATTTCGATTTCAACAATTGACCAATCGAAATCGGTCACAAACAAAATCATCCCAGTGGTTTTTTAATTTAATTCGGATTCAGCGACCCCAAAAATGTATAAAAAAAAATACCGTCAAACTTCATGACTCGGAAAAGATTTTTCATGGCGTTTTTTCGGGCTTCAAACAAATAAAAAGCACGTCAGGATAAAAAGCGTAACCATAACCCCATAAAACTAGATTTTGTGTAGGATATTTCCTTTGATTTCGGATTCGGATTTAGCGACCCCAAGAACATATTAAAAACAACACCGGACAACCGTTCTAGATTTTGTGGGGTTTTTTGAGTTTAGAGTAAAACCTTGACAATTTATTGGCGTTAATAGTTCTTTTGCTTTCCTTTGGAGTGTTGAAATTATGTAAGCGACATGTTGAAAGTCCTTGGCATTCTTACCTATAAAGAAAAAGAAATAAAACATTGCATTAGTTAAAAGGTTTTTATGGGATATTTATTATCTAAGGCCGAATATAAACTGCATGGGGCGAATCTACGTGGGATGTCAGTATCGCATCCGTGTGTAGCTTGAAATCGCAAAATTAGACTGGGGAGTTAGTTAGTTGATAAAATAAGATATTTAAAGATAATGTGGTCTCCGAGATATAAAGTTTTCTACGGACGTACATATATTATGCTGGTATGAACAATACTTTTTCCTGATGAATACATATCTACATTAGAATAAGCTTGATCCTACAGTAAATGGACATATATATAGTAAAATTAAAGTAAACTACCTTTACTAGTGCTTTGAATAAAAAATACTTGTCTTATATCGAATTAATTTTTGGCAGGTGACTTTAAAATTCTCAAAATTCGTAAACGAAGGATCTTTTGTTTGGAACAAATCTTTTTCTTTGAGGCTGTAGATACTGATTACTAAGATTTCCAAATCGATTTTTTTGAGAAAAATTCTATCCCCTGGCGTAAAAATTGGTATTTCGTCAAATCCTTCGTTTACGTACAGCATCAGAATTTTAGTGAAATAAATAGGTTTTTTTTTAGTTTTCATATGCGTATTGTTTCGAAAAACGTAATTTCGCAAGATGGTCCAGGTTTTTAAATTTTTTGTTGAAAAAATCTTTAAACGTTAAGAACGATTTTTGAAAAGCTGCTTGGCCTTGAAAGTATTTAATGTTTTCAAATCAAAAATGTACTTTCAGTTCATTCTTAAATCAAGAGTCCGTATTTCTGACACCTATATATATAATATTGTAACATAGTTCAACGGGCAATCCACATAAGATATTTTAGAGATATAATAGTTCCGGCGCACCAACTAAAATTATTCTTACTAGTCTGTTAACCTCTATTTCATAATTCATTTTAAATTTACAACTGTTGCTGATATTTTTATGAACTAATCTTTATTTCTAAAGTTTTTCGTACGAGACCAGATTTACTCTCTTATTTAACTTAAAACTACTATGTGCTCAAAACTCCCACTATTTGGAACCCTTAAAGTTTAACAAAACTTCAAAGCCACATATATGATGATATCAGCTAGCTTAACCCTTCAAAGTCATTAGGCATTCAAAAGCTGTACAGCACCAACCTAAAATTCTGATATATTTCAACAGCTTAAAGCGAAATCTTAAAAAAGAATTTATGAATTTTATGCGTGTTTATCAGCAAGCTGAATTTCACAACAACAACAAGCAACAAGGCAGCAAAAACAAAACAAAGGCAGAAGAACAAGAACAATAATGTCCACAGTAGCAGCCTGAGCTCGGCATTTGGGGTCCCCAAGCGCACAAAGCCCATAACACAAAGCGCAATGGTCATATCACGCATACACAGATACACACGCACACATAGATACTCACACACACACTCACATACGTATGTCAAGATAAGACCAACAAGCTAAAGCTTCATGTTGTAGTTACAAGTGAAATGCTTGAGATGTGAAGCTAAAAAACAAAACAGAACAGAACGAAACGAACACAAACTAAACGAAACGAAGCGTGAAAATCACAAACAAATCATAAAAAGCGCAACAAGAGAGAAGAAAGGAGAGTGAGAGAAAAGGAGAAATTTTGCAGGTACACAGAGAGAAAAACAAAGTCCTAAACTTAAGTTGTTTAAAACCTAAATGCATCATTGACTTTAAGTATTTGGAATTTATTCCAATTCATTTTCACTAAATTTAAGTGAAAGTGAACTAAAAAAAATAAGATGCATGGGAAAGGAAATTAAACACTAATCAATTAATAATAATACTTTTTTTTTAACTCTATAGGAAATGCAAATTTCAGGATTTTTGATGGATAATTTACCTCAAAGAAGAAATTTTAACTTTTGTCGCATCATTCCGTTCTTGCACATTTTTTCTAGACAAATTTCGTTCGATTTGATGTTACTACGTTCTCATTTCTTTCTCTCAGTGTAGCAGATAGTGTTTGTTGTTTTATGCTGTTCTTGTCGGTTGTTGGTATTGAATAAACGGGGCAACATATGCAAATCAAGCGATACAAGCAGCGGACAACAAAAACAACAAATGCTATGGTTAGTAGTTAAAGAAGAAGAAGAACTTCAGCTGATGGTGACGAGAAATGATTCATGGTCGTGTTTATCATCAAACACGTTTCACGGGACGCTTCTGTTGCCGTTGTTGAAGTAACCAAATTGCCACATGACTATAAATAAAGTCAAAAGCTAAGCTGCCAAGATCCCAAGTTGGGGGTCGAAGATGGATGTACATATGTATGTACATACCCCTATACATATTCATACATATGTATGTGTAGAAAATAAACGTAACGGCTGCCCCTTGACGGCCGACAAACATAAACAAGTGCATGGACTTGACACATGTTTCAAATGCCATTTTGTTTCGCAATATGTGCACGATATCATGAGTATGAACATAGATAGATAGATAAATATACATACATGCTCCAATATGCTATACACAACTGTACATATATATAGACTATGTATGGGAGGCGCTAATCAAATGCAGCTGGTGCTGCGATATATAACATATGTATGTACGTGTATTTATATACTTCATGTCTGTCCTATGCAACGGCTGTTGCAGTTGTTGTTTTAGTTTAGACAAGTAGTTGGGCATATTTAGGGTGGACCCAATGAAGCAGAACATTTATGTAGTATGTGTACTGAAAAATTGCTCAAAAATTGCTTACATTAAGAAAAATACAAAGGCAAGCTGTAGACCCATTTTATATTTTGGGCTTACCTAAGTTAAATAAACGAATGCGGTAATTTGATAAACCTTTAAATTGATAAATTTGCCCAAAAAGATTAGATAAGTTGAAAAGATTAAAAAAAATTTTGGAGGCAATTAAGAATATTAGATACAAAAAAAGATTATCATGATTAGCTATTTGTTTGACTTAAGTTTTATACTATAAATGGATTAGGGCTATAAAACTTGAAATCGTCTTAAAACTTGGGTAACACTATATTTATTTCAAATTTAATTATTTATTTATTTTTTTTTTTAAGATAAGATATAGTTGTGGCAAAACAATTAATAAAATACAAATAAAAAAATAAAGAATTATAATGATAAGCTTTTTATTTGACTTAAGTGACATAAAGATGATTGGACTTGGATTACTCTTCAGAATACATTTATTTTTTATTTAAATTGTTTTTTTTTTTGGATTTCTTGAGTTAAAAGCAGCCTAATAGAATGAAAAAGATACTTTATTCAAAACAATTTATTACACAAGCACTCCCTAAATTTAAAAAAAAGTGTACAAACAGGTTCAAGACTTATTTAGTATTACTTGGAAATGATTTTTATTATCATATATAAACATCTATCAATGCTCCATAATAAATCTTTCGGTTCAGTTATGTATCAGATTTTGCAATACGATTTTACTTCAGTTTAGGTCTCAATTTTATAGACAAATTTTTTAAATTGCAAATTGCTTGTTATAAATTTTTCGATTGCGCAAAAAATTGGTTCAATTTTTGTATGGTAGCTATTCGAAATAGTGGACCAATTTTGATGAAACTTCACACAAATGTTTCGTCTTAAACAAAATACAACTGACGTAAATTTGATCAAAATTGTTACACTTTGTCATATAGTTACCATACAAAATTGAGCCTGCGCTCTCCTATTCAGAGAGACACGATTAACGCATCTGCGCATTGCGTGACCTTATAATTGTTGAACGCTTCAACACTGTCAATTCAAATCTTTTGTTTTCTAAAATTAGCTAACAAAGAAGGTTCACCCTACACCTGGTGCACATGTATTTGACACTCGCTTTTGGCCTCTCTGTGTTTATGACTCATTTGGGCAAAGTTGCAACGGCACAAACTGGTTCTTCGAATGCAAACAACGTTCACATCGTCTCCGACAACGTTGTTGGGCCTCTTGGAGTCTGAGTCGGGGGCAATTGGAGCTGCCAATGGGGTCTGTCACCCAGAGCAGGCTTTGTCTGGTAGGCAGGCAAGCAGACCAGGCAGCTTTGTGTTAGTTTCAAGTAATTTATATGAATTTTATATGCAATTGCATCAATCTCAATTATATTGTGCTTGAGGGAGCAGCAGAGTACAGCAACGTGTATGTGTATGTGTGTGTGACATGCAATATTAATTAAGGTTTTTATTTAGGTAATTGCTTTGAACCAAAGTAAAGTGCAGGAAATGTTGGGCTCAAGTGGAGCTTGGCCTTTACTGCAGCTTGTAATTTGCATTGCGACATTGACGTCCATTTATTACACACACTCTCGCAGCTGATCCTAACCCGATGTCATAAATCTGTCAGTGCAGATATTAAACCTATAAAGTCACTTGCCGGCACTTAACAAAACAGGTTCAATGAACGAAAAACTGAAGCATATGTAGCATATGTGCAGCTTAATAGAAATTGTAAGCAAAAATTGCCAGGAAATGTATATCACTTGACTAGAGCAAAAAACAAATCTGTATATCTGTGTATCTTTGTGTGTTGAATACGTACATAAAAAGGTTAAGATACTTATCGCAAGCTGGCCTCAGTCAACTAGAAATTCATCAATTAAAAACATAGCATAACAAGATGCCAAGATGGCTAAATGTCAGTAAGTCAGTTGAGGAGTTGGAGATGGAGTAGGAGGATTGAGCAACGTCAAAGGAACGACAAGAAAAATCAATTTAAATGATTACGAATTGAAAGAGACAAATAGATAGTAGTAGGCAGCTGAAAGAATACGACGCAATAACTGAAGGCATGCAAGATATGCAGACAAGATACACTTGAAGAAATTCTTTGCAAGAAATTGATGCAATGAGATTTCGAGTTAAAAAATTGAATTGATTTGCTCTCGAATTTGAATGGGAATTAGCATGAATTTGGGTCAATGAATTTCTTATTAGAGTATAAGGAAAGAGACATACTAATGATGTAGTAATGCGCAAATAAGAAAAATAAAATAGAAATAAAGGCGGGACTAAGTATGAAAATTTCTTTTAAAACAAAAAATTATAAAAAAAATCGTTTTTTTTTTTTTTAAAACAGGAATAAACTTTTTTTATTAAAATTAAACCATAAACACAACGCGTTTCGGAAATTCATTTCGATAGTTTGGCTTGCAACGTAGGCATTTAGTCATGAGTAGCGATATCTTTGATCTTTTTTTAGTGCTATCCATTAATAGAAGCTAGACCAAAAGATTTTAGAAAATCGGAAACATTAGGCCTCTCCCTTCCTCTCTTACAAAAAATACAACCACACAATCAAAAAAAATCAGTTTTGTGGCCACGTTTACCATTGCTGGAAAACTACGATTTATCGATATACCAACGTTTAAATTAAGATAATATAAGGAATGAATATTCCATCCGGCCAGCAAATTTGTCTTTTTAAATTGTGAAACTAAAAACCAAAATTTTCATTCCTTATATTTTCTTAATATAAACATCGATATATCGATATTTCGATGTTTACTATATATTTATAGGCTCTGTGAATCTGAGCCCAAAGTACAGAACAACCCCAGTTTGTCAGAGTACTTTTTTTTCCAAACCGATTTAACTATTTTAACTCGCTTAAAATATATACAACCGAACTTCCCTAAAACGAACTTCTCTAAAAACAAATTTTTCTCAAGTACATTTCTGGTATGATCTCCTTATACCGAGTTTATATTTAACAAATTTTCTTTTTAAGGAACCAATATTTTTCTGCAGTGCGAATTCGAAAATTAAAACGAAACATACAAAAATCTTGCTACTTCATTGTTAACTAATTTTACGCATGAGGCTCTTATCTTTTGGAATCTTGAACCAAAATTTTAACATAAGATAATTGAAATTTTTCGATTAGTGTTAATGTCTAACCTCCGCTAAGGAATTCTCCGGTTTAAACTTACTCCATGCCTATGTCTTAAGGCAACAATGCATCAATTTGATAAAATACAAAGTTAATACTTATATAAGATAGAGCCACCAAACTTTTCTTGTAATTTTTCTTGTGAGCCTAATTCACAAAAAGAAAAACGTTGAGTTTTTTAAGCGACCCAATCCCCTAAGACCCTAGCATATCGTTCAAAACTTGGGATCGGATATTAACTCTTTTTTGGGAAAAATATGGTAGTGAATTTCCCACTGTCGGAAATGTTTTCATTTTTTTATCTGTGTATGTGATACAAATTATTAGTTTGAAATATATACTATGTATAATAGGCATTTTTTTATTTCATACATTTAAAAATTCTCAATATTTGCCATTTGATTAATCTTAACACATTATAAATTACAAAACTTCCATTATAAGAGAAAACATTTTATTATAAGCCTAAATTCCCACTTAAGGTACCCATTTTTTTTTTTTACTATATTCACATCTTTATTAAGGCCCATATGCAGTTCGAAAAATTACGCACGGAATTGCAAAATTTCATATAAAAAAAAAAAATCCCAAAAGGGAAGTTTTTGTCATTTCGTGCGAAATTTTTCGGCCTTTAAGAGAAAAAATCTCATTATATAAATCTTAATTCCCAGAGCCCTGCTCATTGTGAATGCTTTGTAATAAGATTGATCTTCACAAGATGCTGCATTATTATTATCATATCTCTAAAGAAAAAATCCTTTGAAATTTGTTGCCAAATTAATTACAAAGCTCTTTAATAATTTTTTTTTTTTTGTGTAATAGCTCTGGGCAATGCCAAGAGTTATACAAACACAATCAAAACGAACCAACCCACAAACCTTCACATTCACACTCACATTTACACCCACTCGCACTCACATTCACACTCACTTGCACCCACACCCACACCAAAAACACATAAACAAATTTTAATTTTTGTTGTACTCAGTCGACAGTGCATCATGCCACCATGGAGCGAACGAAACGAACCAAACTCGAAAGATACCAAGCTCAACCTACCGAGCGTAGTGAGCCAGTGACTCAACTCTCGACACTCGCTTCATCTTTATTTCATGTTTCAGACTTAATTTCGCCTTTTTCCAATTTCAGTTGTTGTCACAACTGGCAAACGGCTTGGGAAAATGAAAAGGAATCCAGCAAAAAAAAAAAAAACAACTGAAACAAAATGAAAGCAAAGAAATCCAACAAAATTGTGTACAAAATCCTTGACTCCAACATTTGACACTATGGGTATTTTGACGCTGTTTCCCAGACCTTTACACTTGCCCCCTACCCTTTTTTTGTCGTAATTTCTACCATTTACGCTGTCTGTGTGGGAGTATTTACTTATATATTTATGCTTAACTCCTCTACGAGAACTACATGAAACAAAAACAATTTGCTGCGCTGCGCTTCAATACTTTTCATTTTTCGCTCTTCTTCCCACTGACTGTTGCTCTTATTTTATTTTTTTGGGGCATTATTTTGGGAATTTTTTTGGCCGTCTGAATAAACAATGAGGGCGTCTTGAATAATAGATTTTTAGCTTTTGATTGTATTGGCGACAATATTTTGCGCGCCGCACAACCCTAAAAAATGTTTACGAAACCCCCCAACCACTGAAAACGCCCATTGGCGAGTTTGCTATAAAAACAATTTCATGAACTCGATGGCGACAAAAAGTTGGCGGAATAAAAATTAAATTGTACAAAATACAAATTGAAATTGCCAAGGCATTAACGTGACTTTTGTAGGTTGGTTTTTCTTATACATTTTCCCCCAAATTTTATTGGTTTTTACGAGTAGAGTAGTAGGCGCACACTGAGAGCAAATTGAAAATTGTCCAGGCAAGACATAAAAAAAAGGCTCCGACATTAACCGAAATGTGGTTAAAAATTAGAAAATGGCAAAGCAAATAAAGTGGAAATTTTAAAAAGGACTTTTTTTTTGTTCCTGGCAACTTTGAATATCAAGTACTTTAAAGTCTATTAAAGGCTTTGACAAGTTGTTAACTGAACTTGGAAGTTGTAATCAGCTTAAGTATACTAAAAAAAAAAAAAATCAAAAGGGATCTTAGGTATAAACAAATTTGAAACTGGTTTTACACATAAATTTAATTTGCAAAATATTTATAAATTGAAAATGAGGGTATAAACTTTTATTTTATAAAACGTTACTGAGTGCAGTATTCAAGGAATTATTTTGAATTTGTCATCTTGCTAGTAGTTCAGGAAAAAATTAATCAAATGTTTGTTGCCTTCAGTTAAAGTGAACCTTATTCCCAATGGGAATTTGTTTATTTGCATTTAAAAAAATTAAATTTTATTTAAAAATGCTTATCTTTAGTTTATTGCATGGTTTATTATTTGATTGATCTTCGAAAAAAAAAAGTCAAACAATAAGAATTTTGGCTTTATCGGGCAGAAGTGCAAACAACGTGGCTGAAATGTAGAAGTGTCATATGGCGTGCTGTGTTTTTATTAAAAAAAAGTTTCTGTGAGAAAAATTCAATTTTAATATTTCTTTATAACTTTATTTATTTAAAAAAAAATGGATTTACATTATTTTTGCGAATGTTTACAATCAGCTGTTATGGTGATACGCATGTATTTACTGGCGCTATTAATAACACTCTTTTGGGCAGAAGTGCATACTTGTTATGTTGGACACTGCTGCATTTCTGCCCAACAAAGAAAACACCTGAACTAAAGCTTACTTTTTTTTTATTACAATGCATAAAAAAAGAAGAAAAAAATTTAAAATATGTGGCACGACGCTCTTTTTGATCAATCTCATCTAGTTTAATGCTTTTTTCATTTGTAGTGAGGGTACAAGCAAAAATTCAGATCGCATATTTTTCAAAATTTAGATTACTGAACATCTAAGCTAATTTTGCAGACGTTTTTTTTAAGAAGCCATCATAAATAAATCAAGATATTTGGAAAAAAAATTTTCAATAAATGTAAAAAAATAATAATTTTTTTTACTAGTTTATTGTCGAACTTGCTAAAAAAAAAACCAATTCAAAACAATATAAATAAAAAAAAATTTTAAAAAAATTTACATATGGTATGTATGAGTTAGATAGATTATGAATTGATCAATTTAACAAGTGGCTTGTCAAACGCATCACATTTTTGGCCCATAGTAATAAAATTGGGCCGAATTTCAAAGTAAGTAAATATTTGCCTAAAAAGCTAGAAAATTAAAATAATACTACATATAAAATTTGTTAAAGTTACTCAACAAACAATGCCGGAAAATCAAACAAACTCCAACAGAGCTATGTTTAACTTTGAAGCAAATAAAATTCTATAGTTAAGGCAGACATTTATACGCCATAATGATATAGTCCATATACTTATTAAATCAACAGTTGTGACCTACTCCGATTTATATGCAAACAACTAGGCAAAGCATATATTTACTGGTTATATGTACTCATGTGTGTATGTATTACATATATGTATGTGGTAAATATATTTGCTTATCTGTCATCTGACACATTTCCATGACAAATCACTAGCATTACCCTGTAACCTAGCATGACCATATAGACGTCGTCTAAACTCATTACATAAACTAATCTAATCCCGCTCTCTCTATGTATGTTCTTACATGTACTACATATACATATATATTTATATTAAACACACACTTGAGTAGACAGCAAATATTTTATGCTTAGTAATTATGTTGCTTTCATTACATGACTCGACTGGGCCGCTCTGTGCACTCTTTTTGCCCATTGCAGATTCCTGGCTTATCACACATTTTTGGCTAATACATATATAACCACAGCCTGGTCTGACACACGCCCACAGGGTCGATTGGGTGTTCGGTCCGTCCCACTCACTCCTATAGCAGTCTCAGTGTCGCCCAAGTGGCACGCAGTGCTGCACGCACGCAACTAATGTACACAACTTAATTATCAAAACAAATCCTAGACAAAATATTGTATGCTCAATATAAATAATGGCACTAGACATTATATATGATACGTACAAAAACTTCAACTCCAACTACAATAACAACTCACTTGTAGCTACGTCGTCTATTGGCCAAAACCAAACTAAACCAAGCGGCAAACTTGCAACGCAATGTGGCAAGTGCCTGACACAACCATCCACCAGGCCCCTGTTGAAGGAAGTGAAGCGTATGGAACTGGGGAGTCGTTGTTGTTGTTTTTGCTGCTGCTGTTGTTGTTGTTGGTTGGTCCATGGTTCGACTGTTGTTTTTGAAGTTTTTACAGCGGCTTTCAAACTGCAAATTATGATGACACATGCTGGCAGCTCTATGCCTCTGCTGCATTGGTTAGAGTTGTCAGCCCAGCTCATGCGTGCTCTCGTTTGTAATGGTTGCAACGAAACAAAGCAATAGCCAACAAATACCCCAAGGCACAGTGGGACCACATGGAAAGCAGGATATTGCTCTATTAAAAATTTCATGTAAAACTTTACAAATTTTATACTAACTTCTGAATACTAATAAGCCCAAAGCTCCATAATTATGTTAACTAGGTTCCACAGATTTTAGTATAGTCAACCAAAAACAATAACGTTGCTTTAAATAAACGGTTTTTAAAGTATTACTATCACGTACTATTTTTTTCCTAGACTTAGTAGTCTACAGACTCCTAGAAGTCTAGTAGCCCTTGAAGTCGCCATCTTCTTAAAATATCTCCAGGTAGTACCTATATATATATTTCCTAGAGTTCCAAGGTGGAACATAGGGCCACTCCAGGTAGTATAAGGGAGTGTAAGTGTTGCCAATACGGTTCCCGAATGAGGTATACCCTTTAGGGATTTCTAATAAATAAATAAATAGAGTTTTACATCGATACATTGAGAGTTACGAGCGTAATCAAAGAAAACACAACTCGAGTGGTAGTGGACAATTTGTATGCTAGCTTAAAGGTCAGCATTGTTTCAATCATTAGGATCACATGGCACGAACCAACATAGCGAATTGAGCTCTTATAGGAAAGTTAACTATGCTGATATTGAAATAGAAAACAAAAACAACTATATTTTTATTTATAGTGAATAAACGGATTAGTTTATTTTCAAGTTAGAGGTCTTCGCTACCTGTTTGCTTCGCTCGACAACCATTGCCTCATTTTTTTTTTTATCAACATCCATATATGTCCTTGGATCATTGAATGCATTTCAAGAATAGAAAACGAAAACAAACAAATTTGTATGCATACCGAATCATTTCCATCAAAGTCTCCGCTTACTGTTCGCTTGCTTGCCAACAGCCGCCTGACGTTCTTTATCCTGTGTCGATTATTATATCTTCTGTCCCGGTACATAAGAATCCAACATGAGGTTT
Organism: Chymomyza fuscimana; assembly: GCA_949987675.1. NCBI lineage: Eukaryota > Metazoa > Arthropoda > Insecta > Diptera > Drosophilidae > Chymomyza > Chymomyza fuscimana. The sequence continues at coordinate 44,634,130 of OX465088.1, read as the reverse complement.
TGTTTCTTAGTTCACGTTGTTGTGTAAGATGTCCGCTTAATTTCTTACTATACTATCTAACGTTTCGAATTCGATCGCGTGCACAGTTATACGGATTCTTCGCTTTTCCCCGGTATAATCATACAAAGTGATTACATTAGATTCACGTAACGAAATGAGCTGTGTGTGCATACGTTAGAAAACCGAATAGAAAAAAACAGATTTAAGGGTAGCTTAGTTTGCAGAAAAAAAAAAACAGAAGTTGGTCTCCTCAAGTCTCAAACTCGATTCTCAGTCAAGACCAGAGCTGGGCAAATGGAGAGCGGTCTGCCGTACAAAAACCAAAATGCACGAACAAAAAAGAAAAAGCTAAAGGAACTTCGTTTCTGAGAGGGTTTTCAGACCACATGCTTTATTTTATTATTTAAACAAAATTTTCCTTGACACCTTTTTAGTTGCCTGGGACTATATCCAAAACACATTTACCTCTCGAAATAAGTGAGATCCACATCACGTTTCTTCAGTTGTCCAAAATCGTTAATCTCGATATTAGTTTTTGCTTAGTAAAGGGTCATCAATCTTGAATCGGAAAATCTTTATTATCTATTGATAAGAACCGTTCTTGCCATTCACTTTTTCAAAAAAAAAAAATCCCTTTCAAATGTTGGCCGCAACTGCACCGTAGCTCGTCCAAGCGGAGGTTCCAACTTTCGATGACGCGTTCGAGCATAATCGGCGGTATCTCGCGAATAACACGGGTAATGTTGGCCTCTAATGATTCAATCGTAGCTGGATTATCCACAAACACTTTAGACTTCACGTAGCGTGATATCACCCGATCTTGGTGGCCAATTCACCGGTCCGGAGCGTGAAATTAATTGTTCACTGATTTGGTTCCTCAATATGTCCATTGTTTGTGGCAAGTAGCGCCGTCTTGTTGACACCAAATGTCCCCGAGGTCTCGGGCTTCAATTTTAGGTAGCAAATAATTCGTTATCATGGTGCGATATCGGTCGCCATTGACGGTTACGGTCTGACCAGCGTCATTTTTTATGAAATATGGACCGATTGTTCCCCCGGCCCATAAACTACGCGCTGGACGAAGTCTATTCGTTCGAGTGTCATCCAATAATGAATATTGGGTCTCAAATTTGTTGATGGTATGGCGAATAGTGGTCTCAGTAGGTCGATTATGGCAACCATAAAACGGCCTAAGCGCGCGAAAAACATTCTTTACAGAACACGAGTTTTCGTAATATAATTGTACGATTTGTAAACGTTGTTCGGGTGTAAGTTTTTTCATGATGAAATGGCAATGAAAACTGAATAAAAAACACATGGTAACTTGACAGTACTCCCGCGTGGTTTATCAAAAAAAAACCTTATTGAAAAAAAAATCTCATGATTGATGACCCTTTAGAATCAAAAAGTCAGATATGGGAGGATCAAATGCATGCGGCGGTAAACCCATTAAACACACAAAGCTCAGGAAGTCTTCTTCAAGAGCCGATTAGAGAGATCCCGCATTGTCACAATACATAATGATCCAAATCACCGTATAGGACCCAGAATTGACCTAACTCCAGAGTTCTTATGGTACGCTTGCTCTGCATTTGCTTATCTTCAAAAGAAAGCTCTTTAATTTTGTCGTCTGTTATAATATTATTAGCGATAATATTTATACTAAACTGTTTTACATGCCCAGAAAGCTATCGAAATCTCAAAAAATATCTCCCAATATCAATTTGCGCATATTATCGATATTTTTTTGGCAAAACTACTAAACTTCAGAATGGTCGTCGGAGTACTTACTATTTAGCAATTCAAGTAGTCACCGTTTCAGAGCATAAAAATTTTCTTCCAGCAATAAGATTTACCGATTATATACTGAGGTTTATTTATCCATTTTCTTCTATTTTGCCCACTGTGCAACTCCTAAGCAACTCTAGCATATTTAGCAGCTGCTATTGCGCATCAATTTTTCCTGTTGCTCTTTGCTGATTTCTGTCCACAGTTCGTTGCGTTGCATGCACCAGTCATATCTGGGGTTTCTCTAAAATATAACTATATGTATATAATAATATATCTGTATATATATATATGATATTATAATGCTGTAAGCTTGTCTTGTCTTCCACAAACGTCGATGTCTGTTGCCGTCTGTAACATCTTCGAAGTTGAACAAATTTACTTTTTTTGAGCTGTTGCTGTTATTTTTTTTATAGTATCTTTGGTTTGCTTCAGTTTTTTGCTCCTTTATATAAAATTTCATCTTTTAGTTGTTTTGTGTTGTCTGGAGCTGATGTTGTTTTTGTTGTTGGTCTGTTGGTCCAACGTTAAAGCGTTCGTTGTAAGTATGTTGCATGTTATTAACCCCGGATGACAATGCATAATTTGAAAATTTTATACAAGTGTGTAGTGGGCGTTGCACAATGGAACAGACCAAACAAGAACTTTCAATTTAAGTCATGTTTTATAGAATCACTTTGAAAGGAAAATTCAATTACAAAAATATTATATTATAGTTTATTTTATAACAAGATGGGCTTTTATAGAAATGTCTGGGGCGTTGTGTGGACCCCGACTGGACAAAACAAAAATGTGTACGCTTTTAGTGAGTTTTCACATATTATGCGAGGTATGTTTAAAAAGTTACGAAAAGTGAGCGTTTTTGTGGGTTATATTAGTCTGACACATATAATTTTTTTCATGGCGGTGTTGGTAAGCATCTATAAAATATATGTGCATAGTGTAACATATTTGGGAATTGAAGCAAGTGCGAGATTGATTATTCGGAAAAATTCCACTAGGACTACTTGAGCTAATTTGAAAATTTCTCAAAAGGTATATTTTTTCGTAGCAGTGTTGCTCAGCATTTCGAAAAAGTATGCGCATAGTTGAAACTACTTGGTAAGCCTGTTGCAAGTATTTTGGTGAGATAAAGAATTAATTATTTAGAAAAATTACTGACTTACTTCATTATTTCCTAGTTGGGTTGGTCAACATTTCAAAAAAATGTGTGCAAAGTGGAACCTACTTGTTTAGCCTGTTGCAAATATTTTGGTGCAGGATTTTTTATTTAGCATTCGAAATAATGTGCCTAAAGTCTATTTAATATTTCTGCATTGCTTTTGAATTTATTAATAAGGGAATTTTTTTAAAAAATCGACACATTCGAAAATTTGAATTGAAGCGACCTCTGCACTTGACGATCGTACAAAGTTTTTTTCCACTATATTCAAATTAATTCAAGCGGCATCTCCGATTTCAAGTTTTCATTTTCGGAAAAGACTATTATACTTATTGTATACTAAAAAAAAACCCAAAACCAAATTAAAAAAATTTCTTAAAGATAACATAATGTAATACTTTTTCTTTGATCCATTTCTTTGACAAATAAATTATTACATACTTTTCTGAGATCTTTACCAACACTGCAACGAATATTTTGAGCGAATCTAAAGTAAAGTTTCGTCAAAGAAAATTTATATATACGGCGTGTTTTTTCATACCTTCTGGGATGACCGACTAAATGCTACAGTGCGATCGCGACTTGGTCGATACTTGTTTCTATGGATTTCTGTTAAGATTTTCTTTTATGGAATATGTTATTTAGTAATAAAAAATCCAGTTAAAACCAACTTTCGCAAAAAATATATATCGATTACAATAAATTGTTAACGTTCCCTCTGCAAACAATGAGCTATTTAATAACATCGTTGAAGTTGGATTGTTTCAATTTCGAAAAACTGTTACCTTCGAGCTCACCATCTCACACAGCTATAAAAGCACTTAACCCTACAAACAATTAGTAAACAGTACAAGATCTTGATACCAATAATGATAACAATAAGCTACTCTGAGAATCCAATCGCACAAACATGCAAGTAGATAACCTACAAGACACATCATAAAAAGCTAAAACCATGTCAAGCTCTCACACAGACATATGTGTGTTTGGCATGTAATAAAAACCAATTTAGGAACCTTTTAACGAGTTCAGTAGCCCGGGCAGAAAGCCCAAAGTATACGAAAACAACCATGTTGTAAGTATATTGGAGGGTAATCAATGCCAATGCCAAAATGGCTATACAATATAAGCACACAAACTGAAATGAAAATCCGGTGCCAGCGAAGGGGTTAAAGACATTGCCAAATGCGCATCAAAGAGTTGTGCCAGAAGCTTCCACAGTCTCTCTCTGTCTGTGTGCATCTGAGTGTGTCTAAAGACAATAAAATAAAGTTGATTAAATCCCTTGAAAATCGCACAACGGCGACAAAGTTGTTTATGTGCGATTCCCGTGCCCGGACACAAGACACGTTCGCATATCGGAACTTTTGCAAGTTGTTAGAGATAAAAACAAACAGCGCAAGATACGACGTTAATCCCGCCTTTACTAACAATTTCCAGACAATGCCAAACCAGACCCAACAAACAAACGAACCAACCAACCAACCAACAAACAAACAAACAAACAAACATACACACACACAGACGACAAGCACTTTCCAAGGATATTAAAAGCGAGTTATCAACAAACAAAATGCATCCCAACTTGGAGTAAAAACGCAGTCCCTGTGGATACCAGAAGCAGCGCCGGGAAGTATAAATCGACTGCAGCTATACAAACAGAGCAGATTTTCAGCTAGTCAGTTTGGCGCGTATCCGGCTGAAAGACAACGGATATGAATATACCCTAAAGCTATCAGACAGCGTAAATGAGCGTGTATTGAAGATAAAAGTTGCTACAAGAGAACCCCATAAAAAAAAAACCAAAGTACAAAACAAAAGCACAAAAAACAAAAACGTAACAAAACAAAGCATAAAATGCAATGTTCAGAGTATAAAAACAAACAAATTGCAACTAAATGCTGAGGATTGAGTCGGGACTATTCCCCTCCAGCTTTGCTTAGCTTATACGTAAAAAAAAAAAAGTCTGTTTGGTACCAAAAACAAAAAAAAACAGGAAAAGATACTACCTTGCAACAAAAGCAAGTACAGCAAACTGTACTAAATCAAACAGATAATGTAGTTTTTTTTTTGAAGCATAATGCTCTTTGTGTTATGGCAATGATCGGATTTTGACGTAAGGATGCATAATTTAAGCTAACTTAAGAGACTTGTACAAAAAATAATATGGATAAGCATTGGATATGGCATAAAAACGTACAACGAAAACAAGCAAATTTTACTCGTTTTCGTTTTTGCGGGCTCCAAATTTCATATGTTTGTTATCGATAGGGTCTGATATTTCCCTTACAGCTCGTTTGATGAAAAAGGTAAATTTTATGGAAGACATGAACCATTTATGCAAGACACGAACCATGTGTGCGTATGTGGACTATTTTGTCAATTCGTTTTAATTTCTCTTGTAACAAAGTATTCGGATTTGAACCACATAACGAATTCGTTTTGGTGAAATTGAGCGCACCAAACATATGTGAATTTTAATTTAAAGTGGAAGGTATTAAAATTATAGAAAAAAAGTCCTGAAATTGATGTAAAAATTTGTACACGTCAGAAAACAAGACAACTCATTTTCGAGAATAAAATCTTAAACAAGTTAAGGACCATCATAAATTTTTTTTGTTTTTACAGTGCCAGTAACATAGTTTTTAAGATAAATAGTATTTTTTTTTTCCAAAGCAAATAGATTTTTAAACCATATTTAGGCTTTTACTTTGTCGCGAAAAAATGCAAAATGGCTAAAGTAAAACATGAACAACCCTAGCTACGAGGCGTAAAGGCAAAAGTGCCAGACTAACAACGTAAGCAAAAATAAGTGCGTGGCGTGCTTTGTTTTTTTTATTTGCTGATCTTCCACTGCCAAAAAAAGGCAGCTTAATAAATAAAAATAAATAAGATAATTTCAAATACTTTTGCCGGTTTTTTACAAATAAAAATTGTATGACCAAAATCGCTTTTTAGAGTTTTCAGTTTTGTGCAAAAGTGCATTAGTTTTCGCAGTCAACGCTCTGGATCGGGCATCACTTCTTTTTTAAGTGTAATTTGTTGTTGGACAGGTTCAAAATTCGAGATCAAACCGCCGGGATCCCACTACCGTTTATTAAAACAATTTTATTCAATTTACCAAAATTATTTGAAACAATTCTTTATCTAAGATTTTAAGACTGACCAAAGGCTTCAAATAAATGTTTGGCTTTGTTTCCGCTCTTGGCACAATGTTAAAACAAGAAGAATTGAAAAATTAATAGCAAACAATTTTGGAACAGTTTGAAAGATACATAGAATTTCAAATTTAAATGATAAACGAATGGTTTGAAATTTCTCTAAAAATTGAATATTAAAACTTTATTTTAAAAGTTCGTTTCGTTATTTTTAAAGATCTTTAAGAAAAATAAAAGCGTTATATAAATTCCCAAAATAATCTACTCAGTATAATAAAATTATTTGGGATAAATTCAACAAAAAAAGTAAAGTAAGTAAAATATTATAAAACTATCGATACTCTATTAATTTAAAAATGATCTTGATACTTTTTGTTATTTATTCTTCATTTTCATAGGAAATGTGCTTATAAAATGTTGGTCGAGATCTTTTAAAGCTGTTGTTTATATTGTGCTTAAAATAGCTTGGTTGAGATTTTTCAAAGGTATTTCTAGCGGCACCAAAAAAATATTATTTTCGGTTGAGTCTTAAAGGAAGAGATATTTGGATTACCAAAGTAAGGTTTTCGGGTTAAAATAGTTTTATGGCTTTTCGAAGTTGAGCTATAGAACTGAAGATCAATTTAAAAAAATTTATCACCAACATATTGCTTGAGTCCATTGAAACGAGTTTGAAAAAGAATTGGAAAGAATATTAAATTGGAGCATAAAACCAAGTAAGCTTAATTTTTGGGGAAACCACTTATTACCTTTCCAAAAAATGTACTTTCGGCTTTGCAGGTAACCATGCCTTGTTTGAGAAATAACGTTTAAGCTTTCAACTATTTTTTAGGGTTGCGATGTTCATAATGGCTATATGAATCATATGGATGAGTCGAACAAATAGTATTCGAAAGAGGCAACGTGCTAGTTCAACAAGCACATCTCATACCATCAAAAAAACATAATGAAAGACCAACATTTTGAATAAAGGCAAAAAAGCTCAACTCCAGATAACTTACTTATTTATTAATGAAAAAAAAGCGACCCTCAAAAGCTACGTATGCACACTTAAGCTGGGAAGCAAAAGGATTAAAATCCCAAAACAGCTGCATTTAAAAAAACTGCTCAAATAAATATTTACTCAAATTTCTATTGGATAGACAAAATCTACATTAACATTTAAAAATTTTAAAGTTTCCCCAACCGCTACATACATTTTTGTATACCACTTAACCGGCTGTTTCCAAGTATCTAACCAGCCAACCGCAACTCAGTCAGCCAGTATTGAATAACGGCAGCCAAAACCCTCTAAAACTTTTAACTTGGGCTAAACCATAAAAATGTACAGACCCAAAAAAAAAAGTGAAAAAACAACAATCATAGTTGGCTGCTCGTTTGCCCGTTAACACAACAGCAGCAGCAGCATCATCATCGCCATCTTCATCATCATCCGGGCCTTCACTGGACCCACAACTAACCCATTCATACAATTCATAACAAACTGCATAACCAAGTTGTCTTTATGCTATGCTCAACATGCCTCAAAAAAATAAAAATAAAAAAAAAAAAAAAGTAAAAAGATAACAAACTATCTTGCCACACATAAAAAATGCTGTTGCATATATGAGGGAGTATTATGTCGATTGCGTGGGCGTTACCAGTTCCCAACAAAACTCTGGCCAATGCTATTAACTGGTCATACCCCTCACAAACACAGACACATAGAGGACGACTCTGGTTATGTCTAACGTTTTTATGAGTCCCAGCACCATGGCCATGGACAAAGGTGCACAGGTACGAAAAAGTACTTGTGCCCATAATCGTATCAACTGGAGATTTGTAATATGAAGCGGAAGAAATGGTGGCTGCTTTTACAGGCCAATGTTGTTTTTTTGTTCCTGCTTTTTACATTACTTTTTTAGATGTCTATACAGTGTCTGTGGAAAAAAAAAAAACACAACCTAACCAACTGATAAATGCAAGTCATTGTTGGCATATTCGATAGCCATTGCGATTTATTGACAAGTTGTTTGGGCTAAGGCAAAAAACATTAACACTTAGTCGACTGGATATCCGATGTCTGTGAGGTAACGATGAAAAAAATATCGAAATACAACACAAAAATTCGACATTTTGAAAAGGTGTCATTTTGAAAGATGGAGGAGATACAGATACGGGCATTTGGAATAGATAATATATGTGAGAAAATGGTTAGTGTCCGAACTGGCCATAGAACAGATACTTGTTTTATTACCCTGAGTTTCAAAAATTTGGTTCCAACACCACGATATTGAAAGAAACCGGTGTCCTAAATCACAAAAAAAAAAAAAAAGAAAAACGTACGTTAAAGTCGGGCGCGGTCGACTTTGGGTAGCCTGTACCACCCCTTTGCAATTATATCCGATACATTGCTTAAGAACTCCAAAAGATATTTTTTTTGCCAAATTTGATTACGACATTTTCATAAACAAGTAAAAATCAGTCGAATTTTGCACCAAAAACTTTTTTTTGACCTATCGGTCCTATGGGGTCTATATGATATAGTCAATCGATTTTGATCAAATTTGGTACACTGATTGGGAACTATAAGAAACTTCCGACTGCCAAATGTTTTCAAATACTTCCCTTGCCGACTTAATAAATGAGTATATGATGCTTGCACCTTACCGAAAACTTTAACTTTTATTAAAAACAAGTAAAATAAATTTCAAACTAGAACCCATATTTTATTTTATTATATTCTTCGCACAATCTTAACCTACGTTTGTTGTTCCAAATATAGCACATAAATAAAAGAAAAACGGTTAGAAATTACAACTTTATCTTTAGCATATTTTTTTTTGTTTTTTTTTATATATGCGCATAAACTTTTCCAATATGAAAAACTTTGTGCTCAGCGTATTGAAATACTTTGTATTCAACTAGTTTTTAATCAAGAAACCAATTGAGCTGCTAAGTCCTGTACTTCGAATCACCAAGTCAAGCCAATTTAGCATAACTTTTGGCAACACCCACGCACTTTTAAAGTTCATGCGAATCTAGGCAAGAAAAAAAAAAGTGTTGGACAAAACTTTACTGATTTAAGCAACACCCACACATGCCTCGGTACAAACCATTACAATGACCGCAACGACAACAACAACATGGATGGGATAGTCGTCATAAGGCAAATGGCCGTCCGGCTGAGCTGCCCGGTTCAATGTACAGCCATGGACGTATACTACGCTACGACTTTGACCGGATCAGGATGGAACCGAACGGATGAAAGAGCAGCCGTTGCATGAGCCAAGTAAAAACTCATCAAACTATATTTTCAATAAATAATGACAACGATGGTTGGTTGGCTGACTGGCTGGCTATGTATTTATGTAGTTGATGACGCCATTTTGCTTCAGATTTTTCAGTTTATACTAAACGTCTAACATGATACTTTAAGTTTATTACGCGGTTTGTAACACATGACGTGAGGTATATAAAAAAATAAGCAGACCCATTTCGGGCTTCCATTCTGAATTCGATTGTACGGAATGAATTGCTATAAATCGAATGGAGATCGAAAATGAAATTCACTGCATGTCTGAATAAGCACAAATACAAAGCGATTTCACTTTTCATTTAAAAAATGTATCTAATAAAATACAAAATCAAATACTATGAAGACCAAAAATTAATCTTTTGTCTGAACCGTAAAAAATTGAGCCAGTTTTCTGCGCAGCCGAACTCGCGCACTTTTTGGCGTCACCTTGTTCGTGTAAGACGTTTAAACTCTATGGTTAATAATTTTTCATATTTCGATTTCAAGCTGTGGAATAAATTTTATGAATTTTATTGGTCAATTGTCTTATTGAAACTTTTTTCCAGAAATCTTCGAAAATATAAAAAATGTATATTTAAAGAGCTAGAATGTATGAAAATATAGTTTACGATATATTTTATGGAAATAAAACTGCGATAATACCAGCAGCACAGGAATCATATCGGTTGTTATTTAATAATTAATTTCAACCTTATTAGATTGGGACATCTGAGGAACTTAATTTTGGGATAAAATAAGGCCAGTTACGATTAGGTCTGTTGTAGGGTTTGGGCTTGTGTTCTAGCTCCCTTAGCGAATGTTTATAAACTAATGATTCCGATTGGTTTGCAATAATATTATACCTAACTATGCAGAAGAGAAGATAGATAAGTTACCCTAAAATCTACTCTTTCCAGTTCTTAGTTTATAGTTTTGCTATGCAAAGAGCATGCAATATTCTGCGTCACCTTAGTTGGCCTTCCACCAAAAATGCTACCATGTTAATTTATACTTTTTGCCCATTGTGCTGCCAACAACTTCATTGATTTTGTGCCATTGTGTTGCTGCTACTACATGGGTGGCACAAAAGGTGGTAAAAACCGCGACAAGCATGAAATCGAATCATAAAAAAGTACACAAAATATACACATATGTATTACGAATTTGTCTGAGTGTGTACATATTATATACCACGCCCAGGCAGGCATGCAGCGCGCGCTGCATTGTATGCAACACACATTTGCATGTGCGGCAAAAAGTTTTTGTGGCAAACCGGCAAACAGCGGCATATCTGTCAGGCCGCCTGTTCGTCTGCCAGTTTGACAGTTTTCCAAGTCTGTCTGTGAAAAGACCCCAGCTGACAAGTCAACAACGTCAGCTGCCTTGGAGTGGCTTACAACAGTCATAGTCGGCCGCGACCACGTTCAGGATAAGAGCAAGTTTCAACTATGAGCCGTGGCCTAAACGAGTTGTAAAGCTACTCTGCGGCATTTTTCATTCTTTTCGACCGCGTCGGCACATATTACAATATAAATTGCACTTTGGGGAGCGCTTTACTTGCCCGTACCGCGAACCGGCTCAAAGTGCCAGTGTGTGAATTGGCCAAGCACGCAGTCAAAAGTTTTTACTCGTCGCAAATGTGCAGTATAAGCCAGGACATGGTTGGGAACCAGGTCCAGTCAGCTGTTGAGTGTTATTGATGTGAACATGTGTGTGTGCGTTTGGAATATGTTTAAAAAAAAAAAAATGTTTAGGTTCGTTCAACTTGGATTCAATTAAATTTTGCTGGTATGCTTTAATTTGGATAGATTGAATTTCTAAAGCCAAAGTAATCCAAAGTGGGGTACATATTCTATTACCTAAAAGGTGTGCATTTTAAATTTTCAAAGTAATCTTGTGTAGCTTTGGGAATATGAAAATCTTACCCAGACAACATTAAAATTCACGTGCTTTTTTAAATTGCTAAGCAAGTTAGTAATTATCTTTTATAGCTTGGCAGAGCGCATATTAAATTTAGGCTCTAGCTGAATATTTTGTCCCGGGAGTAAAAAGTGAAATAATTGAAAAGTTAAATTGTTAAAGTAAGAAATTCTAGTTAGATTTAATAGACAAAAATCTTGCTGGCTTTTTAATTTAAAGCACTTATCAAGAAGCACCTCAGTTCGTGACGTCACAAAAGCAACAAAATAATCAATTTGCTTACTACTGCCATGTTCTATACACAACTGAACAAAAATTTGTGATTAAAGCGTCCGCTAAGAACGATTGTAAAGATTCTTAGATCAACTAGTTCAAAAAATTAAACCAGCTAGAACAGGAAAACATAGAACCTTCATAAAGAGAGGTATTAAATCTAGAGGTCACAATGAAAAATTAAAATGTTGAATATTTCTACATAATGGCTAAATACACCCAATATTTAAGGAGAATAAATCTTTGGCTTTTTGGCATAACCAGTTAAGTCTATATATCAACTTTTCGAGAAAATAAATGTAAGTTCTCTAATTTCAAATGAATTACTTTTACATATTGCTTTACATTTTTAAAAATTTTAAAAACTTGAACATCAAAGACGAGAAATATTTAACTATAATTAAGTTGTTTCTGTGATTAAGTGAAGCTTCCTAAGAAAAGTTATGCTGGTACAAATGAAATATTACAACACTTACCTCTTTCAACTCCAGAAATATCTTTTGCGTAACCTGAAAATAAAAAAATGAAAAACAAAATCAATAAAGTTAATTCCAAACAGTTTGAAAATATTTTTATGTTATTTTTCTTGTGCTCGTTATATTAGTTGAATGTTTAAGCAACACATACAACAAATATGCAAATAAAAAAATCTATACAACTTTTTGGTTAGGGTGAGGCAGTTCCAACCGACGACTGAAGAGTTTTGGGCGCACACGCAAAGTATTCAAATTAAAAACCACTTCAGTGAGTAAAGTGCAGCCAGGAAAATGTTTCCTTCCTGCCAACGGGGGCAAGAAAACTTGCGAAAGGCAAAGACTTTTTTCATTGGTATATGAGTTGAGTTTTTGGGTGGGGGGTGGGCTCTCTAAAAAGCACAGCATTCAGTTAAGTGGGATTCAGTCAACGCCCCATGGCGTCCTTTTCATACCCTACCCCCCTACACACACAAAGGCCCTAACATGACTGTGTGTGTGTGTGTTTCTCTCTGTCATCCTCAACTTAAAAATGTCGAAAAACATGAATTTTTCTAATTTTCTCTTTATCTTGCTTGTTTTGTGCTCGGATCTGAAAGCAGCAGCTGCAGGTAACTGCAAGTTGTATAAATATTATAACAAGTCCCAGAAAACTAAAGAAGAAAAAAATATATTATATCCTACACTTAAAATAAAATAAAATTTCAAATTGCATTAAAAAAGAAAATGTTGAAAAAAAATAACCAAAAATACTAGGTACGAATAAAATTTTGTTTGGGTTGCCAGCTTGGAATTAAATAAACTTAAGCTGCTGCAAATGCATTTTGAGGTAAGCCAAAATGTGCCACAAAGAAATACATAAAACATTTTCGAATGAAAACAGTTGGAAGATCTCAACTTTAAAATACTCTATAGTCTTGAATTTGCAGCAATCTTTATTGTAGTTCATTAAAGTTTATTTGTCATTTACAAGGTCATTAAATTGTATTAAAAAACCAAATGATGCAATGATTGTTTTCTCAGGAATGGATTTAAAAAGATTATATGCGAAAAAATATATAAGAACTTGTAGGCAAACAAGAAGATAAATAATTAAACAAAGTTATTCATAAAACTTCAAAGATTTCAAAAAGTGTAAGTCAAGAATGGGATAATGAGATGAATAATTAATGACTGTTCACTTGGGAATAGATTTTAAACAAAAATTAAAACCTTTACGAAAAGTTATTTAGAAAAATATAAATTAAATAAAGCTATTGATAAAAAAGAAGATTCTTTGTTTTTCAAAAATAGTTAAAAACAGCGAATCAAGAAATACGAAGTCAGTATGAATATTTGTATAAGGTAGCCAAAGAAGAGGAGGAGAATGCAACTCAACATCGATATTACGAAAACAACTAGAATCTAAAATGAAATAAATTTAGTTGCTCTCAATAGGAACAAATTGAATTTATTCGTTATGGCGCTATGTTATATATTTAATATAGAAAATTTAATACAGAAATCCGATGGTTTTCCAAAGAAAGAAAAGAACTTAGGAACCGATGATTGTGTTCACTTTATGATTTGCACACTCTATGGATAAATCCGACTCTCCTTGCTCCTTGGAGTAAGGCTTAAAATATTCAAAAAGAATACATTTTTTAGTTTATTTAAATGTACTTTTTTTAATCGTTAATTTCAAGTTTAATCAATTTTACTAATACAAAAAAAAAATTTTGAGTTTTCTTAAACGTTTCGTAATTGCCATAAACTGTTCGAATCAACTATAGAAAACAATATAGGTATATTCCTATGTTATCAATACTACACATTGTTAAAAACATTAAAATTTTAAATTAAGATTATAATTATAAGATCAAATAACCTTAAAATAAGTTAAAATTCTAGAGAAAAAAAAAAAAAAAAATTAAGACATTTTTTAAATCGAAATAAAAGTCATTAAATAGAAGAAAAAAAGTATTCGAAATCGAGCATCGAAACAATTACAGAAAGCAATGTTATCAATACTAGACATTTTTAAAAAATAAAATCTTTAATTAGGTTTTTTAGCACCTTTGATTTTAATTTTTAAAATAAGACCAATTAATCTTTAAATAAGTTAAAATTTTGGAATTTGAATTTAAAAACAAAAACATATCGAACTTAAAGCAAGACAAGTTAGACTAAAAATGTTTAAAATCGAAAAAAATCATTAATAAAGGTTCAATAAATTTAAATTTTCATCATAATTAAAATTTAAACTTTCAACAGAAATTAAATTTTAAACTTACAACAACAACAAAATAAAAGTAAACAAAAAGAGATCCAAAATTCGAAAAACATGTTCAAAAGCATTTTCATATTAAAGTTTTTAATATGGAAACAAAAATTACGATGTTTATTAATCTTATAAAACGAAATTCAAAATTTTTAAAATCTTATTTCAAGATTATTTTAAATTCAAAAATGAAAGATTTTTGTCACGATTTTAGACTTTTTCCAGTTTTACTATCTTGAACAAAAATAAAGAAGTAGTCCATTCTAAAAATTAAAACAATTTGTACTTAAAATGAGCCACAAAAATCGTTTTTGAAGATTCGCCTACAATTTCCAATTTTTTTCTCAGCTTAGTTATTATAATTTGAGATTATTGTTTTTAGGTAACTTTCGGTTTCAAAAAACCATAATTGAGATAAGATAAGATAAGAATTGCAAGACGAGCATAGTGCCCTAAACCAAGCTAGATTTCCCATGTAATAATACTTTTTCAAAACAGAAGTACAATAAATTTTTGTGCTTATAGCTTTAAAAAATAAATTAAAAAAAATAAAATTCATATTTCAAAATTGTGATTATAGAAGACCTGATGTTATGTTTAATAGATACTCAAAAAGAAATATTTTTTTAAAATGCAAAACAACTTGCTAGCTATTTTGTTTTTAGAGAATTTATTATTTACTCTTCTAGTTTACCAAATTTAACTGTCAACTACAAAAATAGTATTCGAAATTGAGTTTTAACTGTCAAGTTTTTTTAAGTGAGGTTTTAGATTTGCAAAAACTCAATTAAAAAATATCTTTCCATTAGTATTGTTATTTTCTAAGGTATACACCATATGGCAGAAAAGCATGCATTGCTTTATTTACAAACGATTTGCATATTTTAGCCATTTTTTTTATACAGCACTCCAATTTAGGGCTTACTTGACACTGTCCAAAGCAGAATAAACTCAGAATGCTGGCAGCCGTTTTTAAAAACGGAAATGGCTAAAACTGCAGTATAAGGACAAATTGAAAAGGAAAAAATAAAAATTCAAATAAATTTTATAGGGTTTAAATACGTGACAAATACTCTAGCGTAAATTGAGGTCTACATTGATTTAATGGTTTTTACCATCATTTTTCAACCGAATTCTGAGTGGCCAAAAGCGCCGCAATGCATCACAAATGCATATAATTATCTCATAATAATCCAATAAGTAAATATATTCATTGACACTCTGTAACAAAATGCGTCCCAAATCAATAAAATTTCGAAAATAAAGCAGAATTTTTATATTTATAATTCGCCTCATTAAATCACCGCAAAAATATATATGTACTCCCAAAACATTCAAGCCAACACAACACCGCAGAGCTCATTAAAAATTCTGATGCACATTTAAATATTTTGTTACCAATAAAAAGCGTTTTCATGCATCAATAAATTCATTTAAAAGTTGCGTAACTTTTTGTTCATTTTATTTGAATTTTGCAGATACATTTACTCTACCACACATGTGTGTGTATCTGTGAGTTAATAGTTTTTGTATTGGGTTGCACAGTACGTCTAATTAACGCTAAATTCACATTAGAATAATGCACAAGTTGTGCACATTTGGACAACAATAGAGGTTTATAATATTGGGGTATGCATTAGTTCTGGCGGGTGTTGAATTAGACGAGGACTGCGAAGACTATGCCTGCACATTTTTTAAAACAAATATTTAATAACAACGAATAGTGGATATTATTAAAAACATTAAGCTTAAATAATGAATAATGGTGAAAATGGAAAATTTTGTTTGCAATCTTTGCACAATACAACACGTGCAAGAACTAATGAACAACCATTTTGCTATGCATCGAAATTAAAAGTGCGTTCATAAAAATTAGCAGATTATACAAAAGGGTTTCTTATGTATTCAAAAGAAGCAAATAGAACAAGACAATGTTTCAATTCTAAGAACTGATTAATTAACCAGGAAAAAACACATTTATTTTTACACTCAGTTAAGAAAAATCTAAAAATTTAAGAAGTTTCAACCAAAAATTCAACATACCTGACCAAGAAACACAGATACTATATACAATGGTTAATACTGGTCTATAAGGTGAACGGTTCGATAGAACTTAGAATAAAGATAAAGTCAAAGACAGTGGGTTTTGAGATAACTCCATGAATATTGTAACGACTCGGTTCTGTCCACCAGAATGGATTCTATATATAAGATTGGGAAGCCTTCTTGTTAGAAAATTAATCAAAGACTCGCAAATAAGGAACTACAATGTCAAGGTTATGCAATGCTATAATTAATGTTGGATTTAAAAATAAGCTTGAAGAAACTTTTAATAATATAACACAGAATGGAATAAATATTAGTTATGCTCTTGCCTAATGTTTACAGGAACACCCATAAAAGTCTAAAACCAAAAAGTTGATCTCACAACCTATGGCGTTGACTGCCATTTTGAAAAACGTTTCAGCCCTTTTATCTTTGATTCTATCAGTCCTAAAGAAAAACTGCTTAAACAAAAAATGTTACGAATTCAATTTCGTATTTTTTTATTAAATACAGAGATACTCAGATGTTGATATTTTGGACGTTAGGTGGCGCCAAAGCTACCAAAAAAGAAAAAGTTTTCGTTTTTTTTTGTTGTTAATTTTTTTTTTTAAACAAAATTTAAATCTCAAAAAAAAAAATACTAAAAAAAATTAATTACAAATTTGGCAACTCTTCCTTCAAAAGACCAATCCCACGCTTCCATGTCGCAACCAACAAATGCATTCTATTAGCCTCGGACACTTTTTTGTACTCCATAGTCAAGAAAATTCAAATACTATCCTGTGTGCAACAGGAATACCTTGAGAGAGTTGGCCAAGGATATTTAATCATTGGTAGTTACGCCTATAGAAGTTGCCCTGCTTCTGCAACTCAAAAAGAACAACCTGCTTTAGACAACCCCAAAGAAGGCACAATTTTCTGAATCTATTGGGATTCCTACAAGCTTCTTTCAACCTAAAGTTATAACCTTAAGGCGATATGCTGATAAAAAGGTAATCAAAAAACACCCAAATAGAAATAAACACTTAAAGAGCGATTTTTTGGAAGAATTGTAACAAACTGGTTCGGAAAACCCGATTCTATTTAGGATATCTCGATCGGCGGTCGCACCATAACTCCGGAAATACCTTTCAAAACATATTTTAGTATTGAAAGCACAATATAGATTAGCTGCAAATTGGAATAAAAAAATTCAAGCAAATTACAAACTTAATCTATGATGCAATGAAATTTACAAGGTGTATCGCGAATTCGGCTAAGCTAAAAACTGGTTAAATTAAACAATTTTGATCAGACTTCAGACAAATGACATACATTTCGTTTGGTGTGTTTGTGTGAAGTTTGATAAAAATTGATTCAAAACAAAAATTGAACCAGCGCTCTCTTTTTCAGAGAAACCCGCATAACAGACCTACTCATTGCATAATCTTTTAATTGTTGAATCATGCGCTTAAACTAAACGTCTGATACACCAAGCAGCTTTTGTCTAACTTATGGCTTAACATAATAAGTTTTTATATGTTTAAGAGTATCTTTTTTTCGGCAAACTCAATTTCGATCATAAATAATTATTTTTTGTTTCTACTTGAATTAACAACAAGTATATTTTAAATAAATTTTTGATATTAGATGCAGACGGCATTAAATTACCATAAACCAAAATTAAGTTACTAAATTGTGAATTTGTGCTAATGTCATAAATTATATTTTATATTTAATACATATGTGTATCTGTATCTGGTTCCGCTTATTACTGAACTGGTAAAATGAAAATTAAATTATATAAATATGGTTTATTATACCCAGAATTTTAATGTATATAGTGGGTGATGGTCAATTATGCATGTATAACAATGTATAGACCAGTAATTGAGTATTAGGTTTTATTTTAAAAGCCTCTAATTTGGCACTTGTTAAAAATTGCATATTCAATGGAATCAAATCAGAAAACAGGAGTGCTGGAGGCGTCAACACAAAAACATTTATAACTTTTTTTTCAATTCAAATTTCAATTTCGTTTTTTAAACAAAAATATATATTTTCCTATCACACACTAAATTATATTTTTGGTGTAGCGAATAATTTTTCATCAATACTGGATTATAACCCAATTTGTTGATCGGTTGATTGCCAATAAAATAAAATAAATGAAAAAAAAAAAAGATTATATTTTTTTTTTTTTTTTTTAATTAAAAAAATGAAAGTTACAAACAAACGAACCCTATTAAATATATTATAATTACGAAAACTCGAATAATAATAATCGACAAAATATAAAAATTGTTTTTAAAGAAATCGGAAAATAAAAAACATTATTTTTGATTGCGCTCAAAAAGTGATCAAAAAATGAAAAATCAAGGAAAATATATTTGTCGGACATGCAGTGAATAGACAAATTTTTTTCAATGCATTCCAAAATGGCTTCAAAAATGTGAAGTGTCACACCTTTTGGCTTGTAAGTTGTCACACATCTATTTTCATTTTTTTACATTGTTACATATATGACTGTTTTATTGTATGGAATTGTCATTGAAACTAATTTGAATAGTTTTTAGTGCATTTTTCTGCCATTTTCGGATATATTATTTCAATATTTTCCGTAACAACTCATACTCATACTAAAAGTATGGCGACCAAGAAAAAACGATCACAAAAGTTAAATTTTTATTTATTATTTTTAATTAAATTTAATGCCCAGTTAAATGTAAAATCAATAAATTTTACCAATCATGCGTTTTTATTACAGTTTTCTCAAATTTACAGCGATTTTTGCAGGTGTGACAACTTACAAGCCTTTTTATTTGGTGGTCGTTTTCAAGCTCTTTTGAAAATTATCCGTAAAATGCTTGTTTTTATAAATTTCAAATGATTTGCTTATTGTGGATTATAGCTCTTTCTTTTCTCTTTCCAACGGCATATTTACATTGATGCCTATGTGTATTCAATGTCGAGATATAGCCAAAAAAGCTATGGCATGTCAACTTACAAGCATTCCCCTACTAATTGAAAGATCCACGGCATACTACTAAAAAACATACTATAATGTTATACTTTGTATAAGAATTGGGTTCCTGGATCCCAAAAAACCAAAAGCATTGTAATAAGTTTATCCAATATTAATACAACATGTGAATCTAAGCACTGGTTTACTTTAATTTAAATTTAAACTTATCTACTGACATGGTTGGGACCGCCATAACACGGTAATAACACTTAAAACTCCTACACTAGACCAATAAACAATGCATTTCACATGGCCCAAAGCATCAGAGCCCAACATCCACATCCACATCCATTGTCTCTGCCATAACCAAACCAACATGCCCGAGGCATTAGTTGCCGTTTGCTATTAATAACCAGGCAATGTCGGGTTCACAACCATACGGCACAATTCACAGCACTACTCCATATGAGATGGGAAAGAGCATTCATGGGTAGAGCTGGTAGTGGGATCGGGAGAGTGCCACAGACGCCGTTTACATTATTGCACAATGCAAAAGCTTTAAACATTTATTACTTCATACAATTTTATTTCCACGCCATTTGTGCAATGTGCAACGCGCTGGTTGCCATTGTTGTGGCGTTCGTGGCGTCCAACGACACTGACGACGTCGACAGAGGCCAGCAGGATTGAGGCAAAGAGGTAGCCCACAATGACACACAGACCACAAAAATGAGCAGAAAACAAAAGCAATAACATATGCAAGTGTAGAGACCATGTGTTTCATTGGCATCGTCAATAGAACTATAGCAAATCAATTTGTTCTGAGAAACTTGAAAGAAATGTTTAAAAAAAGTAGAATTTCCATACGAAAAACGATGAAGCATTTTAGAAAGATTAAGCAGCGATATTTCTATATTGTTTAATCAGAAAGGTTTCATTTTTCTAAAATTTCTTTATTTAATTAATTTTTTTTTTGATATGAGAAATTTTTTTGAATAAGTTTCCAAAATCGGAAGATTTGGTCGAATTGAATATGAAAATACATTGTAAGTATGTAAAAAAAAGTTGTTATTTTGATGGAATTACATTATTTAATTTTATTTCATAAAATCGGCTGAGAACTGTAAGACTAATAGGCAAAAATGTCTACAACTAAACCCGTTTTCTTGCTCCCCAAAAACCAACTATTTTTTTAAATTTCTCTGAAAAGTTTCCCAATCTAAAACTCTGCTTCTAAGTGCATTCAGAAACTGTTCACATTTTTTAAACCAAAAAATTTGTTAGGACGATACTTGTGATGACGTCATTAAGGAAACCCGAAAAGAAAAATGAAATCGGAAAATATAATTTTAGATTGTTCGTTAGCTTGGTCTGCGTATAAGATCTAAAAACTACAAAACTTTTTTTTGAAACGATTTTGGCCAATATAAAGTAAATTAAAAAAATAAATTAAAGTATTGTGGGTTTGAAGCAATTCGTTTAAGTTCAGATAACTTCTTGTACCTACTAATTTTATATGCATTTAATTTATATAAATTTATCTGTCACCTTTTATTAAGCCATTAAGATTATGTCTCCATAATATAAACGAGTATTTTCCGTCCATCATTTATTTTTTTCTTACTGCCTTACAAGGCTCCTGTTTTTTGGATATTGCTGTGTTTTCTACGCTTTGTTTTTTTGTTGCTACCCGTTCGATACAATTTTGCAGCTTAGCGAGATTTTCGCGGTTTTTTTTTCCGCAAATCTTTTATTAATTTTTTATGAACAGCTGGAGTGGGTTAGCGACTTATCAATTAAAACTCTAGAAATTCAAGATGAAAAAAATATAAATGTCCTATAATAGACCAGAAAAACGTACCTAAAAGTATCATCCAAAATAAAATTCCATGCGTCAATTTTTCCACTCTTAAATTCGTACAAATAAAAAGATAGGGACAAGAATAGTTGGATGTTTAAAACCTAAAGATTTACAATACACCATTTACAATATACACAAGTTAAAACACATTAAAATAAAAGATTTAAGCCATTGTTGTTACAGGAAGAACATTTTAACAGCAATTCGTGTTTCAGGTTTACATAATATATAAAGTCAAAGCTGTATTCTTATCAGGAACGTAGTTTAAACTTCCACACAATTTATAATCCCCACTTAACACTATAATGCGTGCAGGGTATAATGACAATAACAACGTTAATGGCAACTTTTGTTTTAAAATTTTCAGCTGGGATTTTTTGTTGCCCAATCCTTTTCGACATGTAAAGCAATTTTCACGCTGTCCGAACTAAAGAACCCGCCAATCCCTTTCGACTTTTGCGCGCGTGTAACATCATAATGATTATGAAATTTAAACAATTATTATTAATGAAGATATATGCAACTGGCTGGTTGCACATTGTCAATTTTATGCAACTTTTGCAAAAGCATTTTAATTAAGAATCTACAGAGTTACAGAGTACACGCCATGTGCATGATTAGGCACAACTCTTTGCCCCGGCTGGGTGAAAGATGCATGCATTTTCTTTGAAGTTGCAACAATTTAAGTAAACACTCAATCCGAAAGAGTTCAAAGACTCATATAGCGTAAATAATCAAGTTGAGTTGAGTGGGAAAAAGTGAAATGATGTAGGAAATTGTTGGCAGCAAATGCGCTGCTCTCAAGCGTTAAATAGAATATTTTTCAGTTTTGCAGCATGTAGCATATTTTGTTTTTAGCCATGGTAGTATGTAGGACTACGTTGTACCTTATAAAGTGGGCGCGTCTCGAAAGAGTTGAGCTTAAACCCTGCCATGTTGTGGAAAAGTTGATTCAATTACTTAGCGACGACACACTTGAAAGCCTTGTGACGTCATGTGGCTGCTTGCTGTGCTGAAATTAATGGCATTTCGAGTACACGCAGGATTTACCAGTAATTTACTGCACTCACACGAGCATCCTACGAAGGATCCTAACTAATATATGGTACAAGAAGATTTTGCACAACAGTTTGACATTTTTGCTGCAGCCTTTATGTGTGGCATGCAGTTTGTCGGCGGTTTAGGGTTAATGCGCCTGCAGCCAAAATGCAAAAGAGAAATATGGAGACATACGAGGGCAGCTTGAAAAGTAATCGGCAGAGGCAACACGTAAAAAAGAAAAAAAAAAAATTGACTTGGAATTCAAATGTGTCATCGAGATGACGTTAAGTTTTGAGGCCAACTCAGCTACCTTTTGCCACTAAGGAGATTCAGTGTTCAATATCTCCTATATTTATGGTCCGATTATAATGAAGTTGGGAATCAAACGAAATATTTTTTTTTTTTTCGAAAAATTTTAGAAAATATAACGCCTTTATATTATTTGCAGCTGGAAGATGGAAAATAAACTTAACTTGATCTGTCTGCACATTTAAAGATTCAAAATGTCAAGTTTGGCTATCCCAGCTCGTTAAACCTCTAAGATCTATGCGTTCGTTCTGACCTACATACATTTGTACATCAACTTCATTTGTCCTGCTGAGCAAGTTGAGTTTTAAAAACATACAAAAATGGGTCAGTTTTTGTATTCCGTGTATTGCCTTAAAGTAAGACTATATTGAGATATATGGTAAACGTTTTCTACAAAATTGTTTCCTTTTTTCTAGACCGATTACTTTTCAATTCTACTTATTATCTTTATATTAATGGGATAAAGGCTACACCATCAAACACGTATGACACTAAGATATTTTTTTTTTTTTAACACTTAAGAACTCTTTAAAGCGGCATAAATAAAAATAAACGATCTACAAAAAAAAAAAATAAAGCTACACCGCTGACTTCTCAGCCCACCCTCGTAGCTAACAAAGCAGACAGGGTCGAGATACTAGACGCATAACAGAGAGAGAAGTTGAAAGACAAAAGAAGCTAAGGAAGCCAGCAGTCACCCATTGAAAGAATCTAATGAATTAAAATCTGAAATGAATTAGTTTTTCAGCTGCAGATTTCATACCCGTTGGCATTTTACTCTACGTAAATATGTGAGAGCAACTAACAGTCTATATAAGAGTATACATATATATGTTTGCAAAAAGATCAAAGGAACTGCCAAATGAAAGATGCAGACGAAAGACCGAGAGGTCCCTTTATATGTACGTACATACAAATATATTTGTTTGTATTTGTATTTGTTTTTGGTGTATACGTGTTAGTGCATATAAAAGAACCTTGGGCAAATTGACCAGACGACTGTAATTCAAATATAAATTTATAAAATCAATGGAAAATTACATTGAATATATTTATTTATTAATAGAATGTGTTGACTTACATGATTAAACCATTTAAAATGCGTTTTTATCAGATTTAAAAATGTTGGAGTCATAAAAGTAAATAATACGAAATCAATAACACTTTAAAATCTACCTTTGAATGGACTTATCGATAGTTACTAATATATTTTATAATTATAAACTTAATCAGCAATGCTTTACGGTTTCTGGATCTGAATTAAAGTAAAGCAAATAACAGGAAGACGTATTTTTGTTTAACTTTTCATTTTTTCCTTCCACCAAAAGGAGAGCAAGTAGAAAATAAAAAAAAATAATTTAGACAACAGTTTTCTTTTAAGTATTTTTTGAACCAAATTAATATACCTCATTTAGACACGGGATGTAACTTTTACATTTTTGTAAAAAATAACCGAGTTAAACTTGCAACCAGTGTAAACCTATAGAAATTATTTTATTTTCTCTACTTTCTAGATATTTACATATTCATCGCGTGCGATTAAATGAGTATGCAAAAGATTAACTTTTTATTTACAACTTTTCAAATAAGTACTTGCCTATCGATTTTATAGATTAACAGTCATTCACATCGGATAAGCTTTTTGGAATACATTTGCATTAAAAATCGAAATTTACATGTCTGGCCGTTATTTAAAACCACACAAGCATTATAAATCACAAACAACCCCTTCGCCTATTTCCCCCTAATGCGGGAATACAAAAAATCACTCTACAATTTAACCCCTAAATAGCCAACGTATTAATTTCAGCCACTTGAAATTTCATGCCACAAAGTGCTGCAACAACAACAACAACAAAGGCAGACAAAATCGTGACTGGCACACTGAAATATTTTCAGAGCAGCCGCAACAAAATCAACCGATGCTCATGTTGCACAAACACAACAGCTGCAAAAAAATATATATAAAATAAGAATAAAAGAATAAAAAACAAATGCAAATATAATTCAATGAAATTTTCATGATGGTACAAAACGCTCAAATAGAGCTCAAAAAGAGAATCACACAGAGGCAAACGTAATTACCACATGATACAAATGTTTGAGTAAGGACAAAAAAGAAGTTAAAAACAATAGAGAAAACCGAAAATATAAATTTATATTTTTGCTATATACATAAAATACATATTTATTTTTTGGAAATAAATCGTAGGTACGCACTCAACCAAACCGAAAAAGGAAAATTATAACCGCAACAGCAATATTACGTATACGTAACGAAAACAAAATTCATAATAATTTTCAAGCTTGACTAACGTTTTGGGTCATGAACTCCAAAAACAACAACGACTAGTCACAATTTTTGACCAGACTCATATATCTAAAATTTGACCAAAATGTGCGTAAGTGTGTGTAAATGTAGGCATAGGTGTGCGTGTGTTGCGGCTGGCAGTTTGGACACAGACAACAACAAAGAGCGGCTGGTTAATGAAAGCCGACTTTGAGATACTCTAACAGATTTCTTTTTCAAATGACCTTTTTGTATCGATACCGACGCGATATTTTCAATATCGAATACATCAGTGTAGGTAGTGAATATTCAATGCTCTAATTTTGGTTCTCAATATATCGTTGATACTTTACCAATTAGTTTACGACCGTTATCGAGCTTGTCACTTGAGACATAAAATAATGGTAGTAAAAAAAATTATTTCTTTTAAATACACAACACAACAATGCTGACTAAATCACAATATCGTCGAAAAACCAATGGCCTACAAAAATAAGATTTCGATGAATTCAGAATATCTTTTTTCGAAAAATCAATATCAAAAGAAAGAAAATATAAGTTTTTGTTTGGCTTCAAGAAGCTTAAAGAAATTTGTTATATATCCAACGGAGTTGCAGAAAGAAATTTTGTTCCTGTATTTTGATCTATAGTAAGAATATTAAGCATATACAAGAAATACTGAAATGATATTTCTATATGCCCATTAAACAATATTTTTTTTTAATTAGACATTTTTTTATCGATTTACTTTTTTAGACACTTAAAGCCTAAATTATTCTCAAACAAAAAAAGTTCATTATTTAATTTTAGAAATGCTCATACAAATTTATAAGAATTATCAAAAAAAAATTATCAAAATTTACAAAAAAAAAATTATAAAAATTTACAAAAAAAAATTATAAAAATTTAAAAAAAAGGTATAACAATTTTAAAAAAATGTATTAAAATTAACCAAAATTTTTAAAGCGTCGATATCAATAACGCCACCCCCTAAAAAGTTTCCTTTTTTCCTGCATATAGCTCTTGAAAAATTTAAAGGCCATCCGAATGTATTTGAGCCCTAAAATAGGTCAAAGGTCACAATTTTCACTTTTTCCTTTTTTGACGGTATTGTTCTACATAAACTTTAAAAACTTATTTCCAAACAAACAAATTATGGTTCAAAAAGTCTAATATCTGGCCTGAATAAATTTGGTAAATTGATTAAATTGACTAATTACACCAGTTTACAAATAAAAAAAAATTTGGTATCCTTAACATGTTTTCAAAATTTTTTCATGAAACGGGCTTCGAGATATTTTGAAAAAGCCATTTTTCGAAATTAGAAAAAAAAAAAAGTGCCTCTACTTAACAGCAAATATCTCTGGTTATACTAACCTGATTTCGATATTTTTTTTACTTGACTGTAGATAATTGAATTACCCATCGAATTTAGTTGGAACATGTTTTTGTCAAACGCTATTTATGCATTCATATAAACATTTTTTATGACCTTTGACCTATTTTAGGGACCATCCACACATTCGGATCGCCTTTAAATTTTACAGGCTCTATATGCAGGTAAAAAGGAAACTTTTTGGGGTGTGGCGTTATTAAATTCGTGAGATGTTGCAAAAATGGCCTCCCTAGTGTACACAGAATTTTCGCACTTTCATGCACTAATTGATCCTATTTTTGAATTTTAATATAAAAAAAAATAAAAAATGCAATTAAAAAAATGTAAAAATTAAAAATGTAGTTTTCCTTAAAAAAAATTATCTTTTATAAAAAGAATGTTTCAAATATATTTATTCGCTTAGGAGATATGGCAAGTCAAAGAAACGTCTAAAAAACAAAATATTCAGTTATCGATAACTCGACTCGACGTGGTTATTATTGGATAGTACCTCTGTTATGTATGTAAAAATCATAAAAATCGACGATATTTAAAAATATTTAAATATTCAAAAGAATATATAATTGCTTTAAAATATTATTATACAAAAATTCCACAATGAACATAAAAAATGTTTTATCCCATGTGTACATAGAAATAAAAAAAAATGTTAATTGCTTATGGCTCGAAATTCGGTTAAAAGCGATTTCTGGCACGCTACTCACTAAATATTTTGACGCATCCTTCTAGCATTATGAACCAAATTGGAACACACATTGTGAAAAATATACTTCCCAACGAAACAAAGCCTTTTGCCAAAACATGCGTACTAATAGTATCTTTTATGGTAAACCATTTTGAGTATTTAACCAAAATAAATACACCCACTACAAAAGGGTATACATAGTATATATATAACAACCAGTCGACAGCTGAGTTCACATGAAATGAAAATTTATACGCGTCGCTAAACCAAATGGAAAACTGCGAAAATTTTTTTGTTTTGTTTTTATTGCCTGCGTCCATGTATTTGTATAGTAAGTGTCTATACTATATACTATTATTGTGTATGTGTGTGTGTGTGTGTGTGCGGTCGAGTTAATTTTAATGGGTTGCCCGCGGGCTTGTCCTCGCCCCAACTCGATTGTTGTGCAATTTTCTGCTCCGCTATGATTTTTCAAGTACAACAAAACCAGCAGATACAATCCCACAACTACAAAAGCCATAAGGTCCACATGACCATGCAATTTGCATGTAAAACGACAATAACGTCGTCGTCGTCGTCGACGTTGATGATGACGATGATGTGGATGATGCTAGGTACCACTAGCTAGCAGAAAATCCACGCACTTTTGCAGGAAATGTCAGTCAGTCGAACCGCTTTGGTTCGCTCCGTCGGCTTGGTACGTTTTGGATTGAATCCCGTGCAACTCTTACTCTTTCCATGGCGCATAAATCACATTTAAATGAACTGAAGCATGCGGCGGCACTGCGACTACGGGTCTTTGCGTGCCCGGCCCTGATTGCGCTCTTTATTGTTTTGGTAATCGTTTTGACCAAATATTTCATAAAAAGTACTCCAAAGTTACATTTATATACGGTATATTTCATAAAAATTGGCAAAAAAGAAAGAAAATAAAAGTAAATTATCCAAAACAGAAAAGACAGCTGGGGATATCTATTGTCGACTAGAAAATGCTCTATATTCGTTATCTTAAATGTTTCTAAGAAATAGAAAAGTATGAGGTTTGGCTTTGGGGAAAAAAAATCTTTCGCGGAATCTTTTCGGAACCACTTCAATGCTCAGGCTCTGTTTTCGGATATGATTTAGAAAATGTAAAAAAAAAAACCTGCTATATAAAACATACGCCAATATCGATTCTTCTATTATTGGGAATAAAACTCTTATTTAACTCTATTTTTTGCAGACAAAAATTGTAGAATGTTTTGAACTAATTTAGAACAAAGTTAAATAAAGATCGGCTCTTTTTTCAGAATGTAGAGCTATCATCTGAATTTTGTTGGATTATCATCATGGTATGATGCAAAAACTAACTCAGCGTCTTAAAAGCTTTGCTGTAAAAGTTTAACAAACTGTTTATAGATATATATAGGCGTGGATAAGTGAAGCGGGCCACTTTTTTCCTCGACTTCTTCGATTTTGATGATTTTTACATACATATGTGGTAGAGCTACTAGCTAGTTATCGATAATTGAATATTGGATTTTTCATTTTTTTTTCTTTGACAAGCCATATCTCCTAAGCGAATAAAGATTTTTTACATCAAAAATAAAATATTGTATTTGAAAAAAAATTTTTTTTATTGTTTTTAAAAATCTAAAAAAAAATTTTTAAACATTTCTTAACCATTTTTTTTTTTTAGTTTTAAAATTCAAAAGTATATTTGGCACTTAATAATTAAAAACGTTTAAAGGTTTGAAATCGCTAAACACGGTAAAAAAGTGCGACTTCTATTTGTCTTTAGTAAATGTACTCTCTTTTATAGTGTACTAATAATTGCTACAGAAAAAGTGAAACTGCTAGACTGCAAAATCTGCAGAGCTTGGCTCTTTATGTTTTTCCAATTTTATTATTTTTTTACGTGTGCCTATTTAATTCAATTCCTAGATTTTTTTCAGACCACTGACTTAATGCCGTAGTTGCGATGTAGTTGTTTACGACAGACCAACAGAAACATCTACATATATGTATATCTTTATATAGTAATACAAACCACCAACGTATGCCAAATCCGATTTGTGAGGATTTACCCATTTTAAGCCAACCTTGCAGTATTCTTTATTTGTTTGGTTTTTTGTTTGATATAAAGTTGAGAAACAAAAATGCAATTTAAATAAAATTAAAAGCATTATGTACTGCGTTTTGCATTTATCAAATGAAGAAAGGATGAAGATTATAGGCAAAAAATACATTCTAAATGTTCAGATAATTACGAAATTCATAATATTGGCTATTCGTTGGCGTTACTTGAGTGTTGAAAAATTGTAGAAATTCGAAATATTCTTGAAAGAGAATATTTGGATATTATAATAAAATTAAGCAATAGTCACCCAGAACTTTAACACTACGAGGGTTGTTATATAAATTTCAGAAACAGGAAATTCTAGTGTATCCAGAAATTTGTTGGCCAAAAACTATTTAGTGTGAAACCTTAGGAGATTTTCATCCAACATTCGCTGACCCAAAAATTTCTAAAAGCTCTCAAAAAATCGCTTCTTTGCCGAAAAACATAGATGCGGCTAAAAAAACTGATGTTGTCGTATCAGTGCCTCAAGAGACGCTTAAAAAAAATCGACCATCTACCAATTTCTTCAAAACAATAGAGACAGTTTGTTTTAAATGTTCGATAAATTGAGGTCAATGGACTGCCGACACATAGATATAGACTTTTTGGGTACCATTTCATCCATCTTATAGTGCTGCGATTGATGCTTTCAAAAAAGTGTTCCAAAAATTTATCCGGATTCCCAAAATCTTCACCTCGACCCGACCCTGGTACGAGTAAGACAAAAGTTTTTTCGCTTAAAAATATAAATTTTGTTCCTGAAATAACCAGGTAATGTATGATTTACTAAATATAGCGAATATCAGCCACCAAACATTTTTTTTCCTGCTTCTGAAATAACGAAGTAATGGATCATTCCACCGTATAGTCCTGCGTTTGAATAGTGAAAAAAAATGTTTGGAAGTCTAATTGGCTAAATCGTACACATTTTACTGAAGATAATAAAATCCAACCAAAATATTTTTTGTTATTTTCCCGAAATAACGATAATCCTTGTTCAAAAAAATATGTTTCAGAAATTAATCTCGATTATTAAATCCCAACCCTGGCTCGAGCTAATGCACAAGTGCACGGTTTGACTGGAGAGTTTTTAAAAATAATATCGATTAAAAATATTTTCTTTTGTACAACATACGGTGTATGCTCTTAAATAGGGCGTTTTGGACTTTCTCTTAGATCTGAGCCTGGTTAGAGCGAATGCAAATTTTTAAATGGAGAATGCTTTGCAAGCAATAAATCCGATTAAAAATATTTATTATTTTTCCCTTTTTCAGAAATTTAAACTACTTCTTACATTTATTTGCTTTTATGGAAGTAAAAAGGGTCATCAATCTTGGGGTTTTTTTTCAATAAGGTTTTTTTGATAAACCACGCGTGAGTACTGTCAAATTGCCATGTGTTTTTTATTCAGTTTTCATTGCCATTTTATCATAGAAAAACTTACACCCGAACAACGTTTACAAATCGTACAATTATACATATTACGAAAATTGTGAATCTTTTTGAAGAATGTTTTTCGCGCGCTTAGGCCATTTTAAGGTCGCCATAATCGACCTACTGAGACCACTATTCGCCATACCATCAACAAATTTGGGACCCAATATTCATTATTGGATGACACTCGAACGAATAGACCTCGTCCAGCGCGTAGTTTATGGGCCGGTGGACGCTGGTCAGTCCGTAACCGTCAATGGCGACCGTTATCGCACCTGAAATTGAAGCCCGAGATCTCATGGACATTTGGTTTCAACAAGACGGCGCTACTTGCCACACAGCCCGTGAAACAGTGGACATATTGAATTGGCCACCAAGATCGTGTGATATCACACCGTTAGACTTTTTCCTATGGGGCTATGTGAAGTCTAAAGTGTTTTTGGATAATCGAGCTACGATTGAAGCATTAGAGGCCAACATTACCCGTGTTATTCGCGAGATACCGCCGATTATGCTCGAACGCGTCATCGAAAATTGGAACCTCCGCTTGGACGAGCTACGGTGCAGTTGCGGCCAACATTTGAAAGGGATTATTTTGAAAAAGTGAATGGCAAGAACGGTTCTTTCTATTGATAATAAAGATTTTCTGATTCATTTGAAATTTGTGTTTTTTATTATTTTAAAAAAAACACCTCAAGATTGATTACCCTTTACCTACCACTATGGTAACTCGCACTAGCACTTTACGGTAAAAATATTTTTTAACATACAAATTTTTGGCATGCATAAACAAACTATCGTATCGTAAAATTTAAGTAAAACACATAATAAATATATTCAGCCAGAGTTCCACTCAGATGCTCTGCGTAATGGAAATTTTTTGTGTTTTTGACTTTCTGGGTAGTACGAATGCATTTTCTCTGTTTATTTTGGTTTGCTGCCCGGCAGACCAAATCTATGGATATTGCTTTTATTTACTTTGGACGTACTTTTAATACGCTTAATGGCCCTTATATATGTATGTATATTTACTTAAAAACATATCCTTTGCTTTATATGTATGCATATACATTCATATACGAATAAGTTGCACAAATTTAGTACGTATGCAATACACAGGTCAAATAAATATTTAAATATATTTTTAAGCAGTCTTTTTTTTATACGTTTGTTAATCAAATAAATATGTAAGTATATAAAATGTATGCAAAACATATACACATGCATTATTGTTGGGTAGAAGCAACACAGTTTTTAAGCATCTGTATTGAAGTATCAAACAAATATACTACGTAAAATATTTAAAGCACTATGAAAACATTTTAAAATCAAACGAATTGCAAATAAAATGGCGGCAACTTCAATTGGGTCTGCAAATAGAACCGGAAATGCTTTGAAGGTTATCCAACAACTATGATATACCCTGTTAAATGCTTTGGCGTTGTGTAGTTTATGGAAAATTTTCCCTTTCGATTTATCGTTTATTGTATAAATTATTATTTTTTTTTTTTTTTTTTTTAGTAAAGTGAAAGAGTTAGTTAATTAAGTCTAATAAGAAGTTAATTACGGAAAAAAAATGTTAAAGGAAATTTAGCTCAGTGTTTGATTGGAATTTTTTTAAGATGATAATGCATAAGTCTTGTATAAAGATATAAAGATAAAAGTGCAACAAAATTAAATTCTATTTGTTTTTTTGTGCTTCAACGGACATAAGAAAATTTTTAAAACTCTAGGGTATTTTCTAGTACTATCTAGTATTTTCAAGAGTTTTCCAGTATCTTTAGTATGGCAGAGTTTAAAAAAAAAGTAATATGTAAATATATTGTCAAAATTAAATTTTTAAGAATCTTAGACACATCGAAAGTAAAGCAACGAAGCCGCGTAGTAATATGATAATGTTAGACACAGCAAGTTTGTGACGTCATACGAATACAACTTGCAATAACTGGAGCGAAGGTAACAAAATATAAATATTTATATAAACCTCTATGATAAATTGCGTTCAATTCAAAGTTCAAGTTTGAAATCGGAGCATCATGGCTGAAAGATACAAAACTCCGCGAACAAACCTAGTGACATAATTTCGTACTTCAAGTATGTCAATACTCGGGATTGATATTCAAGTTGATTTGGCATAGTATGAAATGTCTCAAAATGCAACTCAAGGCCCAAAATAACGAATTTTTCAGCTTATCGTTTTGGACAAATACCGTCGTACTTCCCTATAGTGAATTCACTCGGGAACAGAATGGTTTCGTTTTGAAGAAGAATCGGTCCACAGAAATTTGTTACAAGGAGATTAGCAGTATTCTTAAAAAAATCTTAATATAGTAAAAATATTGTAGTGCTATTGGTTTGAGCGGAAGTTTGACTGTTTATCTATTTATTAGATGATGGTAACATAATCCATCAAGCATAAGGTAGTAACACCAAGAATATGTCGAAAATCAACTTCAAACTTCAGGAATAGACTCTCTTATAATCTGATTTTAGTTAGTTATGAAGGAGATTAGTAAATCCAGTTTGAAAGTACTCGAATCGGAAATCGCGAAAAAAAAACCTTAGGGTGACTTGCTCTTAAAGGGCGCAACATACGATATCATATGATTTTAATATCAACCAGTTCTATTTGGAAGAATTTTTAACTTACTAGGCACTTGAGAACTAGGATTTAATATTCTCTATATTAATTCTTCGATTTTGTCCAACAAATTATACCATAGCATATACAGTTTTTAAGTTGGTAAAAGATCTCTTTACGTTTAAAGATGAATTATATATATTCCTCAGGGTTGATGTATATCTAATTATGGAATAGTCTTAGACTTCCGGAACTACCCAAACATAAAGACATCTGGTATTCCAACACATGATATGAAACGTATAGAACCTTTTAGAAACTCTTTGGATAGTGTATCAAAAATGAATTGAAATAAAATGGTTGCAGATGCGCCTGAGGCCAGTTTAATAAATCAACAAATGGAATATACAACATTTACTCATCATATAAATAGATGTGTGTGTATGTTGCCTTTTGGCAGACACTGTGCAACTAATTGCTTATGTGTGTAGAACACACAGAAAAAAAATTCTCAGAGAAATACAGAAACGGGCTAGCCCAGTACCTACCACTCACTGGCCGTACTGTCACTGACTTTGATTTTCCAAAAACCGGAAATTCTAAACCTATACACAATATACAAAAGACAAACAACAACAATAACAAAACACAACAGTAGGTAGGGGTAGCTCTGTAGCTCTGGTGGTAGGAAAGAAACATGTGTGGCCGTTCCACGTAACACATTAAAGTCACCAACCAAGGCGAGTAGACACATGAGACCCTTCTTGTCAGTGCTACGTAAGAGTACTCGCATTTCATAATACAATCAACACCGAAATTTATAACTTGGCCAAATGTTAAGGCAAACGATATGTGCAAGAGAGCAAACAAGCAAAACAAAAGAAAAATAAAAAGAAAAACGAAAACGAAAAGCTGAAAATAAAGAAGCGTAAAAATTGGCAGGCAAGCAAATTTAATAAGAACGAAATTTTAGTAGCACTCCTCAACGATAATGCCAATGTTTAATTGGCTGGAACAGTTGATTAAATCAGTCAGAAGTGGTATCATTTCTTTGGTATTTTCTTTAAATTCCGAGCGATTTTACAAAAAAAATATAACAAAGCTGCAGAACTCAATAAATTTCTTGCTGTTTAAACCCTTTTTTGGGGGCGTGCTCGAATACGTAACTCCCACTAGTCTAAGTCTAAGCAAGTGCTGCTCGTTAATCAATTTTATGCAAATCAAATGAACATTTTTATAGGTTAGTCGTGCGGGGAAGCTACGAGCAGCCGGAAGTTATTTCACTTTGATTGGGTTAATGAGCGCACAGAGCGGGTGAGAGCGGGAGCGTGGAAAATCAGTGTCAGAATGGAATATATTATGGGTAATTTTTTACATTTTGGCAAAATGAATACCATCATGCTGCAGGAAGTGTGTAATATTTTAGAACATATAACTTTGCACATAAATTGATGTACGTAATTGTAGCCTCAGGCGGGCAACAAGAGTAAGTGAAAAAGTGAGCATTTGCGGTGGCATATTTATAGATACATCCATATTTATAGATATATTGAAATAAATTGGGTCATCAGCTTGATGCTATTCTTGGAATTGTATTATTGTATAAGTTGAGCTGACCATTGGTATTAGCATTTCAATTGAAGTCGCATTTGGTGTTCTTATTTCACAAGATTAATTTCCGTTTTAAAGATTGTCCATGGTAGCAAGGACTTGATTAATGAAGCATGAAATCTTGAATTTGCTTTTAGGCAGGATTCTAAAAATGTCTACAGATTTATATTTAGGCTTGTTCTAGACTTTAGTTTTGATTAAGATTCAAAGTAGGGAAAATGACAACAAAATCGGCTAATCGTAATCGAAAGCTTGAGAAGGCCTAACTATTAGCTTGTCTGCAGCAGACAGAGACAATGACAGGCTTCAGGATCTACAGAGCCGTATAATAAATAAAATAACAAAATTGATTTTAGTAAAATGTTTTTGAATAAGACATACTGTCATAAGTCCCTAAAAGTTTTGACAACTGAGAAGTTGATTTTAAATGACTGATTGAGAATGAAAAGTGTTGACAAGCATTCCGAATTTCATTAATTTTTTATAAATATTATAATATGTTAACAATAAAGTAAAAAATGTTACCTTTATTTGTGCACTTTTACTTTAAACTCCTTGACTAAGATATTTTATCGAACTTTCCTTGCAAAGATTTCATTTTTCAGATAAGTTTTTGAACGTTTCCCAAATCGTAATACCAAAACAAAATGGAACATTGGACAAACACGTCTATGGTTTTCTTAAAATAAAATATTGGACATTCAAAAAAAAAAAAAAAATTATCAAGAAAGACTTTATCTATGTGAGTGACATGGACACAAAAAAAAATATCACCATTATACGGTATCATTTTTAAAGGCACTTTGCTTCAAATCCAAATTGCTCGAAGTATCGCCCTTGTGATATAAAAGTTCAAAACTAAACCAGTCACACCTTGTTTGTATAGAAGACTAAATAATTTAAAAAAACAATTAATTTAAAAAAAAATATATTAAAAAAAAATTAATTAAAAAAATAATAATTTTGAAAAAAAATCACAAGAGAATAATTAAAAATTGTAATTAAAAAAAATATATTAAAAAAATCCTTTTACGAAGTAGAAACGTCAAAAAATTTGTTTGGTGCCAAATTCGACCTTTTTTGTTTGTTTATAAAAATATCGTAACCAAATTTGGCAATGAAATATCTTTTCGAGCTATTAAGCAATATATCGGATTTGATAGCAATGTGGTTGTACACGGTATCCCAAAGTCGTCCTCGCCCGACTTTAACGTACGCCATCTTTTTATTCAACCGATTTATATTCGACACATTATTTTTTTTAATTTTTTTTCTTCTCTTCAATGCTTTTTTTATGCACATTCTTTTGTTTTTAGATTCCCTTCATATCAATTACAACTGTGCGAATATTAAAAAAATTATTTATATTTCTCATTTTCTTCATCTGTCTTTTAAGCTTGTTTTTATAAAAAAAATTTTTTTCTCTTTACCCTTCTCAGATAAGAGAAGCTACAAATGACTCAAACATCGCATCATGATAATGGATGTGCTCAAAGTCACAGCTATCCCTACATACCATCTAACCCCTTAAAATGATACTTATTAGAAAAATGCCAAACATGCCAAAGCAGGCAAACAATTTCTGAACCGCACAATCCTTTTCTTAGGGTTGCCACACAATGCACAGGCATGATAACAATTATTAGCAGCAATCATTTCGCCGTGTCTAATGGGCGACGACTGCGGTGGCGCTATGGCAAACATTGCTTTACAGCGTCAAGATATACGGATATACGCATAGATGGGACCCTCTGGAATCTAGATATAGACAGCTAGTCATTGTTGGCGTTGTCGTCGTCGCCATTTCTAGCTGATGAGCATAATGAGCAGCATTAAAACTAATGAAAATAAACTTTGGCAACAGACGACGCAAAATACTACGAGGAATACGAAAAATACGACGACAACGAAGACGATGCCCAAAAAAGCACGCTATACAAAATGTCGACGACTCGAGGCAGACACAATAAAAATAAAAGCAAAATGCTGCCGCCAAGTTGCCTCACACACTGCTTCGCCAACGACAAGGAGTGAGAGCAGGACGAGTGAGGAAAAAAGACAGTCAGCGTAACCCCAACAATAAGAAAATTGCGAGACAGACAAAGTGGAAAAACGCATAAAGACGGCAGAAGAACAATGAAGTGGCAGAGACAGTGGCACAGCAGCTTCCTTGAGTACAAAAACCAAATTGCGTGCAAAACGAGTGGCAAGAGAGACGCAGAGTAAGAGAGAGTGAGTGACAGGGTAGGAAAAGCGAAAAAAGCTTTTGGCTCAAGTTAAAGATACAAATGGTAAGATACATTGAAAAGTTTTCTTTTTGTGTCTGTTGTTGTTGATTTTTTTTCTGGTTGGCTGTTGCGTTGGCTTTTATTTGTTTATGAGTAAAACTTTTCTTTTTTTTTGCTGTTTTTTTGCTGTACGTGCAACTATTTGGCGTCTGCTGTACGCTTAAAATGAAAATGAAATACATTTATTAATGTGCCCCACGCACACACGCACACACACAGACAGAGACACCGTACCTTTAGTTTCAACTGGTGTGGGAAGTAACTACTACATAATGTTTCTAATGGCTCGTAAATATGCACATATTTTGGCGTGTGTTAAATATGGTGACGGTTTCGGTTGCTGTTTGCCGAAACTTCAACCTCAAAAATGAAGTTAAATATGAAGAGTTTCAAACATTTTCGAAACGAAATTTCGATGCTCTTTGTAAATATAGCTACAGGTTAAGGACACAAGATTTTATGTATTTTGGAACAACACATGAATTTTGTTTTCGAAAACACACGGAAGCAAAATAATAGAGAAAATTCAATACTCAGAAATTCGTTTTAAAAAGAACAAATATTCAGTTTCATTAAAAAAATAATATAGATCGAAAAATTCGTTGTAGAGGTGTTAATTATAGAGTTATTAAGAGCCTACGTGAGTACTAAATTAAAGCCGGAAATTTTCAGGAACGATTGTATTTGGTTTGAAAGTTATGTATTTATTTTCTTCAGTGTGTTGTTGCAAATTTTATGATTATCTTTGTTTCATGTCTAAGTAAAGCCAACCATGTAGTCGGAAAGTAACCCATTTCATACTCAAAAAAAAAATGTTTTGAAGCATCCAATCTCGCAACAAATCGAGACAGAAATGGTCCAGATTTAAGCTTGCAAGCCAAATCCTACAAGAAACTGGTACAAAACAAATCTTAATTAAAGAAGAATTAAAAATCCAAATCTATAATATGTAAATAATTATTTGTTTTTGTAATCCTTCAAGCGTCTTCTTGACTGATATCCGGCTATGGTGGTGTCTTAAGCGAAAAAATACTTACAACAATACTTTTCTATTGTTTTAACTTTAATTAGCAAGTTTTATTCGAATTGAATTTTTAAATAATATATATAAATATAATATTTTTATTAAAACCAGAAGACTCAACTTATGTTTCTAAATTTTATTTCAAAAAATCCTTTTTTATGTGAAGCACTGACTTTCCATTTCAGACTTAAAACAATGCCCCCTGCTATTGTTAGATCAGTGATTGTCAGCCGTTGCACGCAGGGGACGAGCACCTTCGGCTGCACACACAGACACGAGCCTGCCGCTGCTGAACAATGAAAATGAGCTCAGTCATTAAGAGGCATTCATGAAAACATGTTCCCCTCGTTACACTTTTTGACGTTCTTCCGATCTTCCGGGGACCGTGAGGTTCATGATAGAGAGAGAAATGAGGGATGATGTAGTTGGGTGTGATAGCTGGTTGGCTCTAATTGCTAAACAAAATTCAGGATTCAATAAAAAGAGCCCCGTTCGCTTTGGGCGGATAAGCCAGACAGTCCAGAACTTCGAAGAAAGGCTTTCGTATATAATTTATAAAATCTATTCGGTTTTTTTTGTCTGTTCTTGATATTTTGATTTCGATTTCGATTACAATTCCATTTTTCAAATGCAAATTTTAATGATAGTAAATTTAATAATAATTTCTAGATCCTACAATTGTTTTTTTTTTCAACTTTGTATCTAAGATAAAGTAAAAAAATCAAGATTCACTTAGCTGTAAAATTTGTGTGTCCCTCAAAATTTTTCTAAAAAAAAATTTGCTTGAACTTCACAACATGGTGCAAAGTATTTCAAAGCTCAACGCCTATAAATTGTAAAGCGCTACTCTTCTCCAACCTTATAACTTTTAGGTACTAGAGTAAATAACGAGACAATCGAAAAAAATCGTATTCCACGATGCATTCATTCTAAAATGTATTTTTCCATATGGGCACTTTTTAGATATTGTATACTACACATAGTATCGCTGATATATCCCATTTCAAGGGTATAACTACAAAAAGTTTGTTTGGTTGGATTGTTGGGTTTGTTTGCGGGTCGCTCGACCTGTCTGCACTTGAATGCCAACAAAAATGAGTTGAATGCCAACATGAAAATGTGCTTTGGCCTTTATTTATTTTTATTCTTTTGGCTCCTTTCTATTCTTTTCCTTTTTGGGTGTTTTGCTAATGCGCATATATCTGTATTTGTAGCTGTGGCTGTGGCTGTATCTATATCTGTATCTTTGGCTCTGCATAATGTATCTGCAGTTCTACCTCTATCGTTGGTCTGTTTGTTTATAACTCGATTTGACTTGCTCATATACAATTTTCCATTTCGTTTTGCACAGCTTCTCTACCTCTACTTTTATTTATTTTTTTTTTTATTTATATACTTCTTGTTGTGGCTTGCTTCTTTCTTGACATAAACAAACTTTTATGCCTTTGTCTGCCATCTTATAGCCGAGTGTGTATGCGTGTGTGTGTATCTATGCACATGCGAGTGTTTGTCTTCTTTTGTGGCCTTGCTTTAATAATTTAATTAAATTTTTCTTTTTTTTTTTTGGGGGGGGGGGGAATGCAATTCCTTTTTGGCCCTGCTTTTTGCTGCTCTGTCATATGAGACACTGCGTCGATTGTTATATAGGCCATTTGGCATAATGAGGCAGCATAATTCGCACATAAAACCTAATTTAAGCGCATTTCTAGTTGGTAGTTTGCTTTGTTATTGAATTACCAGGCATATGAAGTGCCAGCCAGAGCATAGACAATCTTGCAACCATAGGCATCCGCCGTCTTAGCATCTCATCTCTCAGCTTTACGAGCTTTGGCCTGGTAATCTGATCAACAAAAACTCTAAACCTTTGCTACAGTTGCGTGCAAGGCATTAAATTGAGTGATATTAAAATGGCAGCAGCCTACAGCTCTAAATCCCTAACAGAGTGACTTTTCTGTTCTCTAAATTCACCAAGGCAACCGCTGCGCATCACCACCCACCAGGTGGCTGGCGTTGGAGAGGGGTGCAGGTGGAAAAAGTAATGGAAAACAGCTTGACACGTTGTTTTTTATAGGCCTAAGCAAGCGAAAAATGTCAAACTTCAAAATGGAAATTGGCATGAAAATGAATTGAAGTAAAACGATATTCCATTCGCAACGACTAAACCAGACGCTACAATTTGTAGATGTCAAGTTTCATCGAACTTTACAATTTAAAGTGAAGTTATTTTATTCGAATATATTTGTTATAAGTTCTGGTTACATTAAATGGCATTTGACAAGTTTCTATATTGACAGTCAATTTCGTCAGCTTTATACTTATTATTTACAAGGAATTTTCAGACTTTAAAAAAAATTATTTGACGTAATCTACCAGACAGCTCTATTTCAAAATTCGTTGTATCAGATTTTCTGCTTTTTCAGGAAACGATTTAAAAAATAGTTTTTTTAATTTTATTTAGCGATTTTTAGAATGAAATATTTATTATCTCAGCAAAGTGTTAACGCATGTATATAGTTTTTGGCGGCCCAATAAAAAACTTTTATATTATGTACTAGAGGACACAGCAGACTATATCCCTCCCTAATTTTGGCTTTTCTATACGAACAATTTGGAACAATTTTAAAATTTATTTCGAACAAACAATGCAAGAAACTCTTTAACTTACAGATAAATTATGACGAAATGGAACAATTCATTCAATAATTACACCCTTAAAATTTAATTCTGCGTTGGCTTAAGCTTTATCTACGGAAAAATTTTACCTTCAAATGCAATTTTGGTTTTTTTCTACCTGTTTTTTTTTACGTTTGTAGAAATGGAATGTCCCATATAACATCGAAAAATCCTCAAGCCGACCGGACTTTGTTGTGGTGGAATTACAAAAATAAAACACAATTTTGTTTCATAATAGAGATTTATACCTATTTATCCAGTATTTACTACCATATCGTAAAATCTAAGCAGAATAATTAATGATGACGATGGTCACGGCGTCGTGGTAGGGGGAGGGGAATAGAAGCGCTGGCAGGTAAAATCTTCCAGCTTGCTGAACCGAGGCTTCGATAAAAGGAGCCAGGTCCGTTTGGGCCGATTTGCCAGACTACCCAGGTCATCAAAAAAGGGTTGTCCCAGATGCTGGGTGCTCGAGTTCGGAACTTCGCTTGGGGTTATATCTTCGGCAGAGTGCTATGGAACTGAGACAACCGAACACACTGACCCATTATCGGTCTGCCTCGGTTGTGGCTATCTTCGTGATTTTCATTATTACGTCCTGCAGATGTCCATCTATATCCATAACTGCACTCGCCCAGCCCCCTCGTTACCAGGTATTCCAGAGTGACCATGTGTCGTATTATAGGCTATATACTACACAAAGACAACTTTATCGTATTATCTGAATCGAAACATTATTGATGACGAAGAGAACGGCGAACAAAGAAAAACTTCCGCAATTTCGAAAAAAAAACGTTTTAGCTAAAGAGCAAATTGCGTTATCGTTTTTTGCCTGATTTAACTGAATAAGTGTTTCATCAAACATTTTTAATATTACAAATATTTCCTTTCATATACTCTCACATTTGACTGCAATTTCATGCTCAATGTATTATCTAAAAGTTGAGTACCTGATCGATCCGCCAATAATACTGTGTTGTATCCATCTCCACTCAACTTAGACGACAAGAAAATTGCTTGCCCCATTTCGACATATAGGGTAATTGTGCTACGATTTTTTTCTTTCTATCTTTTTTTTTTTTGTGTGTGTGTGTGTGTTATATTTGGAAACGCCCTAACGACAAACAATAAAAAATATCACATTTCACATTTGGTTTCATTTTTTATCCAATGTTAACTGAAAATTGCATTGGGTGTTGTCAACTGTTAGACTTGTTCTTGTTAACTTGGCTGGTTCGTTCTTTTTATTGTTGTTTTTTGACTGTTGTAATACCTGCCACATGCATGACACAGAGTCAGGACACGTGTCTATGTTTGTGTGTGTGTATATAGTATTTACTGAGAGGGTC
Source organism: Chymomyza fuscimana (assembly GCA_949987675.1). Taxonomy (NCBI): domain Eukaryota; kingdom Metazoa; phylum Arthropoda; class Insecta; order Diptera; family Drosophilidae; genus Chymomyza; species Chymomyza fuscimana. The sequence goes on along the minus strand of OX465088.1, from coordinate 44,592,186 downwards.
GTATCTGTGTAAGCGACAAGCTAGAACAATTTACAACAAGTCACGCCCTTTTATTAAAGCTACTCATCAATTTTAAGCGCCACGCAGCGGCGTCGCAATGCGCTTGACATATTCAGGCAGCTTAAAGGATTTATGCAAAACGCATATATAGGAACACACGCGTGTACATACTGTACATACCTATGCATGTATCGAGATACATACGGACTATATAACAACATAAAAAAAAAAGATACTTTTTCTGTATCAGCCAAACAATAAATGTCAGTGGCATGCATTTTGAGTGGAATGCGCGCAGTTTGTTGTTGTAACACATTTCAGTGACATTTTTATGGTTACAAATACGCGCATGCAGATGTATCTGTATCTATATATGTATATGTATCTGTTTCTGCATATACCCTACAAATAGAAGATACAGCTATGGAATATAGCCAACAGTCAATCATACGCAGAAATCAGCAACAACAAGAGAGAGAGAGAACAAAAACCAAGAAAAGCAGTAGAAACACTCAAACTCTCAACAATCACATGTTTTTTGTATCTTTTGTTGTTGCTGTTGTTGTTGTAGGCGTGTCAATGGCAATTCGCGAACTGGCAATGTTTACTTTGTTGCACTTGGCACGTACTGCAAATAAAGTACGAACAATTTTATATAAATAGGCCGACTGTCTCTTTGTTTATACAAACAACCCCATCTCAGTCAGAGTTCCCCTTCTCAAAGCGCTCCGTCTTCTGCTTCTTCTTATTTTTCTTTATTGTATCCACCCAAGTGTGATTTATGTTAAACAGTATCTAGTTAAGATCTTGCCAAATGAAATTGCAAATAAAAATGTAAAACTTTTTATTTTCCACATGAAAATCACTTCATTTTGATTGCTATAAATGGAAGCAGTCGCAATAGTCCCTTCTTATATGTTCGGTTAAGTAAATAAATGAGGCATGTTTGGAACGAGTGCACTGAATAATGGGAGTCTGCTTTAATATAGGGTTTTGTGAAGCATTCGGCAACACTTTGTCCGTGTCTGACAAAAGCTCGCCGTGCGTAATAACTTATCGTTGATTTTTGAACTTATAATTTATTTGATTTGGTACACGCACTGCTTTAATTGAAGGTCAAGGACCTCGGATATGGATTGGAGCCCAAAAAAAAAGCGCCGTCGGACTGCTGATCTCGAGAAAACCATTTTTATAAAGTTTTTTGGGCTTATGTACACTGACGTTCTTTTGGAGCTTTGGATTCAGTAAATATAGTCTGACCTCGAAACCAGAAAATTTAGTACTAAATATTCTATATAATAAAAAATCAAGCTTTCCATTTTTTTAAGTTTTTTTTAATAACCGTGCAAGTATGAGTATTATTGCATCTAGAACTATAAAATTGATTCAACTTCTTATTTGAAGTCCCACGATATTTAATTGTAAATATTTCCAAGTGACGGTCAAAGTGATTCTGAAAAATTTTCGTAAAATGAAAAAATTATTTGTAGATAAGTTATTGGGGTCGATTAATCATAAAAAATCAATATCCGGAATTTCTATATAAAATTCGGCTATTTTTCAATTAGACTTATTTAAAGTATTTAACCTACGAATCGGGTTTGAAATTTTACATTTAAAACCGAAATCTAAACAAGAATTTTGTACTCACAATCCGGTAATTTTTATCAGTGTAGCTTTAACAAACCAAACGCTTGTATACAATTTTGCCTTTTGCGAACGTTTCACACAATTCGTTTCCTAAGGGACTTTAAATTCATGTGAATTTAATTTTCAGACATTTTTTATACCCTATACCGTATGGTACAAAGGGTATATTAAGTTTGTGCAAGCCGAAAATGTATGTAGCACACATAAGGAGACGTCGGAGACCCCCCAAAGTTACCCGAAGTATGATCAGGGTGGCTAGAGAAGTCGATATACCCATGTCCGTCTGTCCGTTTGTATGAACGCCTAGATCCTAGAGATGGTAAGAGCTAGAGCAACCAAACTTTCAGATAAGATGCCTTATTATCCTAAGGGAGACACGATTATTTTATTTTTTCGATATCGGTGTTATATTATATAGCTCCCATAGGGGTGTTTTAGAGGATCTCGAAAAAAATCAAAAAGTTTTAGATAGATAGTTAGTTTGTTTATGAAGATATCGTAGCCAAATTTGGCACTCGAAAGTTTTTAATAGGTCCCACCACTGTACCAAATTCGATTGACTGTATTATATAGCCCCCATAGAACGCATCGGTCAAAATAACGTTTTTGGGGCAAAATTCGTCTGTTTTTTTTTGACATATAAATATCTTTTTGCAATGTGGTGGTAAAGGGTATCCCAAAAATTTGCAAGCGCATAAAGACCTTAAAAATTGTTTGCGGCATGACCATTAGGCTATGAACCACCCAAGTGATAAGTTCTGCATGTAAAAATTATGGTGATTATGTTTATAATTTAACATAGAAACATGAGGGAGGTTTAGTAAATACTAATTGAATTCCTGCGGAAACAGAATATGGTTTCCTTATACAGAAAATTCGATATGAGGAGACCATAAGAGTACTGAAAAAAATTACGAAATAAAATAAAATTCCAAGTAGAGCAGTTTTCAAAAGCGAAGTTCGACTGTACGTTAGAAAGAAAAAACAAAAGGAAAAACCTATGACATTTATTGTTACTTTGAACATAGTGAAAGAATTTTAGCTAAAGGATTTTTGCCTTCTGATGTTGACACGCAATTTTTCTTAAAAAAAAAACTTAAAAAATTTCAACTCTATTTAAGTCTAGGTTTCGTCAATTTATACACGGTTTTTAAAATAAAGGTTTAACAATTACCAAAAATAACCCGCTGCCTTAATGCCATGAAAACAAAGTACATTGCGAATTGGACTCTCTTAATCTATTGTTGCAATTTTTTCAAAGACAATTAACAGCATTTGTGTTAAGCCTATTATTACTAATACCGTAAAGTTTTATCGTTTCCTTTAAAAAAAATTCTCCAATTCTCAATTTTATATTTAACAAAGTAAACAGAATTACTATCAGTTTGAAGGTAACTCATATATGAGCAACCTTAGTGTAAAACCTTTAAAAATTTTGGCTTGCAAATCATTGTATATCATTGTGTATCTTTTTTACAGCACTGTGGGCCAAAAGCACTTCTTCTAGCTTAAACTTGAATTTGAGACTTCGTGTTGATATATTCAAGATTTATTGCATATTTTTTGTTTTAGTCGAAAATATACTAGTAGGAGCAATAGGTTTTGATTGCTTTTTTATATTTTTTTACACTCCTGAGATTTTTTTTCTCAATAGCGCATTCTTGAAACTGTTTTTGAATAATACAAAATGCAGTCGAAGACCCCTTTATGAACTGCTCTACAAAAAATTTTCCCATATTAAATATTTTTTTGACGTATGTGATCTGCTTATGTTAAATTTCTGTCTAATGAATTTCGCCCTGCGCATTCGTTACAACGAAGTATGACTGTATTTAAGAATTCATAAGTCTGCTATAGACATAATCGGTATAAATTGTTTTTAGAGGCTTTTAAAGCTTCCAGTTTTGGAATTCGAATGATCTATTTTAAAAAGGTAAATACCAGTCATTCCGACAAGTTATACTGAAAAATGCAGACTAATTTAAAATGAGTGTGTTGATGCACACCCAAAGTAATTTGAATACTCGAATCTCGAAGCCCCAGTTTTATAAATTTAGATGTATTCCAGATACATTTGCACTTTTAAAAACTCGCACCGCATAAAAACTTACAATCTAAAACCCCAAACCAATGTATATATTTTTGCAGCTAAGTTTGAAAGATAGATGAAAAGATATTTATACTTACAAAGCGACGTGCAATAATATATATTAAAGGTGATTATTTTAAGGAAACTCTCTGTATCTCTCTCATCCTCTTTATCTGTCCTTTTTACTTTTTCATCATTTTCCCGATTACTTTGGTCGGTTTGTTCTGTACCGCCCATCACGCCGCAGTGTCCGCGTAACTCACGTCACGAACGCATCTCTAGTACAGTGTATATTATAGCCGACATTAAAACCAATTTCAAATTACTTTAGGTTTCTAATTGCACTTACAACATTATTTAACACACACTATTAGTTTTATTACTCTTCAGAACAGGAAACAGCTTTATCCGTAAAAATTTAGTGAAACCAAAAATAGACATATTTAACCTCCGAAATAAACAAACTTGCTCAAGTAGATAGTTAGGTAATAATGAAGATTTCAAATGACTTTAAAATTGCAAGTTGAGATTGTTAATGGTCTTTCATTGTAAATAAATAATTTATTGCCTTTCACGACATTAACATTATCTATGGTACTAATGAAAACCTAATCACCTGCCCTATTACAACCACTCAATAGTACATAAAACTATGTCAATTAAAAGCTCTTTTAGCTAATACGCATGTTGTATGTATAAGCCACTCAGTTGGTTAGTTAGCAAACATTACCAGATAAATTTAGTAGACAGAAACACAGATACTCACAAACACACACACACACCGGTAATACAAATACAACAAGCTAATTAGCTGAGACAGCAACAACAAAAAGAAACATGTAGAGAAACCGGTTAAAAGCAACTAACTGACTTGACGCATGGTTCTAGTTATAAGGCCAAGAATTGTTTTTTGTTTTAAACAAATTTAGCATAGTGCGATTTATACAATTTTTTTTTTTTTGTCTTTTGTTGCAAAGGTCAATGGCTTATTAGACTCTGTTGCTTATGTATTAGCCGGTACAGAGGTGGCAGTGTTGAATAATGTGGCGGGAATACTCAGATACTTTGGGAGCTGTTGGCTTCAGCACAGCACTGTTGTATATACAATGCTGGGCAATAACAATAAGTAATACATATACATAAAAAACACACTCACACTTTTCGAGATACACACGTGAGTGTATTTGTGTGTGTGTGGTATAATAAAAACCCGATTTGAATCAGACACAAAAGCTACGGAAAAAGAACCATGACGACACAACAACGCATTGGCCAAAGTCAAAGTCTTTGGCTGCTGACCGTGGTTTATCTTTATCTGCCTTTTGCCTTCTTTTCTCTCTGACACATAATCCCTATATATGCGTCCCGCTTGTGGTTGTTCAAGTTTACTTAAATTTCAACGGAAGCGCAACAAATAACTCGGCTAAAAGATAAAAAGATACAAAAGTATCTGCACATTGTATTTTTGTGCCATTTTTGTTTTTATTTGCTATTTGTATTGACTGTAAACATACTTATGGTCAACACAATGAATCATTGTAGTTAAAGCTTGTTCAATATTGCCTTTTGGCCGTTGTATATATTTTGCTTTATCTGTATCTTTAAAACCAGATACAATGCGCGTGCTTTGTTGCTGTCTTACGACAAATCAATTAGGTAGCGCTTAGAAGAAACATATGAGAATTCTACTAAATCATTAAGAATACTTGAAACTACTGCTCTTTGTGGAAACCTTAATGAGTAAACCTTGTGGTTAAGGTTTAAAATGGAACTTAATGCTATTACGAGCACGTTTTGTGCGCTTCAGTGACTATTTCTAATTAAAAAAGCCTTCGAGCTGAAGGTTTTTTTTTTTTTTGTAAATAATAAAAACTTAGTTTCCAGCGAAAGTTTGCTTTTAGTTTTAACTTATGACAAAGTAGCGCTTTGGTTATTCATTTATTAATAATATATTTAAAAAGCCATTAGTACTTATATTGCTTTGAGCAGCCTTGAAGTTTTGCTCTACAAAAAGTTAGCTATAGGCATTAAAAAAAAAACATATTAAATGTGGTCCAAAGATTTTAATTTTGGTCTTTAAAGCGAAGTAGCTCAAAATTCACTTTCCCCATACTTTTCATAATATTCAAGTAGTAAATAGCAGCTGAAGTTGGTCAAGAAATTTTTAGAGTAAAAAATGATTTCAAAATTGATATATAAAAGGCCTTTAATATCGCTCGATAGCTTCGATTTTAATATATATATTTCTTAGAGAGTGGGATATGGAGAGCGTAGAATTTCTACCAGTAATAATATTTGCTTAAGCACTGGTAAATTAGTCAATAGTCACCACTGGGCCTTGACTTCTCTCTCAACGACCCTGAGAGTAACAATGTTTGACTTTTTATGTTTCCATAGTCGTAAGTACGCGGATTACCAAACATTAAATCTCCAGTTCCTACGCAAAATATACTTAGCACACTTTTCACCTTATAAATATCTGCAATTTATGAAAAACCAATAACATTATGTGCAGGTAGAAAAACTTGAGCATTACATAAAATAACACTTATATACAGTGCTAACCCTGGCAATAGATTTAAGACTAGGTAAATTTTGAGAAAAAAATGTGGGTAGCCTTAATCAATCTTGAAACGTTGGGTGATTAAATACAGCAGCCCAAGAACAATGATAAATAATTACAAAACTGGAGAAATAATTTAGTTGGGAGTAGCGAACCCCATAAAGCCCCCAACTCCTCCAGTCTACTTCCTCTTAACTTTGGTTGTAATTAATTTGCTTGTTTTGTTGTTGTTAACTTAATTTCTGCATGATTGAGCATTTATTTCAATGTTATTGTCTATGGGTCCATTTGTAACCCTCGCAGACCTTGACGCCCCATGTTTTTGTTGTTAATTTCCACGCTTAATGTAATTGTTGTTGTTTTTATAATGTTTATAGCCACAGCGAAATTTTGTAAAGCTGAAACAAAGTGCATATGGACATAGGGTAGACCCCAATGGGAACTCCCTCCATCGCTGCTCAAGGGTCATAGAGCAGAAACGTTTCCTAACAAACGCAACTCTACAAGAACTGAAAATTAATTCTTGCCGTAACAAGCAGTGTATAGATATTAACGCAATGTGTTTTTGGTATTTTTTGTGGTATTCATCGTTCATTTTCTTGCGGTATTTTGGGTTTAAGTATAAACGGTCATGCTACAATCAGCTGTTTTGTGTAGAAATGGTTACCTAATTAATTAATACTAGTGAACCCTGCGGCGAAAATCGCCAGATAATTCATTGCATAATATACAAATAGCTTTGCAGAAAATAATACATATATAATAAAACTGCAGCGCTTGGCCGAACGTGCCAATCGCGTAATTTACATCTGCAGTCGTAGGGTAGCCAGATGTCAGTTCCTAATAAGAACTTTTATTTTGCTTCAGAAATTAAAAAGCAGCGCGCATATGTGGCAACCCTGTAAGAGAAAGTTTGACAAAAAAAAAGACACAGATTAGCCGTGCCGTTTACACCTATTGTCTTCAATGCACAATTGCAAAATAAGATCAAAGAGAAACCAAAGATAGCAAACTTTGCTTCTTACACATACACGCTTGCCTTTATTACGCTCACTGAAAATAAAAATATGCGCACCTTTTCACACCCACGCATAGTAATTTCAATCGGCCTTCCTTTTCGCACTTTTTATAGCAATGATTGAAATTTTATTTTAGCGATATCCACCAAAATATAGATTTAATAGAAAAAATAACACCTGATTGCACATCTAGGTGTAAATAGCTTTCGATTGATACCTCATTTGTTGAAATCGCGCGATCCGTCTAGGAGCCTTTGATGTCACAAAAAACGGCCTTGTGTAATATATATATAGATGGTTGGAACTTCTCTTCAACCTTAAACGGCTCACAATAAATAATAAATAGTACACAATTTTTTGTACCAGCCGTTTGTTTTCACCGTAATTAAGCTCAACATTTCGATTGGTTGTGACGGCAATACAGAACATTTATTCATATTTTTCCAGAAATTTATAGTGCAACACTGTTGCGTTTGTTTGTCCAGACACACTTATAGATAATTCCCTGACTGACAATTTTTGTCGGTCGCCCCTGGGCATGGGGATCTCTATTAATAACTGTTCAAAGAGAGACACACTTACCGTGTGTTTAAATGATCTTTTTTTGTACCTTCGGTTTTTAGCTGCTGCGTATTGGTCTTAGAAAAAATAAAAAAAAACACTGGTTTGCCCAAAATCTGTTTCGTTGGTGTGTAAAATATTTCTCTCTGGAAAATTTTAAATCAAAAGTCTTTAAAATATATAGACATAGCAGTAGCGGGTTAGACTATCCATGAGAGTATCCGCCTGGGGATATCAGAATCTAGGAGCAATGGGATAAGAATGCGCCCTTACTTAGAAAATAAATAGCCACACATTCATGACCTCTAAACTCTAAATCAAGGACACAAATCGGAGCTTCAGACGTCCGCTTTCTCAAGAGAGAACTCTCTCTGATGCGGAGAGATGACGTTGTATGGAAAAAAACTTAATATTAACACACTAAATGGATAGACTTCAGATATAATCCGAGAGGGAACGATTAAGTGTACATAATAGATCACATAATAGATTTTTAGACAGGTGGTTAGAAAAAAGTTGTAATATTTGTAACTTGTAGGATAATAAAAGATTTCACCATACTTTCCTTAGTACAGCTCGCATATAAGCCATAATACAAAAACTTTGTACTCACCATTTACGATGATGATGAAAATGATCGACATGAAAACCATATTTAATCCACATTTTGATGACATTATATGCAAATAGGCTCCAACGTGTTGATCGAATCTCAAAATCCTCACAGCAAACAGTTAAGGTTGCTAATAATTTTGTTTAATTTGGCTGTTTGGCAGTATTTAGTTGGGAGTATTTCTACTACTATTGGTTTAACTACTTTGTAGATGCTACTACTATTTGTTAGCTTTCATAATCTAGGGATTAGCACACAGATACACACATGTGCACACACACACAGATACGTGTTTAAGTGCTGCAGCCATAAACTTTTAGTGCACTTCTTTTTCAGCTCTCTGCTGCACGCACAACTTGGCTACTATTTTTTAAATTTATTAACTTTTTTGATACACTTTTGCGGCACGTACACACTTTTATTTATTACGATTTATGTGAATTTATTTTATTTCATTTCATTTATTTTAATTTTTCGCGCACATTTTACACATTGAACACGAAAATAAATAAAACAAAAATCATGTAAATAAAAAATGAAAACCGAAAAGTACCGCGGCACGTCAAATATTTATATAAAATTTTGTTGTTGCTGACTGAGTTGATGTTGTTGTTGTATCTGTCGTTGTTGTTGTTGTATTTGTTGATGTTGTTGTTGTATTTGTTGATGTAACTGCAGAGCTGCAAGAATAAATAAAAGATATCGTAAAATGGAATTAAAAGTGACTACTACTTTTTTTTCTTTGCAATTGCGGCTAGTAGCACATTGGTCGACAAAAGTATTTTGACAATATGTTTCTATAGTTTTTTTTCGTTTCGCATTTGATCTTATATATCATTTACCATTTCATCTAGACATGGCTTTTCTTTTTCATTACTAAATATTACCTGAGTCAAAAAATAAATCTAAAATCGAGCTTTCCTGTAACGAGTTCGTACTGGAGTAGAACTTTGCGTCGTTATAAAGAAAATTCGTTAGACATAAATTCGTTATAAGACCAAAAAAGCAGTGTACTTGAAAAAAATTGTGGCAAGTGGAAGAGTTTATTATGGGAGTATTATCAAACTGATGAAAATAGCTTTATCTATCATACAATTTTGCTGTATCATATTTATTTTTAATTCAATACAGCTTATCTTTATTGGAGTAACATTTATTTCCTAAAATCATATTGGAGGAAAAATTCGAACTGTAAATTTATTTTTAAAACTAGAATAATTTTTATATATATTTAATTAGCTCATAAATAAATAAGTTGTTCAGAGTTCAATTATCTAAAATTTTGCTGGGAAAAACTTTTTTGCTACGCGTTTCAAACCTATTTTTTTTTCATAGATATTTCAAAAACTGTTTTGTCAACATACAAATTATTAAAACTTAAATACTAAAATCACATTTTTATATCACTTAATTTTGTTTTTTAACTATCAATCACTTAATTTTTGCTCGAATTTCGATAGCTAGAAAAAAACCACCAGCACACGAACGAAATATATCCAACAAATTTTTATACTGATATTCCAAAAATTATTTCGTAGCTACACCTTTTCGTTGCAGCTTAGTTAATTTCAAAGCTAAAATACTGAAGTCACATTTATATATATTTTTTTAAGTTAGTTACTTAATTAAATATTTTAATTATTAATCAACCACATGTAAAGCTCCTTTTTTTTGTCAATATACTTTTTTCGAGCATTGTCTTTATGTTTTGTACAAGCAGCAGCTGTTGCTGCCTTTGTTGCTGAGTTTGTGTGAGTCATATAAGAGCGGGTTTGTTGTTGTTGTTGTTGCAGCCTGTGGCTTACAAAATACACGAAAACATACATACATACACATATATCTATAAATACACAAAAAGTTGAAATTGCTGATTGATTTTTTTTAAGCGTAGCTGATTGTGTGTGTGTGTGTGTTTATATACATAAATGTTTATGTGTGTGTTTATGGCAACAGTTGTGTGAAATTATTTACAATCATTACATTTATTTACAACAACAAACACTCGGCTAGCCAGCATATAGAGAGCAACAACAATAGTCACACACACACACACACACAGTAAGCGCATTTCAATTGCCTTTCCAATTGAACCAAAGCATAAAACATTAAACAAAAAAAAAATTAACAACATACACACACACACGCAAACAACAGCAATTCAGTAGCAGCGCGCTATATGTACATCTCGCTTACACGCATGCAAAACAGTGGCTACACAGCATACAGAGAGAGCGTAAGCGCCAAATGAGAGAGCAAAACAATGCGCAGACGCAACGAAATGCATTGAAAGTTTTGCTCGCGTTTTGTTGTTGCGCTCTCACAATGCACTCAATTTATGTTTGATTTTGTTTTTGTTGCTGCCGCTGAGAATGACAAACAAACAAAGTAAAAGAAAAGCCAAAAAAAAAAACAAGCAGTAGCAAAAACTTGCGGCATTTTTTTCTTCATATATTTTATTTATAAGCAAACACATAAGGCTTGTTATAAATATTATATATTATTTGTTAGTTAAGTAATAAATGTAGTTGCTTAATAATTTACACTGAGCTAATTAAACAATAAATATATTTATTGCCTATAGCACGCCTTAACACACACGCACGCACACACAGCACGCACACCAACTTACATGTTTGGTTCTGCTTTGTGTATATTATTCTGTTGTTGTTGCTATTGTGGTACGCGCATTAAATGCGTTGAAATGCAGCCATTTTGTCTTGCAATTGGCACTCTCAGTTGAACACACATTTGGTTTTGTTTAATAAATTTCACTGAAGCACGTTTTATTTTAGGCGCACATAAATTAAACAATATATTTGCAAGATGTAGCACTTTAATTTGTGGCCTTTTTTATTTAGTTTTCAACAATTAAAAGCACACGCGAAGCGACAAAAACCGACGCTGAGGACGCCTCCACCGTTTTTGATTTTCGACCGCACGCACGACGTCCGTTCAAATTCACAAACACAATAATGAAAACAAGACGAATTGAGCCAAGAGCGCCTCAAGACTCATGTGTGCGTTATCGATAAAATGCTTGCAGCGCACATCGATTGCCGAACTAAACGAGACAAAAACGATGTATCGTCGCGCATGCATCGCACGCAGTTTTATTAAAAAAAAACTACACATGGTGCAATTATTTACTATTAAATAATATTAAACATTAGCCACTTTAGCTAAACGGCTTACATTTATTTAACTATTATATAGTTTTAATTGACAAATCCATGTTTATTGTTATACATCGATATAGTTTTGTGTTATTGCGGCGCAGCAGTTACCTTATCACAACAGATGCGGACGCACGCACTGGTTTTATTTAGCACTTTATTTTGTATGGATGAGTGAGCAACACTACAAAGCTGAATGCTATGAAACACCAAAGACTTCTGTGTCAGCGTGCTTTTGAGTGGAATTACTGTTCAATAAGTATAATGCTTACCTTTGCGTAGGGAATTTATGAAGTAACTAGAGATGGCAAAGTGATTTTAATCATGCTTGACGTGAGAGGATTTTGGTTTACCGCGGGATTTCTGTGACGATTGTGGAAAAAATTCAAAAAACCAACTAAAGAGATTTTCTACTTAACCTAATAAAAAAAAAAAAAAATTTAAAGCTAAAGGGCTATGCCAGTTCATTGAGATGAGGGTATGTTGAACTGCAACATCCGAGAGAAAAGTTGTAAGAAAGACGTTCTTGTCTGTCTTCAGTAAGTTAGATAAAATAATTGCTTGGAAAATCGATCTGAACAGAAATAATTTATTTTGCAAGCTCAAACGCGAGTTTCTGTTGATGAATGGATATAAAGTGCAGACTGTAATATGAAGCTTTTTGTTGACATTTTTGATGTGGTATTTATTATTATTTTTGTGTGAGGTATTTGACGTTTGGTGCCCATTGTACGTCTACCCCCGTCTAACCTAATGTACTCCCTTGGTGTAAAAATGTCTTTCCGTTTAAGGGGTATACGCAGTTCGTATCCCAAATGGAATTTTTTTTTTTATATGAAGTTTTCAGATTCCGCGCGAAATATTTCGAACTCACTTGCTCACTACTCACTACTCACTTGCTCACTTGCTCACTACTCACTTGCTCTGTGGCGTGAAGTTGCCACATTCATTTTTGTTTTCAAACGAACAAAATACAAAATTTGTCTTATAATTCAATTAAAAATTTTTTATGTAAGGTTCCAGAACGACACATATTGCACCAGCGAAAGTCATCATTTTCTTATTATAAAAGTCATTGAAAAACTTTACTTTAATTGAATTAAAAATTTTTCATGTAAGGTTCCAGAACGACACATATTGCACCAGCGAAAGTCATCATTTTCTTATTATAAAAGTAACTGTAAAACTTTACCAAACAACAACATTTTTTAATTATTTTTTAAGTTTATTTCTCTATAAACAAAAACTGTGTTCAAAGTAACTGGCGAATATTTGAATTTATCGATAATTTAACTGGTGAGAATAAACAGCTGAGCTGAGTGAGTAACTGAGCAAGACTGCTCACTCACTTCAAAATGAGCAACTGAGTTAACTCATCAAAGTGAGTCATGTTTACACAACACTAGTATGCATGTGTCAAACAAATCTGGGGCAGACTCGTTCTGTCCTCCTCAATTCTTAAGCTTAGTACATTACGCTTAATAAACAGGCAATTATTTGTATTTTGAATTTGTATTTCCATTTAGATTTATTATTTTTTTTATTTTGATTGTTTTTTATTATATCGAAGAAATTTGTTGAGTTAGGAATTAACAATTTTGCGGGAAGCCTTGTTACGAACAAAGTTGCTGTAAACACCCATTTGATGAGTGCAGTAGTGCTGGAGAAACATCTATGTTGGCCAAAATCGATGTTTTCGCTATTTTATACACGATACATCGATACTACTAGAACTACTTTGTACCATACGGTACAGGGTATAAAAATGGAAGTAGTTTAAGCAGTAGGGCTAGAAGCGGATTGCCATTGCAATGTATACCCTAGGCTTCCATTCAGAGTACAGGTTACTGCCCGGCTGTTTGGAGTTTCGGCAAATAGTGTGTGCAATATTCTGGATGGATTTTGCAAAAAATTTATGAGTGTTCCGTTTCCGCAGTGTCTGGGTGCAATTGGTAAGGAAATGGCATGGAAATGGAATGGTACTCAATTGTATTGCTTGCCTTAGTTTATTACCGCTAAGGTATTATTTATGTCAGCCTTATCATTATCCAATTAATGGAATTAAATTTGTAGGTATAGGTTTACTTATTTAAACATTGGATTCCCAGGTCGATGCAACGATTGCCCAGTCTACCGTTCGTCTTCACTTTGAATGAAACTTGAAACTACACCGCTGCACAATGGGCCCGCGTGGCCAGATTTTGGCCAAAAGCCCTCCAGACGAAATTAAAAATTTGGACACAATGACAATTTAATATGATTTTAGACATATTAATGTATCCTGTGCGAAAAAGAAATTTTAAATTTTAATTACTGGTTCTTAAGTAATTAGCCATCAAAGTTGTCATTTTGTATTTTTTTAACTTTCGCGATAATTTACAGAAAAAAAAACTTGCATTTACCATGATACATGCAGCTACGAAATCTTCATTCACTTTGTTATTCATAAATGTAGCTTCAGAAAAAAAAAAAATTGAGCTTAAAAACTTTTTGGTTTTAAATATATTCGAGTAGTTATAAAGATTTTGTAGGTTTTTTTATCATTTGGCTACTTTGCTTTAAGGGTACCTCCGACTACCACTCGATATTTGATCGAAAAAAAATTTCATAAATTTCTGCACATGTGTTACAACAAAATGTAATTCCTCCCGATTTTCGGAAATTGAATTTTGTATCTAAAAGTTGAATATTAAAAATTGATCTCCAGGAAGTTGTACTATTTTTTGAATTTCTTAGCTGCCGAAAAGTATGCTTTAATTTTTTTCATTTCAAAAGTTGTACTTAAATGTAAGAAAAATGTACAATTTGAAAATTTTATAGCATACTTACAAAGGCGCAAATCAAACATTTTTAAATTGATCAATTTTGAAGAAAAAACGTAAAAATGTAAATATTGATTTTTTAAATTTTTTTTCGCAAATTAAATGAGCATGCAAAAAAAAAATTATAACAGCTAAAAAACATATGGATTAGTTATATCGTCTTTTAGTAATTTGCTTGGAAAGCTGAAACTATTTGGGTCTATAACTTCAAAACCATTCAATATTTTGGGTATAGGCTATTTTTACAATGTATGAGGGGAGTTGTTCCAATTTCAATAAACCGCTTTTTTTTTAAATTAAGTTAAACATTTTTTTAAATTTTTTTCCAATTTTGGTTTAGATTATCTATATCTTGAAAAAATCTGAGGAGGCTCAAACTTAAATAATAAAAAATAGCTCAATCCTTTACGAACACGTGTGTAAAATTTCATCACTCTAAAAAAATTATTATGGAAATGCCAGGGTTTTGGCCAAAATATGAGAATCTGGGCCCATAGTGCGCTGGTAGAGGAGATGGCAATAGAAATATGCGGCGTAAATGTTCCAGTTTAGTCGATTGTGGACTCGGCGTTTAGTTTTTAAAAAAAATTTGATGTAGCCATATCCATTCTTAGCAGCGTCACCAAAAAAAGCAGATTTTTAACTACCGTTTTTCCAAGGCCAGACGAGTAATTGAAAATGCATTTGACCATTTGAAAGCAAGGATTTGTCGCATTGACAAAGCACTGGAATCCCATCCAAAAAATAATAGAAAGCTTGTTTTGTGCTGTTCAATTACTAAATGAGCACAATATTTGGAAACGATACTTGGAAAGTTGGAACATGTGAGCTTTGTGAGCAACCCATTCACACTGTTTCTGCTGACTACTCTCAAGATGCGGAAGAAGTTAGATCTGCAATAGCAAAATCTTTCAATAACAACGAACTCAAAGAATAATAAAATATTTTTAATTGATACAAAAATTCATTTATTTTCAATTTAATTTATTTTGCCACTCTTTTCTACAGTCTTTTTTAGCTTTGAGCTATGTAAATATTATTTTTAAATTATATTATATTATTATTATTTGTTAAAAAAGCCAGTTTTATTCATTAATAAATTTTTAATGTTCGCATTTATTTTGCCGGGTTATAAAGTAAGATAATCAATGGAAAATAATTCATTGTTTCAAAATTATATTAGACCAAAATTTTTTTTTCGACAATAACTAAGAGCCCCTTATAGAACTTCGGGCCACGAGCAATCCTGTGGGCCACACTTTTGCCTTCATATTTTTAAATTTTTAAATCTATGAATATTTTATCTTTAATATACCATTTCTTATATTCGAGCCAAACAATTTTAGGGATAAGAATTCGACTATTTGGGTTTTACCATCATTTGTACGAATTTTAAAGAATACTCAGATCCGCGCCAAGAGTTCCAGGTAACACCTCTACCCTCAAGGTCATAGCGAAATTCACCTTTCAAATAAAGACCATTTAGGTTGCTATAAAAAAGTTTAAAAAATATTATTAACTGTTGAACAAAATTGAGAATTTTTTACTCACTATGCCACAGTATTCGAGTTAACTTATTTCTCTTACCTGTGATGGCAGGATTCGTACCACCAAGCCCCGATATACTGAACAGCGCAATTGTCTAGGTGTGCATCGCTGCTTGGATCATTATCGCGATTGTATGTTGCAAATTGCTTGCCCAGATGCGGTTCCAACGAATCTCCGGCATCACCGGTATAGTTGCCCAAAGATTTCAACTCATAAAATTCTTCTGCATGGCCAACGCTGAAGTTGTCATATCTAGCATATCGTGTTTCGCCTTCAAAATCTTCCAGGTGTATGTAAAGCTCATGTTGCGTGGAAGCCGTAATAGCATGCAGTTTGTCCAATCCAATAAAGAACTCTGCTGATAGATTTCCAAAGCCTTGCTGATAGCTGCTCCAATCACGATAGAAAGAAATATCGCCATTAACACGTCGTTGTATGACGGTCCATCCAGAGCCTGCTAAATCGGCATTACATGAGACCCAAAATGGTGCCAAGTTGGGACACTTGATAACATGTATACTTGATGACTTTTCATAAGCCAGACAAGACTCGGGATAGGATTTTGATAAATCTATTTGTGTTAGGTCTGAAAAACAAATTTGTTACATAAGCTGCTTCTTTATTATGTTTGTTTTTATACCCTGTACCGTATGGTACAAAGGGTATATTGTGTTTGTGCAAGCCGAAAATGTATGTAACGTACAGAAGGAGAAGTCGGAGACCCCCCAAAGTTACCTCAAGTATGATCAGAGTGACTAGAGAAGTCGATATACCCATGTCCGTCTGTCCGTCTGTCCGTATGAACGCCTAGATCTCAGAGATGGTAAGATCTAGAGCAACCAAACTTTCAGATAAGATCCCTTATTAATCCATAGGAGACAAGTTTATTTTATTTTTTTGATATCGGGACTACATTATATAGCTCCCATAGGGGTGTTTCAGAGGACCTCGAAAAAAACCAAAAGTTTTAGATGGATAATTCGTTTGATTATGAAGATATCGTAACCAAATTTGGCACACAATAGTTTTTTAGAGTTCCTAAGCACTGTACCAAATTTTATCAAAATCGGTTGACTATATCATATAGCTCCCATATGACCAATCGGTCAAAAAAACGTTTTTTCTACAAAATTCATTGTGTTTCGTTTGTTTGTGAAGATATCGTATCCAAATTTGGCATTCGGGAGTTTTTTATGGATCTTCAACACTGTACCAAATTTTATCAAAATCGGTTGACTATATCATATAGCTCCCATAGGACCAATCGGTCAAAAAAAACGTTTTTTGTACAAAATTCGTTGTGTTTCGTTTGTTTGTGATGATATTGTAACCAAATTTGGTGTTTGTCAGTTTTTTAGGGATACCCAGCACTTTACCAAATTTGATCCAAATCGATTGACTATATTATATAGCTCCCATAGGACAGATCGGTCGAAAAAACGTATTTTGAACAAAATTCTTTTTGTTTAGTTTGTTTATGAAGATATCGTAACCAAATTCGGCAATTGGAAGTTTTTTAGAGTGCCTAAGCACAGTACCAAATTTGATCAAAATCGGTTGACTATACAATATAGCTCCCATAGGACCGATCGGTCAAAAACAAGTTTTTTGAAGAAAATTCGTTGTGTTTCGTTTGTTTATAAAAATATTGTAACTGAATTTGGCAAAGAAATTGTTTTTGGTGTTCGTAAGTAATATATCGGACTTGATTGCAATGTGGTGGTACAGGGTATCCCAAAGTCGTCCGCGCCCGACTTTAACGTACGCCATCTTTTTAGACTCACTTTTAAAGGCATTCACTTGAAGCTTGTAATCCTCAATCAACT
Organism: Chymomyza fuscimana; assembly: GCA_949987675.1. Lineage (NCBI taxonomy): Eukaryota > Metazoa > Arthropoda > Insecta > Diptera > Drosophilidae > Chymomyza > Chymomyza fuscimana. Next base: position 44,574,322 of record OX465088.1, on the reverse strand, counting down.
TGATTTGCAGCTGCAGTCTGTAAAGTTATCCAATTGTATTTAGCATTATTATTATTATTATCTTACCTTTTAATTAGTTTATCATTGGCATTCAATTGGGAAGACAGCTGATCATTGTCCTGAAAGAGAAATTATTAATTACAAATTTTTAAGATTTATATTATTCTTACCAAAGCGTTAAGACTTGGATGCTGCTCAGCATAAGCGCTGCTGTACATATAGATTCCCAAAAGAATGTATACCTTTGTATTAGACACCATGCCGCATTCAGCTTAATAAAAGCTCTGACTATCGTTGCTCTCTGTACAGCGCTGCTTAATCAAAGAACAGAATCTTGGGGAAGCACTGCTATTTATAGTGAGACTCTGATGACTTATCATAAAGCTTAATTTTGTTTATGATTGTCGAGCCTTGATTGCTGTTATCCGCGTAAATTTTTTCTATACTTACTGGTGTTTTTAATTTTTGTTTTGAAATCTGCGAAAGCAATATTGCCTATTATTTAATACTCTAACGAAAAATTGATAGTCGTCATAGACTCTCATAAAATTGTAAATGAGTTGCACAACTTTAAGAGACTTTAAGATGCTGTTTCTCAGACGCTTCCTCAAACTGTACAATCAAATTTAGACTAACTGGCATAGTTAAGGCACGTCCTTGGTCTAAGGTCTAGTTACTCATAGCGCTAATGTTTATTAGTTATAGTATTGTTATTGTATTATAATTAATATTTTTTTAAATTAAAAATTCCTGTAATATAATTTAACACCACGGTATTCTCTGCCTGGCGTAAGAGGCCCCTAAAAGAGAACTTACCATCACATTGAGCCGGAGACACATTTTTAACATCTTAAAGATCTTCCAAAAGATCAGTGTATGTGATTGGTCACCGGGTCTGGAGACAACCGCCGGTGTAAAAGGAATGCCCATAACTAACGAATATCCATACACAAGCGCCAAAAACCTCACCTTTTTAACATCAACAACGAGTGGGTCTCAGCGACGATATGATCCAGGATCGGAATGCTTAGATCGCTTACCCACACCTCAAGAGGAGCATAAGCGAGTCCGAAAAGAGCTAAACAAGGGTTTTGGAGAAGAAGAATTAATATTTTAAATAAATAAGGTACGGCCTAATACTATATTAACCCTAAGCCCGTGTTTTGGGTCAGATCGACCCAACAAATTTTTTGCATGGTATGGTTGTGTAGCTTGAACCTTTAGCTTCCAAATGAACCAAGATTTATAGCACATATCTCACATATGCGCTATACATTTGACTCAAACATACATTTGCTCTGTGCGTGTTCTCGGGTCAGATCGATCCAACTATTTTCTACCTACATTTTATATGGAAAATTTTATGCAAGTAATTTTGTATTGCAAGTTATTATGATGTTGTGTGTATATATTTTGTTCGAATATACATATGTGCCTGTACGCATCCACACACATACAATAGCGAGGAGAGACAAACATGCACGAGGATCAGCCAAAAAAAAATTAGAGTTTGGAAAAATACAGACGCTGTTGAAATTTATGCATACATTGCAATTTTTTTATATTCCGATGCTGAAAAGTCGAACGGTGTCCATGCCAAATATCTCTTCAGTAAAGAGAACATGTCCTTGTATCGCTTAGAGCAGAGATTCGATGACTCACGAACACGATTGGTTCGTTTACGAGAAAATAAGCTGGCGCCAGTGCTCCATGTTTGGTTAAAATTTTTAAAAAATTTGACGTTGGATTATCTACCATCCCTTGAATTATGTACCGATGAGCAATTTCTAACTACTAGAAATCGATGTAGTTTTCGCCAGTACATACCCTCAAAACCAGGTAAGAGTCTTTTTCGTTTCTTTTTGTTTGGTGCAGTTTGTCTTATATTTTATATAATTTACATAACCTCGAATATCTCAAAATCCTGACCTGATGGGTCAATTCTGACCACAGATTCGGATTCTACGCAGCAAATTACTTCGGACATGACCCTTAGCTTTCCAACAACTAAACCATGTTGACCTGTGCAATTACCCGATTTCGGCTGAAATTTATACCGGCACACAACTGGGGTCGCCCATAAGATGGTGTTGCGCCTCTCTCTGCAAAGATTACTTTTATCTGAGTGCGAAAATAACAATGGATAATTTCTTTACAAGCTATAAATGAGCACTCGATTTGATTGAAAAGTAAGCCACTATAGTCGGCACGATTAGATTGAATAAACGTGAGTTGCCAAAAGCATCATTACATCATTGAAAGAAGCTAGTTCGAGAGGCCAGTCATAAATATTTAAATTCATTACAACAAAAAAAAAAGTTCCAATAAACCATATGTAACTAACACATGTGTATCAAAATTTATACTTAAAATTTTATATTTAACCCCAAAAATGATATATAAAGTTACTATTTGCCGAAATATTTGCGCTTGTTTATTTAATTTGATGAAAAAATAGCGATTTACATGTAAAATGCCATATGGGTCGATCTGACCCGAGAACACGGAAATATGTTGAAATTTGAGTTAAGGTATAGAACTATCTGTGACTTAAAAAAAATATAATACTTACTGCCTCAGTTTCTCTTATCGAAACAAATTTGCTTAAATCATTATCATCATAATTCATCTAAGAATTTCGGTTTTGTTACTTCCCTGTACCTAAAGGGGCTAGGGCACGATAGAGGCGTGAAAGATGAAAGGGGCTTTATGTCAAAATGTTTATTATATTATAACCGTGTTAATACCTAGACCTCAGAATGATTTTTTCTCTTTGCCTTAATGGTATAGCTATGGATAGCCTTCTTGAGTGAACCATAGTTTTGATTTGAAAGCTTTGGATTTGGCTTTCCCCAAATATTTGCAGCTGCACATACTCTTATTAAACTATATAAACTTCTAGATGTTCAATTGAAACGTTTCCATTCAAGATTATATTTAATTCGCGTTTGTTAGGCACATATTAAGGCATATAAAAAGAAATAGGGGAAGTGGTCCGGTTGTGGAGATGGAGCTGATCTTTAAATTGTCGTTTGTGCGCAATGTCATCACCTTGTTTTGTTGCTGACGGCGAAGCAAACGACGCATGCGCTTAGCAGCTACAGTCGATCACATTTTTATACCCTTTACCTATAGGTACAAAGGGTATACTAAATTTGTGCAATGTATGTAACGGACAGAAGGAGGCGTGGCAGACCCTTGCCTAATAATCTTTGTTTATTGTTTTTAATTCGTAAAAGCTTATTTAGAAATTTAATGCGTTGAAAACCCGCAATTTAAAAAAGAAATACTTAACGTTTTCTTCCAAATCAAACAACCACCCAAATTAGAACTTCAACAAAAACGAGGGAGGACAAATACGATCGTTTGCCGACGCCACTTGCACAACCTTTCATTTTCAAATGTAATTCACTAATGCAAGCAAAATAAAGAGGGAGAGCGCTGTTTGGCATTTCCTCACCTTGTATTATTACACCATGGCTCTGAGCACCCCTGATATTAACTATAAAAAGTGTATCGCACATACTTACTATGGTGCGGGCGGGCAGAGTTAAAAAGGAAAATCTAAAAATAGCCCATACATTTGTCGAGTTCTTGCAATTGAACTCGGCTCTAAACTTCGTTGTTGTTTGTCGGCAATATTCATAAATTCAGCCGCAGCCAAATTTGTAAAATTTTAGTATCTGAGCATTCATACCCTTTCCTAATATGTAGCTGCTATGACACTTTGCAATAGCGTTCTCTTTTACACTAACAAATACATGCATAAAAGGCGAAAAATACGAAGAAGAGTATTTAGCTATCGCCTCCCATTCTACTTTACTTTATTTAGCCGAAACAAAACGAACGTTGTTATTCATAAAAGTATCAATATTTATATGAATATTCCTTGTGAATTTAACTATAAGTTCCTTACTAAATTTCAAAAATGTTTTTTTTTTTTACTAATATTACATTCGTAAATTTTACATGCTGCGTATGGGCCTTATAGCTTAAAACAGTCAAGTGGCAATAATTTGTCATGAGTTGTATACATATGTACCCATGATGATATTCATAAAATAAAATGTTAAGAAGATGCGGACAGCATATTGTATAGACGGCAACAACATCAAAACTATCTTTCAATTATAAAATCTTATGCATAAAGACAAAATCACGCAAACCTTCTGTTCAGCCTTTTCAGCCCTTTAGAAATGCACATACTTCATGAAAGAGTATGTATGAATGCCTAAACATTGAAAATCAAGCGATCTACGCTACGGCGTTGTAAATAAAGTAAGAACAGCAAAAGCAAATTAAACAAAACGCAAAAGCCACTTCGAGTTTCGTTTGTTTTTCTTTGCATTGTGTTTCCGTGCCCATCTCCATGCATAATCTTTTTGGAGCTTCCACTCAAGAGCGAATTGTTCCCTCTGCATACCCAGCAGTTCGCTGTTTGTAGCGACTTACTGGTAAATTACTAGCGACAAAGGGGCAAGTTACCAGCGACATCTTCGTATCCCGCCTAATTTCAATTTTACACACGATGTCATAGGATGTGTGCAATTGTCACCTCCTCGATGACATGTTGCCAGTAATTTACCACAGACATGTACGAGGTAATTTACCACAGATAAGTCGCGAGTAGTTTACCAGAGACATGTCGTCAGTAATTTACCACAGACAATGTATGAAGTATTTTACCACAGACAAGGTGTACATTCGAAAGGCAGTATCGATTATTATTAGTTAATACAAAACATTGAATAAATATTTGTACAGGCACAATTTTTCACTAAAAGTAAACTTAATTTCAGTAAAAATAAAATTAAACTTAGTGAATAAAATTAATATTCTTTTTTGCCACTTTTCTTTTATTTTGTTTTTTGTGTAATTTTTAGACGCAGCGAATGTAAAACACGCACACAAAATGTAGAAGAAAAGAATCGGGTGGGCGACTTTTAGATACCCTGAACCCTTCCAACAAGAAAATTAATAAACAACCCGCTTTTGATTATTTTCGACTAATTATGCCCATAATGCTTTGGGTTGCTTTTAAGGTGTCATAAAATGCGCGTATGTTAATATACTAGAAAACTTAATGTACTCCTATACATACTTTGTACAGGGTATACAAATTTTTCGTTTGTTGTTTGCCTTAGCAAGCAACGCAACAAATACATAATATTTTTTCGCTTTTTTTAGTAGCGACATGTCGCCAATTGCTGGCGGCCGAACTGCAGTGTCTTTAGTAGGTACTCTCTGGTGTGTGTGTAAGCGAGCATGAGAGCGTGTGGGGAAATACTACGCCGATATGCATATGTGTTAAATGTGCGTGGGAGTATGAGAGTGTGCAGAAATGTATCGCCGAAATAAGCGTGAAATGTATGTGTATGCTGGGAGCATGCAATTACGGTAATAGGGACAGTAGTGCAACTACTCACACCCCTTTTGTAAGCAATATGTTTGCCAAATTTAAAAAGCTTTTGGCGGGATAACGGATCCTAGTCAAAAGCCGTCGTCAAGCATAAGGTTAGGTGATGGTTCGCCTTATGTTCTATTTGATTCGAGACATTTGGCGAGGTAAGTAGTCACGTGGAATAGCAGCGTAAAAGTATATACATATATGTATAGACAAATGGTATGAAATGACATATTGGTATATACATATGTAGATACTTTGCAATGGTATATAAAAAAAATATAAAAAAATAATTGTAGTGTATCTATTTTTTTCTGCAATTCAATTTATTTTGTCTACAAGAACACAGTAAAACTAAAAAAAAAAAATGGATTACAAAACATGGGAACAGATGGAGGAGGAGGAGGAGCGCACCCAGACCACGGCGTTGCATGCTGAGCATGCAGAAGCTGCGTCTGGGATGCCGACCATCCGGTCATCCGTTGCCAGGGCGTCTCCGTCGGCCATGACGGAGGAAGCATTGCTCGGACTTAGACGATGTGTTGGACATGGAGCTGTCGTCGTCAGCGCACTCCGCGCACTTTTACACAAAAGTTGAGAACGCCGACGTGCGGGTCAGAGCCAACACTTCGGTGTGCGGCGGAGTGCGGCTGACGGAGCTGCCAAGGTCACCACGCCGGGAGATGGAGCCCAATGAGCCAGATTTGGCCAGGGCGGCTGCGACAGCGCAGTGGCTACACCAGCAGCAACAGCAACCAGCGCAACAACCAAAAGCGCAGCAACAACAACTAGCGCAGCATCAGCAAGCGACCCAACAACCACGACAGGCGCAACAACAGCGGCGCACGCAGACGCGCGGGCACCACTCGAGCATTCTGCATACTCGAGCATACTGCGAAGTGGCGGCCGCGTCACGGCGAGCCGCAGGCGTACGCCGTGAACGTGAGCAGCATCTGCGACAAATAGAACGGGAGATGCAAAGGCGGTTGGAGGCTGTGGCAACCTGTGGAGGAGGCACACTGGACCGGGGCGGTATTGGCGGCTATAGCGGCCAATCGCATATTTGGCCAGCGTACCTGCGTTTTGGTGACGGTCCACAGGGTGCGATATCGCATACGCGGGAACCATCGTGGAGAGTGCAGGGTGCTTAAGCACCTATAGGTTAAAAAACTGGTTTTTTTTTTTTTATTATTTTTTATTGGCAATCAACCGATACAAATTAGGTTATAATCCAATATTGATGAAAAATTATTCGCTACACAAAAAATAAAATTTATTGTGTGATAGGGAAAGAAACTGTAAATAAAGAAGAAAAGGTAAAGAAAATTTTGAAGATTTTTTGTGAGAAAAAAAAAGGGAACTTGCGGGGATTTTAATTTGCAGGTAGATGTCGTCAAAGCCGCAGCCTCGGGAGGTGTTACGCCGACATAGGCGAATACAATCGAAGGCTGAAAAGAAGGCTCTGTTGGGATGCCTTGAAGCGGGGGCGGCTGGGAATCTGGTCCAGGAAGGTCTTAAGCATGGCGAGTTCGACCAGCCTCCAATCAGCGGAGGAGATGGTTCCGTCGACGTTGCTCAAGTCAAGAGGCCTGCGGAGCGGGTTGAGGGGGTTGTTGCTCGCAAGACAGCTGTCTCTTCTGAGCAAGGGGGTCGAGGAGGTGGAAGTGGGTGGACGGGCGCGCAAGTTGGCTTTCGCCCACACCAATTTTTCCTTTTCCTCCTCGGGGGGTTCATTTGCTCCAATTTTGTCAATAATGCGATGCACAGCGCCTCTCGTCCTATATGCCTTGGTGCTGGTACTGACGTGACCAGGCGCATCAGTGCGAGGGTTGGGGTTTGGTGCAACTGCCGGTGATTTATCTGGCAGTGCTGCAGAGGTGGACCTAGCCGCGGAGGCGGCCTTATTGAGGGCACCTGCCCGCGCAGCTGCAGCACTCGTTGAAGGGGCTAGGTTCAACGGTCTGGAGGGTAGTGCGGCCGTTCGAGTAGGCGAGGATCGCGAGGAACAGCTGTTGGCAGCTGAGCGAGAAAGTGGGAGCGCGAGGCCCGAAGGTCCAATGGCGGGCGCTTGGCGTACCAGCGTTTTGCCGAAGGGTTGAGCGCTTTGGGCGTTTTGTTGGTGGTTGAAGAAGTAGTGTCCATGCAAGAAGAGTCCCAGTTCAAAGCCGCTATCTCGGTTCGTAGTGTGTGGTCGCTTTAGGTAGTCTCATGGTTATCTATGAAATCAGGGAGGCCATGCGAGGGTTGGCATCACACCTTATGGGTGATGATGCTCAGAGCCAGACCAGCGCAAATCGGGAGTAATTCAACCGAACCCACACCACAAACTTAACGGTGACGAATGGCGAACGTACTTAGAGACCTGCCCAAGTTTTAACGGGACGGGGGGCAAACGTAGCCTTAAACCGGAGCCGTTCACTTCGGATTGCACTCCGTCGCTACTAGGTCCGGAAGTTACGCTCACCAGCTCGAGTCAGTCAAGACCAAACATTTAAACAAAATCGTAGTCCGTGAAGGAAGCGGGGTCTTGCCAGTGTAGGTCATGTAGCGTTACCCAGCATGCACCACGTGGAGGCGGCCTACATTATGCCAGCAGTACCCATATTTAAAAAAAAAATATTACAAGTTCCATTCGAGTTGAATTCCATGTTACAAATTTCATTGGCTTGCAAATCTGATAGTATCCACCGGGCATTCTTTCTCAGTAATGTCACAATCATTTTATATAGAATTCTTTTCCTATGGTTGCAGTACTGGTGGCTAACTGCGAACCATTCCGGATACAATTGGGTTTCTACGCATGTGTTCAATATATGCTTGCAAATATCTTGAAAATTTTTTTGTTGCAATCAGGTCCTCTGATGGTTTTTTCTGGAAAAAGTCAATTTTTTGCAATGCCGAACTTTTTCTTAAATATTAAATAACCGTCGAAGTATCTCCTTGATGCCATTTCTCCGATATTTTCAGGGTTATTTAATATTTCTCCATCATTGATTTCTCTTTCTTTTCCATCTTCCAAGTAATCAGGTTCAAAGCCAGTTGTATCATTCGAACTGTCACAAATCCAATACAGTTGAAAATCCTCATCATTCTCACAATTAGCTCCTTGCAAGTGGGACCTTGTTACGATCTTCATCGAAAGGAGTCGTGCAGTGAGCTATTGCAATTCTCGAGCTGAAGGATTTGTATTGTTCCCGAGCTTCGAACGAATAGCAGCAAAGTAGTTTTCCAGGCTATCTTGATTAAATCGGATCAGGTGAATAAACTCGACAGTTCTGTTCAATATCATTTCATCACAAAGCTCGATGTGACGATGAGTCCTTTGAGGCAAAAACTGCTATCAAGCAATTAATCATACATCAACTAGATTTTCCTTGCGTTCCTGTCATGGAAGTTCAAATAGCCGTTGGTGCTAAGTGAATTGAAGACGGATCGGTTTACATGTCCTTGATCGCTGACAAGTGCCCTCACGTGCAAGCCGATATCCGTTAAAGCGCTTACATTTTCAATAATGATTACTTGGAGGTCGGTACGGTTCACTCCACTAGCGCTGCAGTAGTAGGAGAACATGTACTTCCCCGGTTGCACCAGGCCTTTTACTTGGAAGAAGAGAAAACTGTTTGCAACTTTATTAATCCGTTTCCCATTGCCGCGGTCCACGAAGCCGTCAATCTGATCAGTGGCAGGATTGTATTCTAGTTCAGAACGACCGTGGATCTCGTCAAAAACTAGAACACACTGCCTTTCTGCTTCGTCCATGTTCTGGACGTGTTTGCCAATGTTCATGCAGACTTGCTGATCCATGCCCGGGCTTATTCGTCTTATCGGACTGCAATTCAGCAATGTTGGGGGGCTCGGCAAAAGGAAACGACAGGCCTGATCGCATTAACCTGTAGCATTTGGCAGAATGGTAATTAATGTTCAGTTGAACATTTCTCTCCAAAGGAGTGCACCACTTTTGCTTAGCTTCCAAAAGCAAGGTGCCAAATGCTTTGGTTTCCTCGTTGATATTTTTGCTAACTTAAACACGTTCAGCGCAACAGTCTTGCAACCGTGTTGCCCACAAACTGATAAATAATTTTTTTCCTGCTCTATGCGAGCGCTTCCTTTAACTTTCAGAATCATATTTCGATAATAAATCGAAATACATTTTTCTCCAGTGCGTCTCGTTGCGGCAGTATAGCTCGCAACGAGGGCAGAAGAAGGTTGACTTCTCCTTGATCTCAACTTTTTTCTTGTAATGCCGCTTTGGGTGGAAGCGGCTCATCTATTGCTGGAGCTGGCAATGTGAGCCATTCTTTGGCCTTTCCACCGACACTTCTGTGCTCCTCAATATGCATAATAGGTTTTGCATTTTTCCTTAATTTTTTTCTCAACTCGTTCTGGGGATGGAAGTACTTATTGCATATAAAGAGCCTTGATAAGTTCCTTAAATGCGGCTTTAAATCGCCCAGCGACTTCCATTCCTCCCTTTCCGTTTTTCCCACTGTAAAACTGTCAAGTGTTAATAGTGGACTGCTCCTACAGCAGTTTATGATGCAGCAAACTCTTTCTTTTTCCTTGAATTGGCAGTTAAACTGCAAATCCAGATTACGGACTATAAATTAAAATTTGGGTTATACAAAATTCATTGTTTTCGGACATGCAGTGAATATACCAATTGTTTTCAATGCATTCCGAAATGGCTTCACAAATGTAAAATACCACGTTTGTAAGTTGCCACAACTTTTTTTCCATTGCTATGTTAGTTATATGACTTTGTTATTGTGTGGAATTGTCATTGAAACTAATTTGAATTATTTTCCTGCTCTATGCGAGCGCTTCCATCAATTAGTTTATCATATTTCGATAACAAATCGAAATACATTTTTCTCCAGTGCGTCTCGTTGTGGCAGTATATGTAACTGCCTTAAATTGTTCTTCATGCCTTTGATGAACGCAAATTGATTATTTTAGAAGATATTAAGTTCCTTTTGCTATATAGGCCAAATCGACCACTGTGCATTAAGGTCTAAATTTGTGCATTTTTGCTTAATGATGAGGAAAAAGCTGGAATGTAGATTTTTTTTTTTCCTCATAATTTCTATTCTCCTCACTATACGATTTTTACTTAGGCAAAGACAAGCTTCAAGAAATAAGTCAAAGTGCATGGGCCTCTTAGTGCATTAAACTAAATTGCCAAAATTACAAAATTCTGAAAATATTAAAAAGTTTTCACTACGAAAACTTTAAGTTTTAAAAATATATTATCCGCCTTTTTGCGTTCTAGTATCACAGTACACTTAAACTGAGCACACACGCTTTGTACAAAATAATATCTTTAGCAAAACAATATTTTGACTTATGTCTAACAATATAAACAATTTTAATTAATTAATTAATTTTGCTTCGATACTCTCACCCGGATGTTAAATCCAGGCGTGGCTCGTTCACGAAAAACGTATCAGCTCCGACGCGGTCGCACCCGAATCGCTACAAATCAATTATGTATATTCTTTTTGCCGTCCTTTGCGACAATTCTTTATTTAATTACACGAAAACGCCTTTAAAGTTGCGGCACTGACTCACTAAGACTCATCACTTATTTCACTAGACTGTCCCACTCTTTTTACTGTCACTCTTGTTACTGTCTTCCTGGTACTGTCCAGATTTAGCTGCTGATCCGCCTTATATTGGGCTCGATCGCCACCAAATCCGGGAAGTCCCCCCTAAACGTATACTAATAAATCCTACACGGCACTCTGCTTATCTAACTATCTATCCTAATAGAAACGAAAGAGTCCGCCGTACCTAATACTATCTTATCACCTACTCTACACTTATACCTAAGCACTAATACCATTAACCTACGCACTAATACAAAACAATAATTAGCGCGCCAAGCATAAAGGCCGCTATATATTTTAACTAGTGTTGGTGAGAGTAGGCGCGCTTTCACCGCTAGTCTCACCAAGCAGTTCAAGCAGTTTAGCTATTGCCCTATTGGCAAATTAGGAACAATGTTGTGAAGCGGCAAATTGCCTCCTCACAAATATTATTATTATACATATAGTATTATTAATATAACTATAATGAAATATATAAAGCCGCCGTTCTCGTTCGTGTTTTCGGCTACGCAAAACAATCGTGTCTCTCTCAATGACACTTATGTTGAGACACTTTGAGCGTGTCACTGAAAAACTGTCTGTCTTTTTTTGTAATGTGTGAGAAAGAGACAAAAGAGTAAGCGTAAGCGAGTCATTTGTGTGCGGCATCGTACTTGTAATTACATATGTGTGTATAAGGTGTATATTATTTATTTATTAAGAATTTAGTTTAACAAGCAACAGAGAATTAATGTTTTCTGGACTAAGAGAGCTCCGCTTCTCATTTAAAAGAAAGTGGAGTGCAGAAAATGCTCTTTCGACAGAGGTCTGAGTAGCCGGTGTAGCTATTAGGTACCACTTCCGCGAGCTCGGCCAAATGTGGTGAGTTTAATCTCATGCCTCCGTAAAACTGAATAATATTGGTATTTAATGGTAAACTGCCATTCGCTACATCAAAGTTCTCAATATCTGTATAAATTTTTGATAGTTTATCAGATATTGGCTCTGCTTGGGTCTTGGATATTGTCTGAACACTATCCAAATATGTAGAAAACAGCGACTTTTCCTCGGAGATACTGGTATTATTTGCATCTTAATATTGTTATTAGTGTCAGATTTTTAATTGTGGTAATTATATAGACCGTCAAAATAGTTGAATTATTTTTTACTTATTATTGGAAATGTTGATTCATATATGTTTTAAGTGCAGAATATTGAAATTTTTGGCCATTTGTAATGAACAATTACTGCCGCAAAAATATTCTCGTCTACTGTACCATTTTTAATTGATTTTATACATTTAGTTTATTTTTTTGTATTTTAATAAATATTTTCCTTTGGCAATTGGCTTAGTTATAGTTATTTTACGATCTTTGGCCTCACTGTTATACGCTATTTAAATATAAAGTAGCATTTCGCCTAGACACAAACCCAGGTCACGAAGCTTTTAATTCTGCCTATATAAATTGCATCAGCTTTTTTTTGGCCACAATATTCATAATTGAGTATGCTCAACAAAAGCATATTCAATTACATATAACCTCTATTAGGTCCAATATCCTCAAAAAGGTGACTCATCTCTAATCAACTCCAATATCCAATCTGAGTTTCATTTCATATCGCCTATGTAGGCACTTTTATATATTGCAAATTAACTAACTAATTACCTATTTTATACCCAGCACTATTTCCTGCCATCAAAGCTTTCAACGCAGCATTTTCGTTTTCAAGCATAAGACCAAATGAAAAAAGTGAGTTCATATGGAATAAAATTAGACAATTTTGTGGCTTGCATAAATCCACTTCAGTTCACTGTGTGAAAGATAAACTCTCGCTCCAATTGCCGACTTGAGCTGGCTAACGGCCTCCTAAGGGAAGTCATCTAACCCGTGCTTCACACTTAAAGGGACAATCCCCCACCCATACAGTTAGAGGATGTGATACTGGAGCAGCCTATGCAGGTATTTACCTTGGCATCACGCTTGATAAGCAATAAGAGAGCAATGTATATATGTCCAGTGTGTCGCCCCGATCTGGCTCTATGGGCTGCAGATTTGGAGTATCGCAGCAAAGACAAGCTGTCAGAAAAGACATGTCTGAAATCAAGAAACAAAACTAATTTGTTAAGGGTTTTCAACACTTGTCCTTTAATTTAAAATGTTAACAGAAAAAGAATGTGGTGTACTTAGTGCACCATAGATTTAACTAATGCAATCAATGAGCCCGTAAATCGTAGTATCTAAAAAGAAATAAAGATCTTTTATAAACAAATTACAGAATTTATTTGCCTTTTATACCGATGTTAAGGTTGGTAGCGAGGGCGAAAAAAAGGGTATCTTTATCGTGAGCAAACGCTGGGCACGCGCAAGCATTAACAAGGTCATCTTTTGGACACGAACACTGTGCTCATACCAATGACTGGCAAATATGCTGAGAGCCAAGTCAGTGCACTGTAATAAAAAGAACATATTTAAGAGATTCTCTGTGGACTTTGTTCTTAATGAGGTATTCGTATGTTGTAGCAGGTATTGCAGAATATAAAGTTATTAAACAAACAAAACTAATAAATTAAAAAAATGTCTGTAAAATGTATGGAGGCAAAAACCTTTCGAACTTCAGACGATATTCATCGCCTGAGCTAACTTGGTGAGAGGGATTATTAAAAGAAACAAGGACGGGCGTCCTTATGAACACCTAGATCTCAGAGCCCATATGAGCTAGACCCGCTAAAAGAAGTGCATTAATTTGTCATCCGTAGAAAAATCATTCCCTTTTCTATTAACCGCCATAATTTTGCACTTCATTTCTTTAAAAAACAATATATGTAGATCTATGGCCTACATTCCTCAACGCATCATTTCAAACAAATCTAATATATAAAATTCTCGTGTCTGGTGTTTGTACTTCTTCGAAACGGCTCGACTGATTTTTATGAATTTTTTTTTTGTATATTTGGATATATATAGGAGGGACAGAGAGGGACAGCAACCTCTGGATACTATCTTAGATTGTGATTCAGACGAAATGTCTTTTTCCACCATTTCTGCAGGGATGCAGAGAGAGTGTACGGACAGCTACAGAAAAATAGTAATGTCCGAGATAAGAAACTTAATAGAAGTCTGTAGAATAGATACATTTTTTTTTTTTAATTATGCGATATTTGAATTGATCAATAAAAGAGATAATACATTGCTTGCGAAAGCTTAGTGCCTCTCAAGACATAACAGCTTGATCAGAACTTAATGAGAGTGAAATTAACAACTTAATTCGTCATGAAGAGGGTTATAAAGTTTTAAAAGGCATCCTGCGAATCTGAGATGAAAGTTATGGCTATGATGAGCATATATTCGTTAGTACAGGAGATTGTAAATAGCATTCATGTATGCAATGGAATGAGCAGTAAGAAATAAAGAAATGTACGGGGGATATTATGGTCTGGATGATCTAAATTGAATAAAGAAGATCGCACGGAGGTTGGCGTTTGAAGCACGCAGGGGCGAAGCCCCCTAGTATTATATATTATTTTATTTTTTTGTGCATTTGAGTTTGCTCTAACCAACACTTTACATTTATTATTAACGTTTTTGTTTAAATAAAAACATTGTTCCGAAAAATATGTCTTAGAGGTTGGATACCCTGCACCCATGATCCAACAATTAGAAGGTCACTCAATGCGCAGGCACTTTATTTATGTATCTGTGAAAAATAGAGCACAGGAGCAATCTCTGTGTTTTAGATCAAACTTCACACAAATCTCTAGACTAATATGAAGCACATATGTATATAAATACGTATTAGAAATTTTTTAAAATATCGTTACAAAATATGGGTGAAGTTTGATCAAAATTTATCCACTATTCCATATGGCTGCCATACAAAAAATTGAACCAGTTTTCTGCGCAGCCCAACTCGCGCACTTCTTGGCGGCACCTTGTCGAATGCATTGCAATATGTCCTGCACCAATTTTTTTTTTTTAAATAGTAGTTTAGTAATTTGGTAGGGTTGTCAAAGTCAAGATGCTGATTCTTTTCCTAAAAACAATTTGGGTCGATTACGAATTTTTAATTTTAAAATCAAGTTCTTTATCTTAATAATCTGCTTCATCGATGGCCATGGCTGCTTTTACACCCGTCGACCCGATGGTTAAAATTTTCGAAGACATTTTTCAATATGGTCGTTCTTCTAGGTCTTTTAACACTTTACTTTTCAAAAAAACCCCATAATAAGAAGCCTCATGATGATGATTCTGCGCATGTAACCCTTAAGTTCTATGTGTAGCTACAGACGGACATGTCTAGATCTATTTCTTGATGACTTCTTCTCTGTGTTACATACATTTGCAAAAACTTAATATAGCCTTAATCAAAAGTTACGAGTATAAAAATTAGGTCGGATAAAATAACATTTTCAAAAAGATATCATTAAAACTTTCAAAGTTCAAAACAATGTGTCCTATGTTAATAAAAAGTAATAAGGGTGCCATACTCACCGCCTCTGAGACATAAGTTCCACCCAAGCAATACAAGTAGATTTCCGTGCCCACAGCACAAGTGTATACTACATAGACCACGATCCCAACGCCTGAAAACTAAAAATATCAAAACCTATAAATACTATTGTGTAATATTATTAATATTAATATAAAGTTATAATATAGAACTCTTTCGAAAAAGGAATTGACTTTTGAATGCAACATATTTTTTTCCCAACTCCAAAATTTGTTCAAGCTAAAATCCTTATCGGTACACCAACTAAAGATCAGATAGGTGGTTACAAGATCAAACATTCTACTTTTAAAAAAATACAATATTTTTACGCAAAATATCAATATAAATAATAATAATCCCATTGTCCATACCAACAACATGTCCACAACACTTGTACCAATTATCAAGCTAGCCGTAACGAAGTGACCCAAAGTAAGCTCAGCCATAACATTGGACAAACGTTCTGTCAAATCCGCAATCTCATTGTGCCGATCGATGAGCCGCGCAAGCTTTGAGCAAAGCTGCGTCTCCTCCTCCTGTGAAGGAATCTCTTCAGTGGTTTTCAATCGCAGCACATCGCAGACATCATCACGGAGAGACTGCAGCAACACTGTTAGGTATAGACAAAATCCCAAGAAGAAGCCATCGGCGCCCACGAAACAAACCACGGTGATGTAGCCATGCCAATGAACCAGCATATAGACGATGGGATATAAAGGCAAGCGCAGTAGAGGTGCGGGAAACCTTTAAAATAGTAGAGGATAGAAAAAATTTACTTAAATTTTTTAAAGCTTGCACACTATATTAAAAAGTTGATATTAAGTTTATACCAAAATTTTAATAGAGACTTGGATCGCACCAAAAATCTGTTGAACAGGAAAAATTAAAGAAAATAAAAGAGTTCCTTATGCCAAAAAAAATACTCAAGATGAAAGAGTTTTTGAATAATTTGCCTAATAAAAATATTTTCCATTAAAATTTCAATCAAATAGCTTTTTTTTTAATCGTGCTAAATCTAATTAAATAATTGTAAAAATTTTCTTTTCTGGACCATGTTAAATCAAAACAATCAGAATTGGATGTATTTATAAATTCACAATTTTTGTTCCAGCCAAATATTTCTGGTTTAAGCGGGTTTTGAGAACATTTGCACAAAATTTGAAGTTTTCGGCAATTCTCAGGTAAGCTCTATTATGGCTGAACTAAGAATCTTTATGAATAGAAACTGGCATCACTATCACAAAAATATGCCATTGAAAGATGGTTGGCTTCTCAAAACTTACATCATCTTAAAAGGCGTCTCATAAATCCAATCCTTGCCATGAGCTCTCCTCAACATATTATCCAGCAAATGTCGCACCGAATACGAGGTACTCGTACAAAATCCAAAGAACAACATCAACATGGTCAACCGCGTGGCCAGTGTATAGCAATGTTGCTTGTACACCAACTTCCGCTCCGATTGCTGCCGCTCGGTGAGCACACGAACTCTCTCTATTAACCACTTTAACTCATCTCGATACCACCACATGCAAACCATCTTTAAAAGTGATAAGATGCTCGAGGCCACTGGACACAATGCATCCAAAGCTGTGGCCAAGTCAATGGATATATAGGCGATGCCATAATGTGCCTCCTCAAAGCTGCCATAGGTGAGTATGGCAAAGTTGATGAAAAACCATAAACGTATTATCCAAGTGCGCTCCTGTTCCGGATACAAACCAATCACTTTTAGTGCAAATTTTGGTATCAAAAAGTAATGCTGCTCCATGGGATACTCGGGTGTTAGAAAGCGAGGCAACATTTTAAGGCTCGGTTGCGTAGGACTAAGTTGACTGTGCGTGAGCCTTGGGTGTTATACGCTTTTATAGGCGCGTTGAACCACGCAAATGGGCGTCCTAATCGATTAAACTACAATTTAATTTCGGCAAGTTTGAAACTTTTAACATGTAATTAGTTCCAAGTGGGCGTTGTTCAGTTTGAAGGTACTTTAAAATGTTCTGATTATAATCAAAATTTATGGAGAGTTATAAGTTTGTGAGTGAATTAGATGTACAATTCGACGCTCGAAAAGGGAAGGTTTCAGGATCATACATTAAAATTAATACAACGCTCCTGACATTCCATATGATTGCATGGGAGAAACTTGGAAATAGACTCAGTAGCGGAAATGTATGCGGTTGGTGCATCAAATGACGTCATATTGCATGCTTCCCGCAAACAGTATTGTAGTGTAAAAAGGATTAGGCCAATTGGAGCCAGTGCGAATAAAAAAATCTAAGTTTTTTAACAGCAACATATCAGGCAACAATTGAAGCTTTTAGAGCTAAAGCTGACACAAAACGTTAAAATGTTTTTTAAGCGGTTTTTTTAAAGAAACCCCGTGTAGAGCCATCAGGAGTGGCAGCTGATTGAGAAAGTTTTGGCAATAGATTCGTAGTCTACAATATACTCCCAAAAAAAAAATTTCAATACTTGGATTTGGCCGCCATATATGCATCTTAATAGCTGAACCGATTTACCGCTATTTACAAAAATTAATAAAGTATTCAAAAAAAATTACAGCCAAATATGTTCCCAATTGGTCCTTTATATCTGATAGCTGCCACAAAAATAAAATAGAAATAAAATTGAATCAGTGGCGTTATTTTTTGAAAGCTTTTTCTCCTGAAGCCTAGTACGCAGCAGTGTAAAACCGCGTGAAAGAAAACAAAACTTCATATAAAAAAAAAGCTGTCAAAATTCTTAGCGCCAAGAACAAAATCATTGGTACGCAGCAGCAGAGCTGCATATTTTTTTAGAATTGACGTGTAGATGGCGCTAAAAAAAAAAATCAGCTGCAACTTATTTTGATAGCAACAGCAATGGCGCGTAGGCAAAATAGGTGTACAAATTTTACTAAAGAGCAGAAAATTGCTTTAATAAAGGAAGTGGAGGACCACCCAATTATTTCGGACCTCACTAATAAATACCATTTTTACGGGAGCTCCAATAAAATGGCTTGGGATGAAATTGCCAAAACTTTAAACAGAGATGGTGAGTAAATATAATATAAATTTAGACATTACATTTTAAAAGAGTTTCTTGTTTTTCATGAAATCGCCGATGGCCAAACGGGCCAAAAGCGGCAGCGCCGTTAGCCAGCCATTAATTGGCAGGCAATGGGAGTTAATTTTTTCCATTTTTTATTATTTTATGCACTTTATGCACTTTTAAACAGATTGAACAAACAGCTGATTTTTATATTTACTTTTGGGCGCCATCTATTGTTTGTAGCGCCATCTACATGTCAATTGCACAGAATGTTTGGTCACAAACTCTACCCATACAATTTTTTTTTGCGCACAAAATAAGTAGCACTTTTTTCTTTCACACGGTTCTACACAGCTGTGTACTAGCCTTCAGACGAAATCGTCGCATGTTTTTGTCACACCCTGTAAATTTCATTTATCATGGGTCAGTTTAAAAGACGAGTTGGCAGGGCTAACACGTATGCGGCAAAATTTTTCTCGTGTGTGGAAAAAAAAAATATAAAAAAGTTAAATTTAACGTTAATGGACAGGACTACGACTGTGGCAAATTGTTAGTGTTTTTCCGTGTGTATGTACTTATTTATATACTCTACTTATATAAACTATAAGCAAAGTACAAACTATTTGGTGGCAACTGAAAATTTTTGTGATTTTGAGACTCCGCTGAGTTTTCTGAGTGTGCGTGTGTCTTCGTTTAAAAGATAAACTTTTCCCGTAAATTAACAAAATTATTTAATTTATTCATCATCATATTTATACATTAGTTTTTTTTTTTTATATATAATTTATAGAGATTAGCTTAAAGAAAAGCTTTACAACTAAGGTGTGAAAAATTGTGTTGTGTAAATTTGTATTTATGTAAAATTGAATTTTGAAGGAAAAATTTGAATAAAAACCTTAAAAATAAAAAAAAAAATAAAAAAAAAAAATAAAAAAGAGAATAAGAAACTAAACCTAAAATTAACAAAATTAAACGAGTTCGTAAAAGCTCTGCATCGACCGCTTTGCGGTCAAGCGACATCGATAAAAGACTGAAAACAATGAATAATAATATAAATAATAATATGTAACTATTTTAGTCCACTGCAAACTGCAGAAGATGATGACGAAGAAGTGGAATTTGTGGTTAAAAAAGCTACAAGAGTGACGTGCCTCCCATAACGGTTCTTAAATGCAAATTGGAACAAATACATAAACTGTGTAATGATAATAAAATCAAGGATTGGTTTAAAACTATTTTGTAATAACAGAAACGATTTTGACGTGATGGCTAATAATTTCAGCAATCATTATGAGTTTTTTACTTACGGCACGAAAAGTGAGAAACCTTACAAAGCGCTCCTTTTTGCTTTGGGTAAAACTGACACGAACGACGTGAAAAAGCAACTAATAAGAATGGGACTAAAATGTCTTGACGTCAAGTTGGTAGAAAAATCCACTACTAAAAATTATTCCCATGTTTTTTACGTGGTTTATTTCGAACGCCAATCGATCACGATAAGGGATCTGAAGCAGCATCATTCCGTCATGGATCACATTAGGGTGCGATGGGAATTTCAACGCCAAAACAGCAATAAGATTACCCAGTGCTACAACTGCCAAATGTTTGGCCATGGCTCCAGTCGATGCAAGGTCAAAACTTATTGTGCCATTTGTGCCGGCAACCATCTGACGGCTGATTGTGACTCAAATGTTGTAAAATGTACCAATTGCAGAGAAGCTCACAAGTCTAACTCCGTTGACTGTGCAATTAGGCAAGACTATATCAGGCTGAGAGACCGGATGCGCAAGCCATCATTGAAAAAAGGAGCTACCGTTTCAAATCAAAGTCCAAAGGTGATCAACGACACTTGGCGAAACATCAACTCTAATCAAGGAGTAAACGCTAGTAATGACCTGTTTAGCTTAGAAGAAATGAAAAATATTACCTTAGATCTAATTAAGGGGTTAAAGGGCTGCAAAAATACAACTGACCAGTTCCAGGTTATTACTAATTTAGCTTTTAAATTTTTATCATAATGGATAACAGCATCAAAATTGTAACTTGGAACGCCAGGGGCGTTCGTAACAAAAAAGAAGAACTGTATAACTTTCTGTTAACTAATAATGTTCAAGTTTGCTTATTAACTGAAACCTGGTTGCAAAGTGCACACTCTATCAAACATAGAGAATTTAATGTATATAGAAATGATCGTGACGAAGCCAGGGGTGGTGGTGTTGCAATAACTAAAAAAAAAAATATAAAACACGAATTAGTTCCTATAGTTAATACATCGTTTATTGAAAATATTAGTATTAAGTTATTCATAGGCAAATTTGATTTATTTATACTCCTGTTATTTTCGGGGAGGACTGTGTTCAGATGTACATCTTTTATCTTTATCATAATTTTTTTTTTTTTTTTTTTTTTTTACATAAGATTTTATTTTATTTTTTATTAATTGGCAATCAGCCTACTTAATACTATAAGGCTATAATATAATTGGTGGTGACTTAAACTGTCGACATCAAAATTTGGTGTTGTAATAGAGCAAACTGCTGGGGAAAAAATTTTATTGAATAAGTTGAGCTCTTACAACATTTTTATGGCCTATCCTAATGAGCCAACTCATATTCCGTCTGATGCTAATAGGCAGGCATCTACACTTGATTACGTCCTCACATATATAGTTCAACATGTCTCACATCCCACCGTTACTACAGACTAGAGGTCTGCATGAATGCATTCAAAACGGCGAATGAATAGTTCAGCCTTAAAACATATGCATATTTTTTGGTACCCATTTGAATGAATATAAGTGAATGGTGTACTCATACAAACATGGGTTCCAAAATTGTGAGTAGAGTACTTTTATGGTGTACTACAGTAGTGTACTCTTCTATACTCTAGTAATATTCGTTTGAAAAAATGAAAGAGAGCAGAGAGCAGAGAGCGACAGAGCAGCGATCGTGAGCGTAATGAAAGAGATAAAATTAAATAAATGACATAGTAAATGCAGCAGGCATGAGCGAGAAAGCATAAATATTTTCTTTGTCAAATTGGGGTGGCTTGCGTGCTTGAGCAGTGTAAAAAGGAAAATGTATACCCTTTCGAAGTAAGGTAACTGCTATCATAGCAGTGCTATGCCACTTGTTAATCGTGTTTACATTCACACTAAGAATTGTATGTATAAAATGCGAAAAAGGGTACGTTTGTATCGACTTTCAATCTGTTCAACGATTCTTACAGCGTGCACACAAAAACAGAACATGCGTTTTATGTTGTATGTTCTTTGGTTTAACACATAATTTTTTAATATTTGCATAAATATTATTTAACAAATTTTTTGCTTCAATTGAAGTAATAGATTTATTTAAAAAAAAAATTATGGTTACACATTATTATTTTCTTTATTGATTTGCAATATGATTTAAAGAAAAAAAGTCATATAATTCAAAAAAAAAAAAAATAAAAGTATATAAACGCAAACAAATAAACCAACACCTAATTTTTTAGCTCTAAAACAGATCAAATTAATGTCAATTTAACTGTCTAAGCCAATTTACTACAACAAATACACACAGTTTCCAAAATGTTCATTGCGCCGGCTTTGTTTTCTTTGCTTTCCATTTTTTTGCCGCAACAGCTACTCACGTACATGCATGTATGCTCATTTTGTACACTACTATACTCAGAGTACTCATAACATTTTGCCTATGCTTATGTTAAAAAGACAGCATACATAAATATTCACTGTTGGCATGTATTCTATAGTAGTATACATTTTTTCTGTGGGTACTGTAAAAATGGGGTACTGTAAATTTTTGAGTACGGTACTTGTGAATACCACATAGTACTGTATAGTACTATGTGAGTAGAAGTGAATGTAGCCATGCAGACCTCTACTACAGACCTTAACTCTGACCATCTACCGGTTGTAATTACGTACAACAAATCTCCCTTTCTAACTGACTACCGATTACCAGACTATAAAAATGCCAATTGGAATCGCTTCAGTCAGCAAATATCACATAATTTAAATATCCCCAATTAATCTTCAATCACGGATATAGATAAAATCGACATTTACGAGCGTAGTTACTTCTGCAATAGATGTGTGCATTCCAAAAAAAACACCAATTGTTTCTCAAAAACTATTCCAACTATACATCAAGAACCATATTACCCTAAGAAATTACTTCAGACGTGTTTGGCAAAGATACAGAAATGCAAGCGACCTTGTTGTAGTTAAAAGTCTAAATTCGAAAATCTGTTCCGAAGTGAAAGCGTTTAGGAACCAAACGTGGAATTCCCTTCTGTTGTCGCTGAATAAAAATTCCTCTTCATTTTGGAATCTAACCAAAATCATAAGAGAAAAGAACAAAAATGTCCCAACTTTGAAAGAGGGTAGTCAACGTTTCATCACAAACAGATAAAAATGCGATCTCTTAGCTACTAAGTTTGCTTTAAATCATTATTTTTCTAACAACCTTAGTGATGCAACAACGGTAAGTGAGGTGTACCGGGTTAATCAGCGCCTATCGTCCTCTGCCTTACCACGAACTAGCGAAATTAATGTCACAACAGAAAGGGTACGCAGTATCATCAAAAACTTAAAAACAAGAAGAGCTGCCAGGTATTGATGGTATCAATAACGATGTTCTTAAACATCTACCAAAAGTTGGTCTGCAGTTTTTTACAACTATTCTTAACGCTTGCTTTCTTTTTGGGTACTTTCCAAATATTTGGAAGCAATCCGAAATCATTCCTATCAAAAAACATAACAAACATGCTGTTGCGTCGCAAAATAGCAATATTCCGCAACGCGCCGACTGTTCCAATAATTCCTACTGGGGTGCTTGTCAGTCGCACTTCCAGTAACGGATCTTATACACTGTGTGTTTGTCTCGCTCGCTCCTGCACGAAATGCGGCTTGAGCCAGCCACATGCTGGACTGTAGCAGCTACTGCAATAGCTTCAAGTCAAGCATGTGACCGGCTCAAATCAGTTAGTGAGAGAACTTGATTGAGTGCAGTCAAGACCGCATTGAGGCGCAGGCAAACCACAAGTGTAAGTAGAAAATAATGTAAAATAATAATTTATAAAGAAAATTAATGAAGAAATAAAGATTTCAGTTCCCTTCAAATTTACCTGAACGAAGACTTGTCATAAGTGGACCGCGTTGGCGCCGTGGGCGAGACACCACTCAACATTCTGAAATACTTTCGCTACAAACGCGGTGGCAGCGTGTTCTACATTTCGTGCGGTGTGCGGAGGATCAGCCAGACCAGTCTGATATCCGTCTGGAGTTCGAATGTACCAGAGCGCAGCTTAAGCATCTCGCATGGTGTACGGAGTATCAGCCTGAGTGTCTGATATCCATCTGGAGTGCGAAAGTGGACCGCGTTGGCGCCGTGGGCGAGACACCACTCAACACATGCTTTCTTATCGACCAATAAGTTTATTGTCATGCCTGAGTAAAATTTTGGAGAAAATTGCTAAGGAAGAGCTTATTAATTTTATTGATGATATTCAAATTTTTCCTGCTTTTCAGTTCGGTTTTCGAAAGCATCACAGTAGCTTACATCCTCTAACAAAAATTCGAAATCTTGTTAAAACCAATTTCGCTTCCAGAAAATCGACAATTTACAAAATGTACAACTATAATTTTCGCCTTCGTTTAATAAAATTAATTCAAAGCTTCCTTACTAAAAGATCCTTTTGAGTACGCATGGGCAAAAGTTCCTCCGACTGATAAGCATTCCAGCTGGTTGTCCTCAAGGTTCTTGTCTTTCCCCTATACTGTACAATTTGTACACATCTGATTTTCCTGAGCCATACGCATGTACAGCATCCATTTTTGCTGATAATACTGCTATTTTAACCTCAGATCGGTCTCCCATGTCTTGTCATTGACAATCTTCTACATGCATTTAACGCTTCGCTGAGTTACTTTACGAAATGGAATATTCTTGTTAATACCACCAAAACACAGGCTATTTACTTTAGCAGAAGAAGAAAACAAGCCTATCTACCTCAGTCTTTTTTAACTTTTAATAATGAAAGTATAGATTGGGAACAAAAAGTTAAATACTTAGGCATTGTCCTTGATCCTAAATTAACCTTTAAGGAACATGTATCTTATGTTAATAATAAGATCAACATTCTTTCCAGAACACTGTACCCATTTTTAAACCGAAATTCCTTACTAAGTGTAGATAATAAAGCACTTATCATGAAACTAATTTTCTTCGCAGTTATTTATTACGGATATCCAGTGTGGGGCAAACTGCCAATAGTCACGTTCAAAAACTGCAAGTCTGTCAGAACAAGATATTAAAACTAGTGTACAATTTGCCCAGGCATTATGCAACGCAAAGATTACACAGCCTAGCTAATGTTGATCTGGTTAGGGACAAAATCGACAAAAGCTACTTTTAAATTTCACGATAGGTGTTTAACAACAGATTTCGATCATATCCGGGCCCTTGCTCATCGTTTCTAGGATAAGTTAGTTTTAAACAGGGATCGTAACTCTTATAATTTTTGAAATAAAAATCATCAAATAATTATTATTTTTTGATTTTTTTCATCAAAATTGCATAATAATTCTTATTTTTTGACTTAAAAAATAAAAATTATGAAATGATATTTAAATGACCATTTTTATTTAAAAATTGCAAAATAACTCTTATTCTACAATTTTTATTATAATATTATATATAAATTGAAAATAAAAGTTATTGAGCTATTTTTATTTTAAAAATTGAAATTAAAAATTAAATTTTAATATCTTTTGAACCACGGGGTGTATTAAAATGGTTGACGTTTCTTTCTGATACACACTTCAACACCTTTCCATCGATGCCAAAAATGTCCTTGAAGGATCAGTATAAAGGATCCCACAAGGAAAAATATTGAATTTGGACACCTTTTGAACAAAGGGGTGTATTGCAATGATTGACGTGTTTTTTTGATGCACACATTAAAACCTTTCCATCGATGTCCTTGAAGGATCAAAATAAAGGATCTCACAAAAAAAAAATGGAAATGAAAATGTTGAACCAATTATTTGTAAAACTGCTCGCGAAGAAGTCACAGTTACCAAAACTTGCATATGGACTCATTTAAAATGTGCTTTAGGCAATATATGAAATCAGTGGATACTCTCCAAAGCCAATGCGTGTATTATTATTATTAAAAACTTTTTAAGTTTTAGTTTTAGTTATCAGTTCATATGGGTTTTTTGGCATTTTTCCTGCAGCATGATTTTTGGCATTTTATTTTGATTTAATTTTACATTTATTGTTATATTATAGATGAACAAGAAAAAAACACCTAACACTAAAGTTGTACATATTACCTTATTATAATTATAATTATAATTATCTATCGTTTCGATATGGCACATTTGTGACTGCAGACATGATTCTGATTTTTTATGTATAACTTTGATTAAGTTAAATTAAATTTGAGAAATACAAAAAACCGTGTAGCTATAAAGTATATTCCATATTCATATCCAAATTATTTTAAAAATCATTCAAGGGAAAGTAATTATATTAGATGATTTTTGAATTTCTTTTTCAAATCAGGCGGTTGAGTATTTTATGGCAGCTTTTTAATGTTGCCACATCCTGAACTTTTAAAATACTTGCCTTGGGGATGCCACACTTGCTGCAACATTAAGCTTTTATGGCTTAAGCTTTTTCGTCACTAGGTAGCTGGCTGCTATGGCTGGCAGTTTTAAATTTAAATTTTTTTGTTGCGGCTATTAAGATTCCCTGAACTTCAAGGATTCTCGTGAATATTTTTTTTAAAAATATTTTGGTTTAATTATTTGTGTTTAATGTAACCCCATAAATTTTTGTTAAAATTACATAATTTAATGCAAATAATTAAAAAATAGTTTGTTGAGCAATGTTAAAATTTTTATAAATAAATTTTTTTCATAGTATAAACAAGAAGTATGAATGATTATAAAAATGTATAAAATTTTTTAAATATTTTGAGAAAATAAAAATTGTTTTCCTATTTTTTTTAAAAAAAAAAAACAAAACAATTTTCGTTTAATTTTTATTTTTTAACATTGTTCCACCAAGTCGGTTTGATTCATATTCACACCAATCAATATTGTATAAAAATATGTCTTTTAAAAAAATTTAATTTTAATTTTAATTAACATATTTAAGGACCATACTTTGAAAAAAATATAAAAATGTAATATATTTTTTAAGAAAATGTGGATTAAAAATAATTAAAAATTTTGTTTTTAAATAGCTCTGTTGCCAACTTATTAGTTTAATTAGTTTTCTCACAAAAAAAACATTTTTTTTTTTAATTAAGCCGCAACGCGTTAAGTTTAAAAACTAAAATTTTGTGAACATTTTTTTTTTTCCCCTATGCATTGTTTTTATTGTTTTTTTTTTTTGAGTTTTATTCCTTGATGCGATTATTAATTGTATCGCTCTTCTCCGATCATAGGGCAAAAACAAGCACAAAATAACAATATAGCTACATATCTAAGAAAACAATAGTAATTTGACTATAGAAAACTATATACAAAACATTACAAGATAGAGCTCATAACGAGCGTAGTGTGCCGACGAATCTTTTCCACTCTCCCCTGTCCTTGGCTAGGTTCCGTATTTCGCTCCAGGATGCTGTCGCCCGACTTTCAAAGATGATCATTCGGTACCAGGTCTGGCGGGGTCTTCCCCGTTGTCTACTGCCTTGTGGGGTCCACTGGAAGGCCAGCCTGTTTCTTTGGAGTGCAGTCAAAAGTAGGGGATCTCCGCCCCCTGCTTGCTTTACATGCAAAAATATGTAACGACTTCTATATTCATTTGGTGGCATCCCGACCATGCACTTTCTTCAGTCGTGCATGATGGTCTGTGCCAAATCCCCTTGGGTGGCCGTCGTCGTTGTGCAGACATATCTATGTTGCCTGGGCTAACAGGTGGAAGGTAAAGCTGAATGCTAAGGCAAGCTTCCTTTGTCCTTAGCAAGTCTCCCACGGTGCAAATTCACGGTGAAGTTCTAGAGCTGCCTGCAAGGGTTAAATATCTGGGTCTCACTGCAAGGTGGCCGCATGTCCAGACAGGCGCCAAAGTAAGCTCTTCTTGCATAAAAAGTAATTACAGCAATCTGCAGATACTGTGTAAAAGGCTGGGACACTGTATTCCTTACCACAGGTCCTTGATTTTTCTATAATTCAACGCACCATAGAAACCTCGACTTGGTACTGATGGAAGATACGATGTCCTTTTTCTCTAGTCGTTAAAACTTCAAGCCTGCGTTTGTTACTTACTCGTCTTATTATATTAAGTCCCAGCTAGGAAACAATCAGTATATATGGCGTAAATAATAAATACATACATGTCTGTAACCACTATCATTAACTCATCATGTTTTGTTACTTGGGGAGTGATTCCATACTACCATGCACCCCAATATGACATACTAGCTATTTTGATAACATAATCATTGGACACACAAATTAGAGTTACATGTCTGCATAAAGCATACTGGGGAATGTGCCCCTAAAGTTATGTCCTGAACTACTCCACAACGATGTCGTTGTCAAAATAATTAACGAATCCAAGTAACATGCCGAGTTGCCACCGCTGTGTGAGTGGCCAACTAATATTAGCGAGGTAATTGAACTGCAAATTACACATACACAAACATGGTAGAAGTTGTATACATATGTGTGTGTGTGTGTTAGGCTATGTAATGAGCTGTCAGCATTACAACAGCTGTCACCAATATACACAGCTGTCCACTTTGCGGCATTTGTGGGCGCCAAAAACACTGCCCATGGCACAAGCTGGGGCAACAACAACAACTTGGAAATGATAAAGGAAAAACCTAAAAACATGAAATGTGAATCAATCGGGGAGGCGCACGACTGTGGCATGCCCTGCAAAAGCTTTTTCCAAAAAGAAAAGTTAATAATTGCTCCAAATTTAGGTCAGACTATGCTTTGTGAAAAAGTTAACGCTTTGTTGTTTATTAGGCTCACATGAGCCTTTAACAAATAGTAAGCGGGTGGCTTTGAGATAAGCCGCGAGATTCTAGGATAGATAGGATCGATGCAAAATATCCAAATCCCGATATCTCCAAGTCTCCGATATCTAGGTGTTCATGCCGACGGACAGACAGTCGTGGTTCAAAAGCTTCATGATAGTATATTGCTATAAAGTATTTCTTCTTGTCAGCCACGCCTTCATCTGCCAGTTGCAAAGTTTCACAAATCTGTAATACCCTTGGACCTATGATTAGGGTATAACTAGACCAATTGTGTGCTCCACTCAGCTCTACTCTGTCCATTCGCTTCGGGTCAAGCAACAAAGGTAAACAGTTTAGTTGGCAAGTGTGTGTGGTACTATGGTTGTGGTTATTTGCGGGTGAGCCCTGGCTTCAAGCTATACGCTGCAGCCAAGACAAAGGATAAGATAACAGAAGCAGCAATAGCACCAGCACCAGCAGCAGCACCTCACAATTTGAAACCGTCAATTAAATGGAATAAGGGTTTGCATGCTGTCGGACATTTTGTTACCAGATTGCCGGTTAATGTTACCAGTAGCTAGTAGTAGTAGAGAGCTGGAACAGCAGGAGCCAAGTTACTTGGCAGGCAGCTACAATAGCTGGATGTCATTGTATGTGACCGATAATTAAATTCAATTGAAGCTGCAAAAAGACAACAAAAAAAGGATTTCACAGTCCTGTGCACTGCTTTAATCAAAATTGTGGCTAGACTTGTACTGTGCATATATAAGGCTACAAAGGAATAGTTCTGTTCTAACATTACAGTGTCCTTCGATGCAAGCCAGCAACTGGGTATAAGCTTATTTAAGCCAAACAATAGGTGTACTATATTTGAAGTTGCAACAATTACGAGCAAAAAAGACAAATCCATGAGCCTTCAAGCCAAGACTGCTAGCAATTAGCATGGACACAAACCCATTTGGCCAATAGTGCACTTTTATGCCGGTAGATGGCGCCACTAAATTTTGAAATGGATTGGGCGCAAGGTTCTTGGGATATACCGTATCCGTCCTTTTATAAAAACACGATTATGAGAGAATTGAGTAAAAAGTTTACAGTTTGTATTTTTGATGGATTGAATTGGTTCTAGTGGACTTACATAGAATTGTCTATCCATAAAAAGTTTATTTTACATTTGTTGCAGTCTCCAGAATGCTGATTTAATGTTGCCTACAAGCAGCTCACCTGCACAGAAAATCTTCAAAATTAAATTATTATCTTGAAAGTGCGAGTGGTAGCGATTTTGACTGGTTTTAAATCTCCAGAAAGATGCTTAGGGCTGATTTTCATTACTAGCTGGATGTATTCTGCTGCTTGAAAGCCGATATAAAACTATTTCGTATTTTTTAAGTAACTCTCTCAATTCAATAAATACTGACCGAGTGGGTAGAGTAGATATCTTGATTATCAGGCCCGGCAAAAGATAAAGAAAAGTTAGAGATAGTCCGTTATAAAAATGTATATCCGTAAAGCATCGATCTGAATGTTTTAAAAATTTAAGG
Organism: Chymomyza fuscimana; assembly: GCA_949987675.1. NCBI lineage: Eukaryota > Metazoa > Arthropoda > Insecta > Diptera > Drosophilidae > Chymomyza > Chymomyza fuscimana. The sequence goes on along the minus strand of OX465088.1, from coordinate 44,544,281 downwards.
AAATATTTGTACAGTAGAAAAAAGTGAAAAAAAAAGTTTAGATTTTTTTCACTAAACATTAGTATATAACTGCTTAGCCTGGTAGACTCTTTGGAACATATATACATTTTAATACATACACGTTTTTTTGACCGATCGATCCTATGGGTGCTATAGGATATAACAAGTTAAACCGAAACTTATTTGACTGAGCAAAATAAAAAAAAATAGTCGGTTCGTTGTACACGGTTCATTAAAATGTTTCCGGCTTGGATCTGGTTAATTTGGAAACTTTTAAAAACTTCATATCAGTGTACGTCGTTTTTTCTTGAAGGCTTGAGGCTTAAGGCCAAATAAAGAGTGTCATTTAAGGCGTCTCAGCTTAAAGCACGCGTACTTCACACAGTGTTACTAATAATAATTTAATCTAATTTTTTAAATAAAAATTTAAATATATGTAAAAATAAAATATATATGTATAAGATGTCTGACCATCTGTCCGTCCGTATGAACGCCTAGATCTCAGAGATGGTAAGAGCTAGAGCAACCAAACTTTCAGATTAGATCCCATATTATTCCATAGGAGACAAGTTTATTTCATTTTTGATATCGGGGTTACATTGTATAGCTCTCATAAGGGTTTCAGACGACCTCGAAAAAAAACAAAAGTTTTAGATGGATAATTCGTTTGTTTACGAAGATATCGTAATTAAATTTTGCATTCGGAAGTTTTTTAGAGATCCCCAGCACTGCACCAAATTTTTATCAAACTTCGTTCTGTTTCGTTTGTTTACGAAGATATCGTAACCAAATTTGGTACTTGAAAGTTTTTGTAGAGTTCCCCAACACTGTACCAAGTTTTATCGAAATCGGTTGACTATATCATATAGCTCCCGTAGGACCGATCGATCAAAAAAATTCGTTTGTTTATGAAGATATCGTAACCAAATTTGGCATTCGAAAGTCTTTTAGAGTTTCCTATTACTATACCGAACTTGATCAAAATCGGTTGACTATATCTATATAATTGAAAATAATTTTGCAATTTAAAAATATATAAATATATACCTACCTATTTTGATATAAAATAAAATATTTATAATTAAAATATTTTTTTTTGTTATGTAATTAAACTAATTAATTAAATTACAAATATAATAAAATAAAATATATTTTTAATTAAATAAAATGGCTAGTTGAGGTCGGAGGTCTTTTCTCGGAGTGACGGGAGATTGGTATGGCATATAGCGTCTGAAACTCTCCTTGAAATTTTGACTTGGAAACTCTTTAGGAAGTTGAGGTTTCAGTTACAGACGATGCCTCATATCTGACTTATTTATTCAAAATGGATGCGTTTGTAAAAGAATAACTCATAAGTATTAAGGTTAATCGTCATAGTCTGTATGTTTGTGAGAAATAACAAACTTGCACAGACATAAAGCAAAGCAATTAAATTTGATAGTTTATCATGGTTAATTTGAATAAACCGGAAATTGAAGGCTCAGACAGTTGAAGTTTTTCATTTCGGAAAACATTATTAAATGCGAACCACGATGAACTTTAGGAAAATGCAGCAGACAATAATGAGTGTGAATGCCAGATGCGAAAACTGGCGCACAGCCAGACTGGATACTCTTGCACTTGACACGCATTGGACAACAAAATTGATGCCACTTTTGGAGGCACTACGCCCAACTTGAGAGTTTAATTGCCTTGTCGTGGGCTTTGGCTGTCATTGTCATTGTACAGAGCTCATATTGCTGCACGGGATTTGTAGCAAATTGCGTTTTAGAAGCAGCTGATTAGAGATGTTGCTCAGATTCTGTATATACAGCGATTTATTTGGACTTAGCTTAGATTAATTTTAAATTAAAGCTTATATTGAATTTATAACCATACTATAAATGCAATTTGTATTAAACTTGCTCAAATAGAGCTATGTGCATTTGGCTCAGCATATAGAAATATTTAGTTAATTTAAAATGTCTACCACTCAAATATTCGATTAGATACAGAGGCGTAGTCACGGGGAGAGTCACATTGGGCGCAATGGCTTGGGAGCGCTAAACATACTTTGCTGTTTTTCAGGGGTGAAAATTAATGCTTTAAAAAAAATATTTAATTAATTAATAATAATTATTTACTTATATAATTATATAATTATATAAATGTTTTCATGAAATGCATTTTTTTTCAAAGCTGGTGATATGATATATAGAAGCTGCAGAACATTATTTATTTATTTATCTGTCAGATTTTTACCAAATTTTTAATTATATAATTATTATAGTTATATAAGCATTTATATTTTTTATTATATATATTTTATTAGTTTATTTATTTATATATTTTTTCTTTATTTCCTTTAAATATGTTTATTATCACTAAAGCTAATGGTAGATAATTATAATTTTACAGAGTTAGTCAGATGCCTTCAACTGAAATATTTACATATTATGTCAATGTGGATCTTACATTTAATATTTTATTAGTTTAAATTGGAAAGAATCTAATTTTTTTTCAATTTCACATGTCTACAATCAACACAATAGTAGGTTTCAATGGAAACTTGCTATTATATTTATATTGTATTAATTATTTTAGTAAATTTACTTATTGTCTAATAAAGACAGATTGTAAATAAAATGCAAAAAAAAAAACAAAACAAAAACATGTCTACAAGATGAAACTAATGGATCTGAAGAGATTGCCATCGTGTCGAAAATATCTTACAGTTCCCTTGTTTCTTGTTTACGTCTTAATTTTTGTAAACCTTATTTCTCGATTTGAGGGCTTCCTCTGACATCCTGCACGTGGAAGGCACCATGTGTCAAAATTTTGTTAAGCTCATTTTAGGAATATTTTTCTAATAAATGCTTTTCGGTTTTTGAGGCATATTCACCTCGATGAATATAAAACAAGAAACTCATTTGCGTCACCTTATAAAGTTCATTGCATCATGATGTGTGGCTAAAGAATATTCTTAGCCCCATACGGTCCCTGTGTAGCTCCGCCACTGCTTAGGCCTCATAACTAGCATAAAAGCATTAGAAAGAGCTGCCTAACTGCCCAAAATTGCACATTATGCCGTTTAATATCTTGTCTTTTGGAAATTTGTCACAGAATTGCATTCAATTTTATTTTGATGTTTTTGACATTTTGGCAGCATTTTGGGACCAATTGTGTTATACAATAAACAAAAACAATCAACTATTAATTATTGACTTTATTGTATAGGTAAAATACCTATATAAAGTTTTAGTAGGTTATGTAACAAATAGAAATTTAAATTTGCAGGATTTTTAGTATTTTGGGCTTTAAAGAGAAGTCGGAAAATAGTAATTTGAATTTATAGATGTGCTTTTACCAGCCATGTGTCTGAAGGGCAACTTGTAAAATTAAAGTATGTATTTTGAAAAGAGATCCACAATGAAATTAAAATGGCTGGGATAACAGGCTTATATACAATTTTATAAGTTACAGCCTGTAAACATTTGGTTCTCAGGAAACTTTATATTCTTGCATGAATTAATTTTTTAGAAAATGTTCTTCCTAAATTTGGTCGATAGCATTGACAACATATTTTCTGTTTATAAGTTCCCTCCGGTTTCGAGAAAATGTACAATGCAGCCGTGCTAGGTTTTTTGTTTTTGCTTGCTCCAAATTTCACATTTTTTGTTGTCGATATCTTCTAATATTTCGCTTACTTTTTGTTAGCAAAGCTCTAAACCTTTCAATTACTTTATATTTTCGTTTAATTAATATATTGCTACTTTTTATTATTTTTTTCTTTTAGATAAAACCTAATAATTTATCCACCATATAGCCATTTTTATTCGAAGGGAAATTTTGTTTTTATGCAAGATATGAACGTTTATGATAGACACGAACTGTATTTAATGCAAGGCATGAACTATGTGTATATATGTTAATGTATACCAAAAACTCCTTTTGGTTTGTTCATGCTATTTTTTGGGTTGAATTAGAAAAAAAATAATAAAAAATGATTATCAATAAATATCTTACCTGAAATTGACCTAAATGAAATCAAGGAATGTCAAAGAATATTTAAGAAATTATTTAATTTTAAATAACGTGCACTTTTGAGTCTTATTTGCCAAAAGAATTGTTATCAAAAAAATATTCATCAAAACGAGAAGCGATTGTCCCATATCCGTCTGTGCGTTCCATTTGAGCCAGATTAACCAAATCTTACAAAAGATGCACATTTGACGATTGCGAACCTCTATCGATATCTGGTTCCTTCATTCCTTGAAGAATTTTGCGGCTCTCAGTTATTTTTATTGGCTTACGGCCCGTCGTAAAAAGTCTCTCAAGGATTCACTGCTTCACCGCCTTCTATAGTTCGTGATACCAAAAGTTGCTAGTGATCCCACCACCTGGTCCTTGCAACGAATGCTTGGTCTACTCCTTCGCCGGATTTCCACAACTTGTGCATTAAAAACCTAATACAGCTTATACCCATACAAGAAAAGTCACCAGGTCGAAATTCGTCACAACTTGTTGTTCAGAATTGCATTAAGATCAGATGAGAACTTCAAAAATCCGATCTCCTCGTAAATACTTTCTATAATCCCAAAAACCATATTTGAATAAACCATACATTTTTTTTTTGGAAAAGTTAGATGCTAGGTAACTAATGCACTCATTTTTACTTCTTCTTCTTCTTCTTAGCTTTACAGTCTTTGGTGGACCATAGCTTCAGCAACAATCTCTCTCCATTTGTCCCTCTTATTCTCTATGCTTTAACAAAACTGTTGACTGTTTCATGTCCTGCTAGCGACTCTAGTTCATGATTGTATCTAATCCGGTAGGTGCCATCTGATAGTTTGACAGGGCCATATATTTTTCGCCACATTTTTCTCTCGAAGCACAACAGTTGAGTTGCATCTGTGCTTTTCAAGACCCAGAGTTCGCAGGCATATGTGAGTACTGGTCTTATTAGTGTTTTGTACGTGCTGTATTTTTGGCTGCGTGAAAGAATCTTCGATCGGAATGGATTTAGATAAGCGTAGTATGCTTTGTTCGCGGCCGGTATTCTTTCCTTAATTACTACTGTCGAGTCTTTTATAGCAAATAGCATTATACCCAGGTATTTGAATTCTTCTACGCTCTCAAAAACATATTCCCAATGGCTAGATTGCTTGAGTCAGGATTAGAGCTGGATCGAACCATATATTTGGTCTTATCAGTGTTAATTGTTAGCCCCGCCGCTTTGGAGTTTCGTTACAGATTTTTGAATGTATTTACCCTCACTCATTTTTACACAAAAGTTTATTTCATGAATTTGGAGACCTTTCTAAGACCATAAGTCTTTGCTAACGGGGTTGGGCGTAAAGTCTACTACAAAGCATGTCTTTTATTTGCGATGATTTTGGAATTTCACCTTTTGCTGACCTTGTGAAAATCTCTCTGTGTTTTGTTTACTTTTTGGTCCACACTAGCCAAAGAGAGACTCGTTCGTACCTGTCCCTCTCGTTCAAGCCTAAGGGTAAGCAGATATATAAATATAGTTTTGTAAATAGTTTGATGGCTCTGAATAAGGACAAGGAAAATTGATATTGGGGTTGTAGATGTCTTGTTGATAGCATTTTTATTGCCTCCTGTGGTGTAACATAATTCTAGCAGGGCTGCAAAAATTTCGGAGATAGGTATTGAAAAGTACTCATAAGTTAACTTTTCGACAATATAAAAGCTTCATTTTTTTTTGGCTAAAAGATATCGTACCAACGTTTTTGTTTTTCAAGGCTCTAAACTTGACAAATGACTTGGTATTATTAAGCATGAAATGACTTGACCGTCGACTACCTAATTTAGATGACTGTCGTGGCCAATAACTTTTGCCTTGTTTTAATCATAGCATTTAGCATAGAGATTTTGGGGATAAGGATGAATAAATATATCATCGTATTATCATCGTTTGAAGAGTAGATGGACTAGGTTCCACAAGGACCTTTCAGCAATACTAGGAGACCCTTGACAACTATCGTTAAAGCTAAAACTGTCATCCATGACTGTGCTTACTACACAAAGCATTGAGTCAAACATTTCCCAATTTGTTGGAAATTCCTGCTTTAAAGCTTAAGCGCTGATTATACTGGATTTCATATTAAAATTTAAGATTCAATTTCAAAATAAGCCAACACTGAGCCAAAAAAACACAACTACCATCTTTAAGCAAAAAATATTGCTACAGCCAATTTAAAGTCCTGTCTCAGTCTTACCCAACATAGTCCATCATTTTATGGCACAACCCCATCATTCATCACCTTTCACTGCCGCCAATTTACTTCATTTACAAAAAAAAAAAAAAAAATACAAAATCTTTAATATTTTGGCATTCATTTTGTTTTGCCGGTTTAATGGTTCGACGATTTTTGCACTTTCACTTGCCACTTGGCGTTTCATCGGTCCATCGGCGGTTCTTTAAACTTTTCGACATGTTATTGATAAAAACGGAAATCAAAAACGAAAAAACAAAAATGTGAAGGAAAAGTGTAAAAACAAAAATGAAGTTGATTAATTAAACGAATTACACAATCATGCAGTGCAATTAAAATGTCAGCATTGGGGCATGAACCAGCCAGACACAGGGAGAGCTATCCTAAAGGGGGCGTAGCGAGTGGGCGTGTCAGAGCTATGTGGCCGGCTTTTTGGTACAACGCGCGTGCAGCTCAAATTGTAATTAATGATGCAAGACAGACGCTATAGTTCGGTGTCCATAGTCCTGGTGGCGAATCTCAGCCACAAGCCTTAAGTTTTGGGGCCATGTCAGGCGCAAGTCCTTGCGCAACACGCCGCATATTTTTGTTGCTGTTTTTGTTGTTGCTTTTTGTTTGTTTAAATCATCGACGCAATTTGGCTGCGGCGAGATTTTTAAACGCCTTTTTGCCAGGCCGGATTTTTTGTGTCGTAAATAAATGAAAAGTGCGTTTAATTCTCTGAGATTTTACGCGTACAGTGGGGCAAAGTTTATTTTATGCATGCTCTATAATTTCTTCAATTGATGAAAACGAAAGACAAGTAAAAAAAATCGAGCAATCCTAAAAACTGTTATTTATTTCTCTTTTTTTAGTTTTACAAGATTTTTTTACGATTTTTTGTTGCCTAACGACTTTAAAATAAAAAATCATAATAAAATTATTACATTTTGTGCGACTTCACATTTTACCAAAAGTTACTCCTAATTCCGCATAGGATGAACCTTTTAAATTGATATTTCTCTATTATTTATTTAAGCTTATAAGAAGACCTTGCTTATATTTGGGTTAGAGCAGCCATTTTCTTTTTCTAGCTTTTGTCAAAACTAATCGCTGGATCTTTGTAATATCGCTTTAAAAGGAAAGCTTGTTTCCAATATTACAACCAGATATTTGCGAGTAAACTCATGCTTGATATAAGTGAAACCCAGCATCATATCTGGGCATAACAGTGGTCGTGTGGCACATTTGCTGCACTTGATACGTATGCTCCAATCTAAGCCCCACTTTTTGAATCTGCACTCGAATTATTGCAAAGCTTCCATGGAAATGTCTATTTCTGAGCTTTTAGTCAGCACTGCAGTGTCGCCAGCGTAGGTAGCTATGAGAACGTTATCCCTTCTCTGGTAGTGTAAATTGTGCAAGGATTGGGATCAAGCATGCTGCCTAGGGGCGATTGGTCGCTTTATTGATTTTTTTTTCCTAACCCTATTTTATTTTCGACACCGAAACAAAAGCATATGTAATATTTTAAAAAGCCTCTTTAAGTAAAATCATAGCAAAATCGGTTTTAATTTACGGAAGTTATACATTTTATTTTTCAGCATACATTTGTTTTAATTGGAAACTGCTGCTAAAGTCCAAAATTAATACAAATATTTCGAAAAGATTCAAAAAATTTAAAAAAAAATTCAAAAATTAAGTTTGAATACGCTTTCTTATTACTCCCTTCAATTTATTTATGCTAATTTATTTAGGGTATTTACGCTTGCTGTTGAGTTGAGGAGTTGAAAAGGTGAGGACTCTAAGAACAACAAAACAATCAGGTCTGAGTTTCAATTCTCAACTCAACTTTTCCTCAACCCAGACCCATTTTTAGTTTTTAGCTATTGAGCTGCGGAGAAAGTGTTGCAAAGTGCACATACTGAGCCATTTTCATAAAATAAATTAAAAAAATAATTAAACAGACCGAATTTTAATATTTAAATTGGATTAAATTTTTTTCTAATACATTTTTTATTGTTTTTTTCCAAACTAAGCAATTATTACTTTTATCTAACGCAACATTAAACCGGCAGAGGGTGCTTAAGTGCCAATTTTCAAATAAATAAATGTAAGCAAAATCCTGAAAGATTATGCATAAACTCAAGAAGTCAATTGATGAAGTAACAAATAGGGCGTTCGCGCTTTAGCCTAGTTTTTGCACAATCTTTGAAATCTTCAACTCAACAGCCACCCTGAACAGCTCAGTTATCTTATGGCTATACAGAATGTGGAATTGTTTTTTTTGCAGCGAAAAATGGTACAGATTATCCTTATTTGTTGCACCGTTTCGATTGTATCGCATTTTCGTCTAATTTTTTCGATTTTGGTTACACAAACCATTTCTATTTGAAAATTTTGTCCTGGAACAATAAATTTAAATAACAGTCGCCTTAACGAGGACTTACTAATAATAACCCCAGGCGAATCCATAATTTATGAAAGCAGCTTAGCACGAGTCCTGGAACAACAAATTCCAAAAATAGTCACCTGAGACTAGGTCTAGTGCAACTCACGGTCTATACTTTAAAAAAGTTCTTGTGCTAGTTTCTCAAGGTGCGTTTTGACAATAACAGCTGAAAAATACCAAATATAGGAAAATATCAAAATGTGGCCTGCAGTAAATTGTAGGAATACTAAATAATCTGAATACCACTACCGATTCAGAAACGAAAGCCCCAAAACTCTATTAATTGAATCTTAAGCTGGAATTCATATTGGTGTAGCGTAGAAAGCATCGCCTCAGGGTTCACTTGTTGTAAGACATTTAAGGAAGTGAAACTGAGATATATATAGGTATGTATATAATATGTATATGATAAATAATATTCACGGCTTAATTGAAATTTAATGTATTTGGTTAAAATTTTCCCGTCAATCTGTTTAAGGCCTTGTACAAGTGATGGATTTGAAAATATGAGCTGTTTAAAATAAGCTGGAGTCCACTGTATATGCGTGTTTGTATAAGTGTGTGTAAAGCTTTGTATGAGTGTGCGTGTATGTGTGTGTGTGGGCCAGCGCATTGGCATCGTTTACTTTGGAAATGAAAAATTATGATTACATCAACAATAATCGAAATTCGCTTGTAAGCTGCGCAGAGTGAGGGGACTCTAAGAGAACCAAACGAGAGAGTGGGATAGAGAGTACGCGAGGGAGCGCGGCAGCAGAGCTACTTCTCGCATCCTTTACTGCCGTTATCTCTGTTGTCGTCGTTCTTACTGTTGTTGTTGTTGTTGTTGTAGCCATTTTCGTTTTGCTTTCTCTCGTTTTTTTTGGCAATTTTTCTTCTTTGCTGACTTGCAATGCTTTCATGCGTACAATGGAGTTGCCAAAGAGTAAGAGGAATGATACTAAAGGGAAAAGCGGCAGGAGAGTTGAAGAGAAGGGGTTCGAGGCGCGTTGTTAAGAGTAATGTAAACGTTCAATATTTGTGTTCAAAGTAAAATCGCATAGTACATACACAAATACATCAAATACTATTTGGTTCATGTGAGAGATATCAGCGGAATTTAAACTTGCGATTTGGCTTAAGGGTTAAATTGGTCATTAGTCATTATTTTTTTAGCCTGGTTTGGGATTATTTTGTCAGAAACAACTCTCTGGGCGTTTTAAGAACACTTGCTAGTTTTCTAGGAATAAAGCCTTCTTAATTTTTTTAGAAGTCTTAATTTTATTACTTACAAATAACTTATTGTGCATGCCTTGTCATAGCCGTGAAGAAATCAATGAATTTGGGAGCACTCTTCTGTGAAGGGGTATACTATAGTAGACATCCGCCAAAATCTTAGCACAGTTACACAGTTACCTTGTTGATTTTTTTTTTTTTAGTAAATTCAAATTAACATCGCCTCATTACTATAAAAAACATTAGTGCGTTAATTTATTTTTTTTTTTTACTCTACTAGCGGCTGGTGGGCGCTCAAGAATTTAAGAAGCTTAGAACTAATTTAGAGTAATTTTTTAAGCTTATGGTATTTTACAAGCTAACAAGCAAGTTTTTATCTTATTTTTTTTAGGGATATTGAAAGGGTAACAAAAAAAATACTTCTTTAATAGTAACCAAAAAAAGGTTAAGATAAAAAGGGCAGACCCTGTTGCTGTGCATGTAAAAATTATCAAAATGGATGAAAGCTTCAAAGTTATAGGGAATAATAATGTATATAATTTTTAATTTATTATTCTTCTAAAAATTTTGTAGTTTGTATATTTATGTGGATATTAAGCTGCCTTATAACGTGATGGAATTTTCTTAAAGCTGACCCATATCGATTTTAATGTTCGCCACAATTTTAGTTTAAAGTTAATAATAATTTTATAGCTTTAATCAGAGCTTGCAAGCTTATACAAATTTAAGCATTGTCGTCACATTCCTTTTATTTTTGGGATTGTTGTACTCCAGGTATGTATTATATAGGGTGCGCCATTTTGTGGTAACCGATGTTTTATTGATAAAAATGAGCAAAAAGTAAAAAATTCTTTAATTTCATTATATTTTGGGTAAATTTGGACTTTTACAATTTGTTTAACCACTTTTTGAAAACGATGTCGACCAAGTGTCCAACTCCCGCTGCCATACACAAATCGCGCCGATTTTTGTCGTTTTTCATCACTTTGGGCAATGTTTCAGCCGAAATTCCCGCGATTTCGTGGCGAATGTTGGTCTTGAGCTGTACGAGGGTTCGAGGTTTGTTGGAATAAACCTTGCTTTTCAAGTAACCCCACAAAAAAAAGTCCGACGGAGTTAAATCAGGTGATCGTGGTTTTTTTGAAATCAATCGACGAGGGAACAGGATCCATTGTTTCCCGAGAAGTGTGGCATGTCGCGTTATCGTGTTGAAAGTAAAAATGCTTCATCATTTTCAGGCAATTGAATCGCCAAAAAATCGCGTAACATTGCCCGATATCGCACTCCGTTGACCGTTGCCGTCTCACCGGCGTCTTTCTCGAAACATCAGCTCTGACGGAATCAATAGCTTCATTACTTCGACGTGAATGTGCTTTAATCTTAGGCGTTGACGTCGGCAAAGAACCACTTTCTTCAAATTTGGACACTAACTGGCGAATTGTCTTCGTTGTTGGCACATTTCGACGGCGATATTTACTTCTATACGAACGTTGCGTTAACGTAACTTAGGACTGATTTTGAAAATAAAGTTTAACAATTTGAGCCCTTTCTTTCGGTGTGTAATACTTCATGATAAAAATTGTACAGAAATGACGCTTCCAAAACGGGCTCAAACATGTCAATCGGACAGCTGTTGTCTTCTTTATTCAAAATCAAGATCGGTTACCACAAGATGGCGCACCCTATACTTTTAGAAAATATATATAGCCAATACGCTAAGCACGTCATCGAATACGTGTAAAAAGTGATCCCAAGTTTTTAAAAATTAGGTACTCCCATGATAAGTGAATGATCAACGTGTTAATAGTAGTATATTATATATATGTCCTTTAATTTGCTAGAAGTTACTGGTAATAAATAAATAATAACAATAACTTAAGCAAAAACTTTCAAAGTGCACATAGGGCATCGACAATCTCTTTCCATCTTACTCTGTAAAAAAGTACGGATTTAACGCTGCTGTTAAAAATTCGAAATTTGGTCCGATATGAAATGTTACGTGATCGCCATATCTTGTGCAATGCGAGGAATGCAACTCGTGCTTATATATATATATATATATTAACATAATATTTCAGCCTGCAGGCCTTTGTTGCTCTGGACAAACTATTCTTAATTTAGAATTAATTTTTTTTTCTATTATTATATAAATATAATAATAATTCCTTTTTATATTTGAGAGTAGTTCCATCAAATTCGGAATGCATACTCAAGTAAGTCTTTTAAAGGTAAATTTTTCAGACATGTGACCACAATACAAAATGTTTCACAGTTCTATTGGGCAATATTTTTCACTGCCAATATAGTTGTTGCTATGAACATTTTTAGGAATATATGCATACAGTTGGCAAAACTTAGAGGGATTTTCATATTTATTACAATTTTTTATTTACTAGAGTGATTTGCCACCTGCTTACCTCGATTACCAAGTGCTAAAAAACTTTTTTGTAGCATAGTGTGTCGTAAAATCTAAGCAGAAAAATAAATGATGTCGATGGGCACGACGACGACAACAAACTTTTTAGACTATATAATAGAGAGATAAAAAGCTTACTTGTATACTTTTTTAAAATATGATAAAGGCTGCCTTGAGCTTACTATTTAAAAAATATTATTTGTAATTGGTTAAAAGATTTTTGAAATTTTCAAAAACATTTGCACATTTTTGCAAGTATTTATTTTTTTTAAAAACTCTTGAGAACTCTTTTATTTTTAGATAATAATTATTTTGTTTTTTAGATATAAGCTTTTTATAGAATTACACCAATAAACGATCAACAATAAAAAAATTATGTGTTTTTCTATGCTTCATAAAAATTCGTCCACTATTTTATATAGTTACCATACAAAAATTGAACCTGTGCTTTTTGAGAGTGACACGAATAACGGATATGTGCATTGCGTTACCTTCTTATTGTTGGATCATGTCGCTATAGTCTTACATAAACTTGTGTAGTAAGAGAGCCAATTGAAAAAAAAAATTTTTGATTTGTAAAACTTTGCGATTTGCTTACGCATAAACCTAGGTAACGTTGATTTCACTTCCCCGTGCTGTCGTCTATTTTTTGGCGCGTTCAGCCAAAAAGTATGCAATGCAAAATCGAAGAAAAGCGTGTGGCGTGCATAAAGCAAGACACTTCAACATACCATAAGCCGCCCCTCTCTCCCAATACTATTATACCAACAAAACCAATGTAATGCATAAATCAGCGTCTGTATGTGAATGGGAATGTCTTTCGCGCTGGCAACGTTTGGAGTCCCCGAACGAGAACGCTGACAGCGACGCTGACGTTGACGCCGATGTTGGCGCAGACTACAATGGCAATGGGACTGCAGCCGACTGAAGACACAAAACACAACAATTTTTGGATGGCCTGCCTGCATTGCGACACCCTCAACCTGCTCAGAGCCGGCTAGACCCCGCTAGACCCGCGGTAGAAACCCTCAGGCCTAGGTCATTGAAGGCGTGCGCATTCGCTGCACTTGCGGCATTATCCATTTGGCATTGTCATTTTATGAAGTCATCTTGGCGTAAAAAGCAAATTTATGGCCAACTTCACTTTATTTCGTGTCAGTTTCTTTTTGTGTTTTCGGACAACTTGAATATTTAAAATTTGTGTTAAGCAGCTTGTAGAGCAAGTTGCAAAAGAAGATAGAGAACGCGCCATTGGGAACTTGGCCTAGGCATGCCCTTGGGTAAATTTCTTTAACAACCATTTTTATGAGCGCAATTAAAAGGGCACAGCGGCTAAAGCAGTAGAAGAGAAAGCAGCAAAAATGGAGAAAAATGTGCAGTGAAAGAAAATCGCAGAGTGTAACTAAAATTAAATTAAATGCATTGAAGCATTAAAAAGTGTATAATCATTGATCTTTTAATCAATTTGAAGGCCAATAAAAAATTGGGCCATTGGCCATAAAACATGGCCAACTTGGCGCTGGCTGGCTACACAGCAGCCAACAGATTAGCCAACTTTTTAAATGGCTTTTAATGTGTTTGCCAGAGAGTTAGAAGCAGCGTAGAAGACCAAAAGATAGACAGAGAGGCAGTGTAAGCCATAATAAACGCAGCTTAAGGTGCGCAACATGGCTACAGCATACAGAGCGTATGAGTAATGCTTAACTTTTTAGTGCCAGGCATTGATTTTTAATTTCAGTTTTGCTGCCTTACTTTTTTTTACACTCTGCTTGTTATGTTGTGCGCCTTTAGGCACTTTTACGACCCTAATTACAGATCCAGACCCAGGACACATACCCATACCCTAACCCTTACCCGCACCTAGTCAGCAGGCACTTTGGCTCTGGTCGAGCCTGCTAGGTGCTGTCAAGATTAGAAGCAAAACTTTAGCAACTTGCCCTTTTCAGTTTATTTTTTTTTGAATTTTTTTTGAGTGTGCTAGGCTTTAACTCGTCCAAGTTGTGCTACGAAGTGACTTCGACTGGCCCTTTATGACATTCTCAGGCGATAAGCAAGAAATGTCAGGGCAAGGGTCAAAGTTGCATAAGTCTGCGCATGGCGCTGCAGTTTGTTCGAGTTTTTCAAGCGCCCAGACCATTTGTCATTTTAATTTTAAAAGCGAGAATGGAAAAAAAGTTGAAAATAATAAAAAGAGAAGACAAAGCAGAGTCATAAAAAACGAAATCGTGACTGTTTGGCGTCGAGAATTAAATACTCTTGGTAAACTCTTTTATTGCTTTTGAGCTGTAGTAAATGGTTTTGTACATTTTTCTATGCAAACATTTGTACACTATATGAAATAAATATTTTAAATTTAAGAGCGGTGAAGTAATTTTATGCATTAAAAGTTGCTAAATGCTGCAAAAATTTGCATAAACTGAAACGCAAATCTAGGGGAGACGAAGAGCCAATAACAAAAAGATATGTTACTGGGGAGGTTCGAGTGAAAGCGAAGCAGAAAGAAAACCACAAAGACGAAATACAGAAGAGAATTTAAGACCGGTAAAATTATAACTTTCTTATGGAAAAAAGTTAATTTGTTTAATAAACCTGGTTTAAAATAGCGTGATAGTGTTTAAAAAAGGAAAAAGTTATTTTTTAAAAAAATTCACGTTTTGGGCTTTTTGCCTTAAATGATAATAATTGCTTAAAAAATAGTTCAGTGGAAAGTTCCTGCAAATTTATGATCGATTATGTAAAAAAAATTTTTTTTTCGAAATATGGAATATGGGAATACTTTCATTTAATGTAGCATTCTTTGCATAGTTGTTTAAATACTAAAATATTCCTTTAAAATTAAGAAAAATGTATAAATTTTTGGCATAGCTATGATTTTCCAAATAGCCCATTTCTTGCTGTATTATGATGTTTCGTAGATTTTTTCCGAAACTCGCTTTGGATTAATGCAACAAAGCGTTTTCTTGTTCCGTGCCTTACAAATATGTTGCTCAAATAAACAACATCCTTTGAAAGAGTATGTACAGCAGCAGGCAGGTTTTATGTGCCATATTTGCATGGACGTGTATTACTCTTTTCTTTTTTGGGCTTTTATTTTTTTTTCTTATTTTGTTACATTTTGTTTTTATCTTCAAGTTTTAGGCGCCGTTTGCTGCTGTTCTTGGCCCCAAAAAAGTTGAAGTGAAAAAGTTAAGCAATTAACAAGATGATAACTTTTGGGGCGGACCCATTTCCCAGCTGCCTGAAAGAGAGAGACACAGCTTGGCTTGTTACATGTTTGCGGCTGGTATTTCCGGCTAAACCCCAAAGGCTGCTAAAGTCATTGTTGTCATTTGCTGTTGTATAGCATAATTGTTGTCCCACACACACACACACACACACGCACATACACACACTCACTTATACACAACTGTAATTAGTCTACAAATTGCGACAAATGCTGCAAACATGCATGACTGCCCATATAAGTATGCAATAAAACGGCCATGCATAAGAATTGCAGGCCATTTGCGTTTTTTTCTTTTTTTTGCGCTTGAATGAGTTTTAACAAAATGGCCACCACTTTGTCGAGCAATAAACAAAACGCAGTGCTGCTCAAACTGTTAACATCAATGTCAGCCACGCAGCAGCGATAAAAATGGCGAAAAATCATTGTAAACTGTTATGCAGCACTACAAAAGAAACCATTGCATACTTTTGGGCTGCTATGAAAAAAAAAAACAGTCAAGGCAAGTCTCTCTCTCTTGCGCTCTGTATATGCAAGCATTTTGCGTGCGTGTAAGTATCTATAATGTGTGTGTGCTTGTGTGTATCTGTGTGATAAATAAAATGTTTAAGCACACATTTCAACTATTGTGTAGATTTGACTTTCAACGCCATTTTCTATTACGTGCTGCAGTCAGCTACAGCGCAAGTGCCAGACAGAGAAAGGGTGAGCTGCCAGAGACTTGCCATTTTTTGTTGCTTTTATTGTTGTTGTTGTTGTGCTTTTATCAAAACTTTAACATGCAATATGCTTACAGTCGTCGGCATAACTATTTGGACAAAAAGTATTCAAAGGATTTAATATTTGTGAGCTTGAAGGGATTTTTTTTTTTTTAAATCCAAATATTTTCTAAAATTTATGAAAATTTTAACAAGTTATAGTGTATTACTAAAGACTCTACGATTTACTAAGTGACCTCGCCAAAGCTTTAAATTTATTTACCATTCTTTTATTTAATGCTTTCGTTTTTGGTTGTCTTTTTCATTTTGTCTTTCAATTGCTGTTTTATTTCTTTAAAAGAGATGATAAATATTAGGATAATTTAGTTCCACGACCAAAAAATCTTAAAAAGTTTATTCGATAACCTAGTTTATACTAGGTTACTATATTTAAATATATATTTTTTTTTATTTTTAGTAATATTAGTTAGTTATTTATTGCTTATTCTCTTTAATTATTTTTTTTTATTTTTATTAATTTTTATTTTTTTTTATTAATTTTTATTTTGTTCCAGCAGTAGTTCTTAGAAGTTTTAAATCATCATTCTAGTGTAACATAGAAAAAACATGTACTAAATTTTTAAATTCATTCGATTTTTAATATTTCGAACTTATAAGTCCAAATTCTTTCTGC
This sequence comes from Chymomyza fuscimana, assembly GCA_949987675.1. Classification (NCBI taxonomy): domain Eukaryota; kingdom Metazoa; phylum Arthropoda; class Insecta; order Diptera; family Drosophilidae; genus Chymomyza; species Chymomyza fuscimana. Next base: position 44,527,383 of record OX465088.1, on the reverse strand, counting down.
TAACAAAAGCAAGAAATTATACAATTATACAGACTGACTAAGTTTCCTAAATACATGTTTTCATATTATGAGTATATTTTTTTAAGTACATTGCCTTTTTGAATACCTTAACAAATTCCTGTATAACGAGTTTTATATTAAACAAACCCAAATTGTGCTCCTGTGCAAATTAGATATCAAGAAGTTCGACAATATTTATTGAATAATCGAACACCATTTTCTGAAAGGCTGATTTTTCGGCTAGAAATATTTTAGTAATTAATTATTAATCAATTAATTTCTATGAATAAATCCTGCTCTGCTCGTGGGCATGTCTGCTTTATTAGAATTCTACGTTTGAATTTTCACTGATTTTTATGCTTCTCATAATGATTTAGGGATTTGGGAAGTTCTTTTTTTATTTGTCGCAGAAAAAAAATAATTTAGGGTTATGGTTTTCAGTGGTCTGCCCGATCGAGTCAGGGTTTTATACAGCAATGTTTTTATTTTACATAATTTTTTGTTAATCTATGATTTGGCGAGACTCTTCTCAAAAGCGCAATTATTATGGTTCGAATAGCTTGAGAAGAGTGTGTATAAGTAAAATGAATAAATCGTTTCCAAAAAGTATTGTAAATGCTTTTAATTGTTCCCACCCACTTTGCTTCAGTAAAACTAAAGAATCTTTATATATAAAGCGAAGCAAAGCTTAACAAGAAACGGCCTGAAGAGCTGCGTGAAAATATTTATGACGACTAGTGTATGTGTCGTTTCAGCACTTTGGCTGCATCTGAGTGTGTGTTTGGTATCTGTGTGAGTTAGTCTGTGTGTGTGTATGTGTGTGTGTGTCTGCAATCTTTAGCAATTTTTTGCAGCATTTGCTGCTTTTGACACGCGCTTACGTCGCTGCAATCAGCAAATTCAAATGATTTTCATGAGTTTTTATGCATTTTCCAATTTCTTTTACATATGGCAGCTGGCATATGTAACGCATAATGCACACTTACACACAAACATACATACAAATATAGATGCATACATACACACACACTGCCGTAAAATCGCTTTCTCTTTCTAATGAGCGAAACATTGTAATTAATGGCAATGCACTCACTCGTTACTCTCCAAATGTTTTCCATGCCATTTGGCAGCAAAAAAACTTTCACTTAACCCATTTTATGCCGGTTTGCAAAATTTGCGAATTTTTTATCAAAAGTTAAAGTTTTATGTTAATTGTTATACAATTAAACCAAATCTGTCATCAAACTTGGGCTACCTATTGGTAGCATTCCCAGGGAAGCCAGTTTGAGTTTTTGGACAACATGAGTTTACCATACCATTTTGAAGGTGTCGACAAAAATATGACCAATGCCAAATCTACTCTTGATTCTATGTAGTTATTATGACAAAACTTTCGGATGTGTGGGTCTATGAACTTTTTTTTTCAAATCAAATTATTTACTTCATGAACTCAATTACGATTGTAGCATTTCCTTATAGCTTTAATCTAGTTAATTTGTCTAATTAGTGTTTTTCATACGCGGTTATCTTCGGTGAAATTGATTCCTCAAACGTAATCAGTAAATCTAATTGTATATCGACCTTCACCATCTAATCTTTTAGGTTAAATCTAAAAAGCAAAATAGATTCTGGTCTTATTTTTGACTACATCCAAAGAATTGTTATTATTAAATATTTTTTTTTTATTATTGTAGAGCTTTACATCTCTTTTAAATAATGACTGGGCAAATCCTACTTTAGTCGTTTTTGGACTTACAATATTTATTGCTTTTATATCAGCTCTTCTGAATCTATGATAAAATATAGGAATGGCCAAATTTTTTATTTTTTATTTATTTATTTATTTATTTATTTATTTTATTTGAGGGGTACAACTAAGTTCAGTTGACCTTATATTATAAAAAAAGTATAATTTATTTAGAAAAGAAAATAGCGTCTCTAGCCCGATGGGTGAACTTTTTAATGATATGCACCAACTCACATCAAGAACTGGCCAGACACTTGGATTTACAATATAAAAGTTGAAACAAGGAAGCAAGATAAAAATTAAACATTATATCACAAAAAGAGCCAATGGATCACCGTTGACCAAGTGGGTGACTCATAATATAGGATTGGTCAAGGATGCTCGAAGTGGCAAGTCAAGGTGACTTAAGATAGAAGAAGTGATAGATTGAATAGACCGTTTCAAAGAGAGGAAATTGTAAAAGTTATTATAGTTAGAGCATAAGACACAGAAAGGATCGTGCAAAGCATAATTAGATCTACAAAATTGTAAGGCTAAGGGTCGAAAATTACGAGTTTCTCTGGTTGGTATGACAAAAGTAACTTTGCTAAGAAGTACATTGGAATCGATAAGACCGAGTAACAGTTTATGCAAGAATAACACGCCGTGGCATATTCTGCGATGATTTAAGGAAGGCAACTTTATAAGGCGAAGTCTATCAGAATATGGCGGCAGTCGGATATTTGGGTCCCAGTTTAAGCCACGAAGTGCAAAAAGGAGAAATTGCATTTGTACGGACTCAATCATGTCCTGATAAAGTTGGTATTGAGGGCTCCAAACGCAGGAACAATATTCCAAAATTGGACGGACAAGAGAAATATAAAGAAGTTTGGTTGTGTAAGGGTCGTTAAACTCTTTAGACCCACGCTTAATAAAAGCAAGAACAACTCTAGCTTTATTCACGATGTTGCAAATATGATTATTAAATTTAAGGTTATGATTAAACAAAACACCAAGGTCAGACACACTCTCGATGCGTTCTAAGGTAGAAGATTCTAAAGAGTAAGTAGCCAAATAAGGAGCAGAACGATAAAATGTCATAACGTTACATTTTGTCTTGTTGAGAAAGAGTTGGTTGATATTGCACCAAGATTGCATGTTATCAAAATCATGCTGAAGAAGTAAGTACTTATTATTATCGGAGTAGGACATACAGAGTTTAACATCATCCGCATTCATAAGAATGTGAGAAGATGAGATTACTTGAGGGAGATCATTTAAAAATAAGTTAAAAAGAAGAGGGCCTAGATGGCTACCTTGAGGTAGTTTACTTTTTTTCTGTAAAACCATGATTAATATGAGATTAAAGTTCTAAAAGGTTAGTAGAAGTGGACCGACGTTTTACAAACCCATGTTGGGAATCCGACATTAAAGAACGACAGTAGTGTTGCAATTGTGAAGTTACAATCCTTTCAAAAACTTTTGGAATTGATGAAAGCTTGGCAATACCGCGGTAGTTCTCAATGTTGGACTTGGAACCTTTTTTATGAATAGGGATAATGAAGGATTCATTCCAGATGGCCGGAAGATAGGAATATTTTAATGAAGTGCGGAAAAGAACAGATAATGGCGTACAAAGAGAGTGAGCACAATGCTTTAAGACGCAACTAGGAATGGCCAGGGGAGAAGGATGATTTAATGGACAGAAGGGATTGCAAAACGTCGGTTTCAAAGATTTCTGGATAAGCAATAAGATTTGAATGTGGTAGGTTATAGGGATATTTAAGGTCAATGCTATTAGCGTTGGCAGAATAGGTAGTTTGAAAAAATTTCGCAAACAGGTCGGCGATTTCTGAATTGTTAGTAAAATGAAATATTTTTGAAATATAGCGATGCAGGAATTGTTCTGAACTAAACCACTCTTATCTAAGAAGAAAAAGGCTTTAGGAGGTGATAAGTTTATATAATTCTTATTTACGTAATAAGGAGCTTATATATTTAATTGAGCAATCAAAATTTTTCTGAGTCTGATTTCTTATTAACTTAATAATCACTTTTTATTATATTTGCGGAGTTGTAAAGCTTTTTAAATTTTATATACTCCCTCTGAGTAGTCCTAAACAGAGAAGTGCATACCCTAAGACATTTTCTTTCAAAATTCCGAATGCTTTTAATATAAGATGAAGAAATATAGAACCTTATTGGACAATCATCATATCAGTATCGGCAAATAAGTGCCTGATACATTGGAACTGTAACCTTTTTATATTAATGTTTTGAAAAGAATAGAGAGTTAAATGCATCAAATGCAGCTTTATGTTTACATGGTCATTATAATAAAATAGAGACAGAGATCATTTTCGAGATTTTGAATTGGTAATGCTCGACTTTATCTGAAATGTTTTCCAGTTTTGACATAAATTGCTATTGAATTTTTTGACAGGTGGTCTAAATAAAATTGTTTCGCATTTTTCGAAATTAATTTTAAGTTTCAGTTCTTTGCATGTTTGTAAATTAAATATTTGACATGCAAATCTGTGTATTATAGTATATAGTTACATTTCTAGAAATACCTTAAAGATCGTTTTGAATATGAACCTAAATATGGGCAACCTATTTTCCCAAGATATTTGTTATTAGATAAGTATCTGCCATTTTTTGATTAGCTGCGCTCAAAAGTAGTTTCTTATTTTCAAATTCTTATTTTTAAAGATTGCCCTTAACCCATCAAACAAAACGTTTGGCTATAAATAGATCTTGAGAGACTCAGGATGTTCTGGGTCTTTTTCATTAGACCAAATAAAGACTGTATACTACCACTAGCTATGTACTTCTTGCTACTTAAATGCAATGGCTGGAGGTTGATATTAGTTATAACCGACTCTAATTGAAGAGCGACAATGTCTTATCGAGTAACGATGGGCTCAGTCTAGATCTTAGAGCTCTAGTTTTATTTGAAAACTGGTTTAATTTTTGTATGGCAGCTGTGTGAAATAGTTGACCAATTTAGATCAAACTTCACTTAGAAAAAAAAAAAAATTCAACTGGCATAGATTAAGTCACGATATTTTAAAAAGTAAAAAAAAAAAATTCTAACATATATTTATGTGTTTTTATGCGTTTCATATTTGTGTGAAGTGTGATAAAAATTGGATCATTATTTCATATAGCTACCATACAGAAATTGAAACTGTTCTATTTATTTCGGAGAGAGACGTATAATGGACCTGTGCATTGCGTGACCTTCTAATTGATAGGTCATGGCCAAGCGGCTTGATAAAGTCACTTTTATTGCCCATTTTCTAGACGATTAATGTACTTTCGCTTAGCATCCTAAAGCTTATTGAAAAGAGTACTGATTTAGTGGGGCTTTCAAAAACTCTTTAAGGGCGAAGGAGCAAAATTGTCATAGCCTTATTCTTAACTTAATTTTATATTGCATCAATATACATATAAAACGACCTTTTACCTTGTCATATTTTTCTTCAATTCTTGGTGCTAATTTTAATTAAAGAATGGGTAATAATGGGTTAAGGCCATCGAACTAACTGCCAGGCTGCTAACACAATTCCTCTCAACCCTATCCTTACAATAAGCAGTTAATTTCATAGTTTACAGTTACGATTTGCTTTCCCTTTTTGTTGCTTTGCTCATTAATGCTGGATAAAAGTTAAAAATAACAATGTTTACATGCTGAACATGCGAGTGAATAGGATAAAAAATTTAAAAGACCGATGGGGAAAACTCATTGGTATTTAGGAAAAGTTTAGATGCACTTATAAATCAACTGTTTTAGATTTTCGTTTTGTATGTAATTTAATACAACAACAATAATAATTTATACTAAATTGAAAATAAATAATGGTATTAATATTTTTATCCTATTTTAAAAATAAGTTTTTACGATAATAAGGTTATGGTTCCTTAATAACTGGTAAGTAAATTTGCACAGTAAACAAATGTTAACTTAATTGTATAAAAAATATTATTTAATAAAAATTTTGATTATGGGAATATAATAAAAGAAGCTATTTGCATTTAAAAAAGAAGCTCGTTAAAGATGATGGCCAAAACTTGGACTTCTGATGGGTACCCCGTCGTGACCCGTCGAAGATATCTTCAACTCAACAGGCTGGATTGGCGACTTCAAAATAAAAAACCTGTAATTCATTAAAATAAATTTAGTATTTTTTTAATTGCACAAAAAAAATTGCATTTAAAAAGAGTCTATATATATAATGTGAATTTTCATTTACTTAGTTTTTTATTAATTTATCAATTTTTTTTAAAGAAATTCCTAATGTTATTATGTTATTGGTTTTTATGTTTTTCATAAATCTTGACCATTCTAAGCCCCATGTCGTTATTGGCTATAATTCGGTCTCTCTCCACTAAACTAAAAGCCAAACCTTGCGCTGTTTTATCATAAAATGAACAGAAAGTGATTAAAACTTAACAAAAATATATTTATGTCATCCTTAAATTATTATATTATATTAGTACAGCAAACGAAGAGTTTCATCTGGAAAAAACACTTAATGGATAAAAGTTTTAGGGATCGTTAGGAACCTTGTTCTAAGTCTAAAACCGAGTTTTCGTATTTGACTTAGAGTCATGATTTAAAGGTTGATATTGTTAAAAATTATCTGTCAAAAAAGACTTAAAATAAGGTTGTAGGTCAATTGGTTCATGCACAATGTCTGTTTAAAGTTAAAAGCTTGAAGTGTTTAGTGTTTTTCGAATAATATATAAATATCTCAAAACCGGTAGGTTTTTTCGGAAATTTTACCCGTATATTTTTCTAAAGTAATTGAAATTATCTACAAAACGTGTCCACCTTAAAAGTGTAGTGCAATTAAATGAATAACTCTAAACAAGTAACAGTTTGAAAAGCAGTTTTAAAAATTTCGTCTTTTTAAATTATGAGACGAAAATTTGTCCCGGAACAGAATATTCATTCCTTATATTATCTTAATATTAACTTCGATATATCGATACATCGATGTTTTCCAGTTAAAAGCATCGAAAACATCAGTTCTGCCTATAAATCAATCTTCATCAATAGTTATTTTCCGATCATATCTAGCTTTATGACGTAGCAAATGTATCCACATTGCCTATAATAGAGAGAAAACAAACCAAAGCATGCCTGCAACTCACCCACACACATTCATAACTACACATACGTACAAAGAATTTTCATTTTCATTTCATTATGGGCTCTTGTATTTACAAGCTTCTTGGCTGACTGGTTGCCTTTCTGGCAGCAGTCTGATGGTTGGGAGGGAGGATTGCTCTGGCAGGAGTCGGTAACTCTTCATTCGTTCAACTTAATTTGCATTTTATAACTTTTGCAATCATTACATGGCTTGGCAAACTTTTTAATTGAGCTACTATGTTGCATACCTTTTGGAGCTGCTGCCATGCACTTTAATTGTAGCATTTCACTGAAGCCAAAATTTTTTGGCTAACACGCACACACATACGCACTCACATATACACGCAGGGGGACGGGGGTGTAGTTACAAGGCAACGTGTCTGATTGCCTTTAACCTGGCAAAGGCCAGCACTATCCTTGTAAGTGCACTTCAAGCCACTCACAGCCTCCACGAGGCGTCCTCCGGGCAATGGTGTTTGGCATCCGTCAAAGACTAGCTAATGTGAGGCAGGCGACTGCGCATAGGGCAACATGGACACGACGATCCTTACTAAGACTTCCCACAAAAGGGAGCATAAGGTAAAGCACGACCATTATCCCTATTCAGACGCATTCCCAGGAGGGAATCTACGGCATCGGTGGTGAAACCACATTAAGATCGAGACCAGTAAGATCTTAATTACGGCATACTGGAAATCGGAAATGACATATGTATGATGTGGGCTGGTTATTGCGGTATTCTAGGACTTTAGTAGGCAAGGGTGACACCTCACTGAAATGGCTCCTAGGCTAATGCTGCAATGGCCCCCGTCCCGTTAAAACCCTGGCAGGCCTCAAGTAACGCTCTCTAGTTGTCACCATTAGATAACCATGGGGTCTTGAGGTGACTACAATATTACAACTAGAGATAACGGTCTTGAGTGGGGACCATGATAGCATGGAAACTAATAAACAATTAACAAACAATAAAAATGACATGGATGGAAGCAGTAACAGGTGTGGTGATACTGACGAAGATGGAGCAAGAGCGGTTGAGGTTAATCCGTTCATAAAGACGTCCAAGCTCCTGAGATCTCCAGTTCTGAGGGTAGCACAAGTCTCAGAAGCAACATCGCAAAGCCGCGAAGGAATGCCGGAGGAAACACCGTTGGCAGACAGTGTTAAGACTGCAAGTAGAGATCCAACAGCGTTCTGCAGGTTAGGCGAGAAGATAAAGAGCCTAGTCGAGATGTTGGAGGATGGCAAAAGGCGCTCGATACACCAACCGATGAGGGACGCAATTGAGAGCATCAAGGCCCTATATGAACTCTCAGCAATCGAACAGGGAGATGAAAAGGCAAAGGAGGTAATTAGAAAGAGCATCAGTTCCCAGACATCTCCATGGCTAAAGCTGGCCGCGGAATCAAAAAGGAAGCTTGACGAAGCGGTTATGACCCCAAACAGCAAAAAGATCAAGCCCAAGCGAGCAACTAAAGGTGGCGCGCAACAGGGCGAGGGAACACCGCCCGCTCCGTCTGCTCCGTCGAACAGGTGGGTGGAAGCAGCTGTTCCAGGAAAAGAAGACGTCAACAAAGAGGAAGGTGGATGGAAAACGGTGACCAAGAAGCCCAAGCCTAAGGCAGCCAAGCCGAAAATGAAGAAGACACGGCCGGACGCCATAGTAATCCAGGCGCAGGATGCGGCATCCTACGCCGATATACTGAGAGCGGTCAAGTCGGATCCAAAGCTAGAGGAACTAGGAAAGGCGGTCTCAAGAATCAGGCGAACTCAAAAGGGCGAGATCCTCATACAGTTATCTGATACTGGCGATAAAACAAAGCAGTTCACATCCTTGATAGAGGACACAATTGGAGATAGAGGATCAGCACGGAGCCTGACGCGGAAAAAGATCATACTGTGCAAAGACGTCGATGAAGTAACCACTGGTACTGAGATAGGGAGTGCAATCTGCAACCAATTCGATATTAGCACAGCGAATCTGGAGATAATAAGCCTGAGGAAGGCGTTCGATGGGACACAGACAGCAGTCCTAAGTCTCCCGGAAGTCGAAGCGGATAAACTGCTCGCAGCCAGTCGAGTCAAAATTGGCTGGGTTAACTGCCGAATCCGCGAGCGCGTAAACTTGGTCAGGTGCTTTAAATGTCTAGAGTTTGGGCATATACGGGACAACTGTAAGAGCAGAATTGATCGCTCGGAGCAATGCAGGAAATGCGGTGAAAAGGGGCATATTGCCAAAAACTGTCAAAAGGACCCCGAATGCATGTTTTGCAAGGATCAGGAAGGTGTTAACTCACAACACGTTGCAGGAAGTGGCAAATGTCCACTCTTTAGAAAAGCCCTAAGCAACAGACGAAAATGAAAATTATCCAAATCAATTTGAACCACTGCGAGGCAGCGCAGGACTTACTCTTACAGACTGTAATTGAACAAAGAGCAGACGTAGCTCTAATATCTGAGCCGTACAGGGTGAAAAAAGAAGCAAGCTGGTGCTGCAGTAGGGATCAGAAAGCTGCAATTTGGACGCGCAAGTACCCATTTCTTGACATTAACGATAGGACGGAGGGCTTCGTAAGGGCTAAAATGGACAATATATACGTGTATAGCTGCTACGCCCCACCTAGTTGGACACAGGAGCGATACGAAGCGATGCTCGACGAGCTAATACTTGACATTGGCGGTAGATCGCCGGTAATAATAGGTGGTGACTTCAACGCCTGGGCTACCGAGTGGGGTAGCAAAGTCACAAATACGAGAGGACGCAGTCTATTAGAAGCCACAGCTAGGCTAGATATATATATTGCAAACACAGGCACCGCGTTAACATACCGTAAAGCCGGTATGGGTTCGATTATCGACATTACACTAGTGAGTGATTCGCTGGCTCGAAAGACAAAGTGGGAAGTGAGTGAGGATTACACCCACAGCGACCACCAGGCGATCATCATAGAGATAGCTCAAAGAAAGAAGAGATTTCCAGTGAAACCTTCAGGGCCCAAATGGAACGCCAGCCAGATGGACATAGAATCTTTCGAGTATATGCTACGTGACCAGGAGTTAGACGGAGGGCCCGCCACTGAACTCACACGGCAGCTAATGGGTGTGGTGACCAAGGCCTGCGACGCGGCTATGCCAAAAAGGAAGCCAAGCAGACAGGGAGCTCCTTGCTACTGGTGGAATGAACACATAGCGCGCTTAAGAAGAAGTTGCCTCCAAGCGCGGCGTAAAATGCAGAGGTCAAGGGGGAGAGCATGCTTTGTAGCGGTGCTTGGGAATTTCCGTGCCGCTAGAAAATCGTTGCAACAAGCCATTAAGCAGAGCAAAGCGGACAGCTTCAAACAACTGTGCAGCGACGCAGACGTAAACCCGTGGGGTACTGCATACAAAGTAGTACTCAAGAAGTTGGCTGGGCACCGAGCACCGCCAGTCGAGTGTCCATTAATGTTAAATAAAATAGTTACGACGCTATTTCCGCAAAAACTACTTGACGAAAGATTGACCACCTCGGAAGTCATAGACACGAGCCACATCCCAACAGTATCGCCATTCGAGGTTGTTGAAGTGAGCAAAAAAATAGGAGACCGCAAAGCACCTGGCCCGGATGGTGTACCGAATTTGGCCCTTAAGGCGGCAATCCGTCTACGACCGGATTTATTCGCCGCAGTTATGCAGAAGTGTTTGGAGGAAGGAGTGTTCCCTAGGCCGTGGAAGCTCCAGCGACTGGTGCTACTACCCAAAGGGAAAGGAGCCGCCGACGACCCTTCATCATATCGGCCGATCTGCCTTCTAGACACGGCTGGCAAGATCCTGGAGCGAACAATTTACAACAGACTAGTACCTATCCTAGACGAAAAAGGGGCGCTATCCGAACTGCAATTCGGATTCCGTAAGGCCAGGTCAACGATCGACGCAATTAAAACTGTCGTCGACACTGCCTCGGAAGCAATAGACGGAGAAAGGTGGCGCTGGGGTACGAAGGAGTACTGTGCCGTAACCACGCTCGATGTAAAAAATGCGTTCAATTCGGCAAGTTGGAAGCACGTTTTGGACAGTCTACATGAGGTTGGCATCCCGCACTACCTGTTTAGCATATTGAGAAGCTACTTTTCTGAAAGAGAGCTTTTATATGACAGTAACGCGGGAACTAAGACGTACAGAGTTACTGCCGGAGTTCCACAAGGATCTGTCCTCGGCCCTGTTCTCTGGAACATTATGTACGACAAGGTGCTCCGACTACCTATACCAAGAGAAGCAAGGATTGTAGGATTTGCAGACGATATCGCTATTGTGACGGTCGCAAAGCATATACAAGAGGTCGAGTGCGTGACAAACGAGGTAATAACTTAGGTCAAAAATTGGTTGGAGATGGCTGAACTGAAGCTTGCGGACCACAAAACGGAAGCCGTTCTGATTACAAGTCGCAAGAAGTTAGAGTATATGACAATTAAGGTAGGAGGGCAATCCATACAGTCTCAATCTATGGTCAAATACCTAGGATTAATGATAGACAACAGGCTCAATTTCAATGCCCATATTGAATACGTGACGAAGAAGGCAGCAAACATCCAGATGGCGCTCTCAAGGATCTTGCCCAATATCGGCGGCCCCAAGGGAACTAGGCGGGCATTACTGGCTAATGTCACCAGCTCAGTAATCATGTACGCATCACCAATTTGGTCAGAAGCAACAAAAATAAAGATGAATAAAAGGAAATTGCTATCGGTGCACAGACTCAGCGCCATAAGAGCTTGTTGTGGCTACAGAACCATATCCGATGACGCGGCAGGCGTAATAGCGGGCATGATACCAGCAGACATTCTGGCGGACGAAATGAAAAGGGTATTTGACAGATGCAAGGCTCAGTTGAGCGTGAACAAAAAGGAGGTGAAAGACGAGGAACGGCTGATATCCTTAGCAAGGTGGCAAGACCGATGGGACGCGTCAGCAAAAGGACGATGGACCTTCAAGCTTATACCCGACGTGCGGGTATGGATAAACCGTAGTTTTGGTGAAGCGAGTTACCATATGACTCAATTCCTTTCTGGACATGGCGGTTTTAGAAAATACCTATTTCGCTTTGGGCACGATGTCTGCCCCTATTGCCCGGTGTGCACAAATATGGAGGAGGACGCAGAGCATGCAAATTTTTACTGCCCCCGTTTCACGGTAGGATCCAATTTTCCAGGCGCGGAAGGCATTGTTTCCTACATGCTCAATTCGAAGGAAAACTGGAAACAGGTAGAGACCTACGTGACAGAGGTTCAGAGAGAACTCAGACGAATTGAGCGAGAAAGGAAAGAGACACTGACGTAACCGAAAATTGACGAAGCTATACAGCTAACCAGCCCCGTGAAGTAGTACGTTGAAGCAGTTCCGCGGGGAGTGTGGTGGAGGCGACGGAGTTAAGGGTTTAGTACGTAGGCGTACTGTATCGCAAGTCCGGCATTATGAGATATCATAGCCCGTGCGTGGTCCCGAATGAGGTGTACCTTTAGCGAGCAGTATGAATCGTGCATGCCGTCTGTGGTGGACGGTATCTATGAAAGATTCCCCCTTCGTTTAAATAAAAAAAAAAAAAAACATATACACACAGTCACACACACACACGCAGTCACCCACAGGATACAGTTTATTAGAGCAGCAGCTAGTTAGGCAAGCTTATCACACACAAACACAGCCACATAAAAATGACAGTCATACATCAGACTCAGGACATCGTCTTACTCGCTTTAAGACAGTCAACAGACACTTCATAATGACTCAGGCACAGCTAGTTACAGTCATCCCCGCTCTTCATCCCACCCGATACCCAGCATCCAGCAACGGGCACGTTTTAAGCTAAGTCCTTTTACCTACCTTACCACTTCTTACATATGTGAGCTCTGACTGGATCAGGCTATGAATTACATTTACGTAACGCAACGTAATCGCAACATGACAACAAGTAATGAGCTTTGCCCCACCCATACATTTACACGCCGTCCTGTAGAGATACATGTATATACACATAAGTAGTATATAGCTACACTGGGGAATCAAAATGTGTTTTACTGTAAAGAGAAATATTTCCAAAAATTTATTAAGAACAAAGAGACGTAAGTAAGGTTTAATTTTTTTTTGTAGATATAAAACATAATCGATTTTAATGCAAATTTATTATAATTTTCGCGTAATACTATGGAACATAACAATTTCTTTCTAATAAAATCTATCGAAGCGAAAAGAAAATTGAAAATTTGTGAACTACTACTAGACTAGATTAAAATTGTGTTTGATATTGCTCGACCAAAAAACATAATCGATATCATTGCAAATAATTAATTTAGTTATTTTATTTCTGAGAAAAACGCTCAAAATTTTTACTTTTGCTGATGACTATTTCTTTTTAAGAAAATCGCTCGAAAAAATTTTGAAATTGAAGTGAAAAGAAAAAATTACGATTTGTTTCTAAGAAAAAAATTATGTAAATACACATAATCGATATTAGAAATCGAGATTATTGCAAAAAAATGTTTATGAGTAAAATCAAAGGACATTACGCAAAGGTTTTTAGAAATAAATGTTATAAAAATTACTGTGTAAATACAATCAACTGGTCAACATGGTTTAGTTGTTGGAAAGCTAAGGGTCATTTCCGAAGTAATTTGCTGCGTAGAATCCGATTCCGGGGTCAGAATTGGCCCATCACGTCAGAATTTTGAGATATTTGAGGTTATGTACTCGAAACATATTTAGGGTACATAACCTAAATATCTCAAAACCCTGACACGATGGGCCAATTCTGACCCCGGATTCGGATTCTACGCAGCAAATTACTTCGGAAATGACCCTTAGCTTTCCAACAACTGACATGAACCCTGTATTTGTAAATCTGTGTTATCGATTTAAATGCAAAATTTGATCTTTGCATAAGATCTGGGAGCATACCAATTTGTTTTTGAGAAAATTGCTTGGAATGAATTAAAAATATTATAAAAATATAACATAATGATTACTATTACGAACTTTTATTTTTGCATAAGATTAAGGGGCCACATTTTCTTTCTAAGAAAATCTTTCAAAATGAAATTAAACACAAAAATTGGTGTAAGTAATACACAAACGATCTTATTGCGAATATTTAATTTTGCGTTAGATCGTGGAAGAGTTTCTACGAAAGATAACCGAAATATATATAGATATAGATAACCGATAGATAGATATTTTTTTCGTAAGATCAAGGAACATAACAATTTCTATCCTGGAAAGGAGATCAATATAATATTTAAAATCAAAAATTAGTAATCATAATATATTTTCGAAAATATTGCAGAGGTTGATAATACATATGGAGGCCAAGAGGCCTTTGCAGAGTATCTCAAATAATACAATCAACTTAAATATAACACTCGTAAATGATTTGAAATGCTTATAATAATTTATTTTTTTATAATTTTATTTAATGCACGAGCTACGTGCAAATAACGTTTGTCATTCATATTAATGTTATGCAGATAGATGCTAATTTTTTCCACACAATCTTATTTGTTCCATGGAAATGTACTCAACTATCAATTGACAAAAAAATGTACATTATTTTCGATTTATTTAAGAACATTTTTACCAATGATTTATTTTTACGCAAATAAAGTAGTTTAATACGAAAATTCAAGCAAATAATCGTTTTTAATGCAAATAATCGGTTTGATGCAAATGAACATTGTTATGCCAATAGCCTTCTAATGGTTTTGTATGCAAATTAATGTTTTAATCTTTCTATCATATAAAAAAGGTTTTTGACGTGATCACTGTTATCATTAATTTTTGTTTAATATGCCCACTAGATGGAGCAAGTAAGTTGCTGTCGCAAGATGGCGCAAGCAAGTTGTTCCATTTTTTCGCAATAATATACGTAACATTTGAACATAATTAAATAATGTAGCAAAATTAAAAAGGCAGGGATAGGGGTTAGTAAGCGAAATGACTGGGTCGCCAAGCCCTCTAGTTAATAAAAACATATATTTTAAAATATTTAGATGTTGCAGACACACATATCAACATCTAAAATTTAAATACTATTATTGCTGCAATTAAGTGTTAAGGTAATAATTGGCACAAGAAATGTTTTTCCAAAATTATTTTACTACTACAAATGTATGAAACGTGTAAAACGCATAAAAAAAAGGTTTTCGGGTTACTTCACACTTCTATTTGTGTGTAAAAAAAGTTGAAATTTGTAAATGTTAAAACTATTGAAATATTCTAACATTCTAAATTATTTGTCATTTTTTTTTTTTTGACCTAAAAATCATCAAATAATTATTATTTTTGGATTTTTTTCATTAAAATATAATATATTGTAAAAATAAAGCACTTTTTCGCGTGATCCCTGATTAAACATTGTACTAACAAAGCACACTTTTTTAGAGTTCGTTCAGATCACTCTTTTTTTTTTGTTTCATTTTATTTTATTGCAAAAAATCAAAAATGCATTTGTTTTTATACATTGCATTTATCTCATTTATCTGCCGCCAATCCAGGTTGTATCTGGAGCCATCATTGGGCATGAAATTCCATAAGGCCGAATCAGGCCGTTTTATTAATGTTGGAGTTAGGTAATTCAATTTTTTAACGATCTTCTTTTTAATCTTTTTACTGGGTTTAGTTTTTGTGTCTGGCTTGACGCTCATTATGTCAGCTAACGTGCTTATTTATTTGGATGTCCACGGTATCCAGATTGAGGTCGTGGTGCAACGTAGAATTCCTTACGTACCATTCGCAACCAGGAATAAGGCGAAATGACTTACATACCCCAGATCTGGATAGCGTACCTCCAAGTAGGTGCCATTATTGTGTTATAAAGCGCTGTTTTACACCGTAGAGGAAGAGGACTTTTTTTATTTAGCAGCCAATAGATTTTGGTCATTTTAAAGCAAACACTTTTGATCGTTTGGTTAATGTGTGATCGAAATGTTAGCCGCTTGTCAAGTATCACCCCAAGATATTTCGCTTCACTTTGTATAATGAGGGGCAACTTTAACATTAATCGTTAAAAAGCAATTCAAATCTTGTTTCCCAATGAAGCACATAGGAATCCAAATCATAATCCCAACTATTTCTCGCAGTGTACAGCAACTTACCCACATCAGCGACAGCTTTCGACACTACTTAGCATTTCTTCGCTGCAGCAGTAAAGGACGAGAAAATGCGAAAGATGCAGCATAAGCAGCAGCAGCTTGGCGGAACTCCTTTTGCAGCTATTTCTCATTTTTGTCACTCCCCTCTTGATACGCAAAAGGATGCCGCCTGAAGGTGTCGGTTAAATCATAGCTGCAAAAGTATCTCTTCTCCATTGCATGGCAAGTTGATAAGCATCTGCACTTCATTTTTGCACTTTTTCGCTTAAGTCCTTCAACAATTTTATTACAAGCAACTTAAAACTCGTATTTCTTTGCCTGCCTTCGCACACTGCTTGCTGCACTTCCTCCGCCTTCAACGCTTCTGCTACTATTTCTATATCTTTGGATTTTTTTTTGTGTCATACTCTTCTTATTTATTTGCAATTGCAATGACGATGTCCTGTCTGTCTGTCTCGTAAGACGTCGGCATCAACGTCGTGGTATTTATTCAAGTGTGAGCATCAGCACAGCATCAGGAGCAACTGAGTGAAGTAGTGAAGTAGACACCGCCTGGCAATATACCATCCAATGCGATTTAAAGTTCTTACACCCACAGATACAAACTCACAGACACACGCACACCCATACACATTTTCAATGGGCAAGTTGCAAAGTGCCAAGTCCATTAACGTGCCCGGAAGATAACACTGACACTGTGCTCAGCTCAGTGACGTCGAAAGTCTTTCGCAATGGGGGTATTAGTATTGATTTCCAGACGTCTATCAGTTTCTAGTATTCAGCATTTTTCATTCTCGAAACTATCTTTATATGGCATAATAAAAAATTACACAAAATATATGTAGTTATCCACTTTTAAAGTCAATCTCTTGATATTCCAGGTTTCCATATTTGATAGATTCATAAAAGAATATATATATATAATATAATATATACATACAATCACAGCGCAGCAGCCCGAAATGCTTCTAGACAAGAATGAATTTTATATAAAAAAATATACGCGTAATTTCGATACCAAACACATACGGAAGGCGTACGTAGAAACCCGAAAAAAATAAACAAAACAGTGCTGCCCCATGATTTTAAGGAAAAATATGAATATGTTCAGCAACTTAGTTGTGAAAGCGAAATATAGGCTACTTTTAAATTTCTTAAAAACCAGCTTTTATTCGGAATTATTTGGGTCTGCTGCGTTACCTTTTTGAATGTATGCAATATCAAGCATATCCAAGATATTGAATTAAATAGAGGCCCGGACTTTAACTCAAGTGGAAGAATGACAACAAAAATTTAGAGATTTACATTTTTTTTGGTACTTAGTTGTCTTAAACAAAAGAACTTTAAAAATAATTTGTAAGCTAATCAAGCTTCAGAGTACTCTCCCCTACCCTTTGGCGACGAAGTGCCCTGACTAGGGGTTACACGACTCTTCTCTATCCAATATTATTTTGTAATTGGTCAAATAAGCATATTTTTTCGAACTTGACATATTTGGAAAAATATAAAATGTTTTACTTTCAGACTTATAAGTTCGACTCGTAAATTTTTGACGAGATCTATGAATATTGAACTGAATCTAATGCTTGCTTAAGGGATTCTCCTCTTGGTTCATTATACATGCCTACTCTACTCTGGCCTATCTCTTCAACGGGCTTCCACAAAGTGCCATAGTTCCTACTCTAAGACAATTTGCAACAGACCATAAAGGCAAGTGGAGGCGTTTAGACTCTTGGAGAGTTTAAGTCCAGAGTTATAGTGGCTTATAGTAGGGCTCTGAACTTTTTTACTCCGTAAGGTAGATATAGTTCTTGCTATCATTAATGAGCCAAGTACTTTACCAAGAGGGTAAATATCGCCTGAAACACCCCCCTATCTACGTCATTGTCTGCTGCGGCCACAACTTCTCCAGCTACTGCTCCTTTGCATTATGCAACCTGTCTGCCAATCGGCATTAAAATCAAAAACAAGCAAGCCCAAGTCCATGTCCTCGTAGTCATAGTAGCTTCTGCTTCATACCTGCCGCTTTCTACGTTGTCCTTGTCTTCGCTGAGCTGTGTTGGTTACCTGCACAAAGACGCACAAATCCTTGCGCCAAGTTGAAATAAAGTTGAAGTGGCCAGCGGGCGTCAAAAGAAAAATTGTTACAAAATTGCAATAACTCACACCAGTGCGTCAAAGACTAAAGAACTAAACAGAGAACGTTAGAGTGAGTGAAAAAGGCAGGGAGCAAGGACGCCATTTTGTGGTTGAAACGGCGCTGTGGCACTTGGAACTAGGCTCCTGCCCTTAAATGATAAATAGCTGCGTTCAGAACTGTTTCAATCTATGTATATGTGTGTTTATATAGTATGCGTATGTGCGGTGTGTGTGTGTGTATGTTTGTGGGTGCCACAAGATTTATGTTGAGCATCAATTGCCACATTCGTCTAAGATTTGGCTGGAGGGGACCCGGTTGCCCCATGGGGAGCAGCTAACTCTATAGTGTTGCTGCGACTGGTTAGACCAAATTACATGAATCTGTCTGCAAATTTGAAGTCTGGGTAATTTATAAATGAAGTATGTCGCAGTCATATTTGAGGCTCAAGTGGCACCGAGCAGCAGCTTCAGTATATCTATGGTATTCCGGAAAGCCGCTCCTTAAGTGCATGGGCAAAGTTGTGCCTAAATATGTGTCTAGATGCTTGTCTATGGCCTGTTGTAGTCTGTCTGCATGAATGACTAATTAGAGGGCTGCTTGACTTTTGGACGCCATGCCAGTTTTTGGAGGGTGGCGCTTATGGCGTATGCTTAATATTTCGTTAAGCCTGCGTGTACTTGACACGCAAAGGGGCATATTTACTGCGTCGTGCGGTTTGTTGAGCTTGTACAAAAGTTAATTATAAGATTGTTTGAATACTACGTGGTGTGTTTCAACGGTATTACTATTGGTTTTTATTCGAAGTAATTCGCTTTCGACTGGACAGTAAGATCCCATTCATAATACAAATTATTTTTGTAATTATAGCAAATTTAAGAAGTCAAATAACATCAATAAGCTCAGGCCCTTAAAAGATCTTATAAAATATAATGATATATGTATATTGGCGAAAACAAGTGCAACGAGCCACATTTTAGATTGATCTCTTCGACATGAACAATTTTTACATATGGTATAGAGCTAGTAGGCACTTAAATTTTTAATATCCTATTACTTATCGAGTTATCGATAACTGAATATTGGATTTTTTCTCTTTAGATTTATTCTTTAGATATCTACACAAATTTTTTTTTAAATTAAAGATAAAAATTTAGATTAATAAATTTTTTTTTAAATATTTCCTAGCAACTTTTTTTTTATAATATATGTAATATTTAATGCTAAAACTTTTGACTAAAAATTGCAAAACATAAGTTTAGAAGTTACAACAAATTTTAATATCTTTAAGATTTTAGTAATTGGCGTGCTAAGAACGAAAATGCAGTCTAAAAACTTTTAGCGGAAAAGATTTTTAGATATTGGGAAAAAGAACCTTAAACTAATTGTAAGAAGTTTAAAGGAAATATAGTAATTATGGGCAGTTTTGTAAAATGTAAAAAAATTTCCAATATATCGCGTATTAAAAATAAATATTTTTATTTATTTATTTATTAATAAACAACTCCTACCTAATTAAAATTAAAGTACGATTTAGATTTAGCTTTAGCGTGGGCCTTATGCTATTTGATTATAATTAATTGTGTTTATATAATGTATAATACAATTTTTAATAAATAAAAATTTACGTTTTGTAGTTTTAACAAAATTACCCATAAGCTCAATCTTTTACGTTTTTAATTGACTAACACTCTTTTTTTGAATTGATCAGACATCCAGGTCTATGAATTTAATAATTAAACATTTTTTTTCCTGAAAATACGTTATTAACCTAAAATCACAATACATATATCATATAAACAGCAAATATATTTTTTATAAAATTAAAAAAAAATCGCATTTTAGTTTTTGACGTATTTTGAAAAATGTTTTTTTTAATCTAAAAAGTTTGCTACTTTTTACATTCTTGCAATTCCTAATGTAATTGAAATTTACATCATGCATGGAAGGAACTAAAAGATGAACAAAAAAATTAGGTATCACACTTAAAAAATTAGAAAGTACAATATTAAATATTCTTTTACGAAAGTTTGACTTTTTTTTTAAAAAAATCATAGTTAATAAAAATAGTTTTTTTATTAAAAGCCACAAGTATGAATTATAAAAAAATATTTCAAAAAAATCAAATTAAATTAAGTTTAAAAAAAAAAACTTTTTTTCTTGGAGATATTCCAGTTTTTTTTTGCAAATATAGAGAATACATTTTTCAAGCAGTTTTAAGTTGTTTGTATATTTCTCAACGTCTTATGGCTGCTTTTATTAACTATTATGAAATTTATTCTCACTTCTTCAAGATGGCAAATACTTTTCAAATTCGTGGCAACTTCCCTTGATAGAGTATCTCAAACTGCTTGTAACATATTTTACTTGTCTCTTTTGATTTGTGGTTGTGTGTGTGTTCACAGCAGACAAGCGTTTTAAGTAAATTACAAGCAATTGATTAATTTATGTGTTTATGTACTCATATATACTAAATACAAGTGCTTGTTGCCCCTCAAAGTGTGCTACAATTTCTAAGCAACACAATTTTAATTAACATAAAAATCAAATTCGTAGCATTTTGACTTTGGCAATGTCATTTTTATTGCCAGGCAAAGATACTTGCTTTTTTTTTTAGGTTATGTCAACAACAGCTTAACCTTATGGCCAACGATGTGTGCCATAATGTGTCTTTGTGTCTGTGTGTATCTGTGTGTATCTGTGTGTGCTGGTGATATAGAGCAGCCAACACCTGGCGTTGTCTTTGTTGTCATATTAGCGGCATTCACACGTCGCAGCAGTTTTCAGCAGCAGCTAAGGAGGCTGTGCCATCTGTCTGTCTATAGCTCCATGTCTATCTCACTTGCGCTCTGTATCTCTGTCTCTGTCTATCTCTGTCACTCTAGCTCACGTGGGCTATTAGCCTGACATAGTCAGGCAGCACAAGTCTGTCATAATCATTTTCATTCTTCACATTTTGTGACACTCGTCTAAAGAAATGAGAACAGGCCAGCAGAATTAAAGCTTATGAATAGAAGATTCTGAGTATGAGAGAAGTCATTCAGCGGCAGCCTGACTCTAGTTGCCAAGTGTGTCAGTTTATTGCTCGGTCATTATATAATTAGCTGTGCCACTTGCAAAAAAAAAAGAAAAAAAAAGGAGCCATGGAAAACTAAAAAGAAAAGCAAACTTCGAGAAGTGAAATCTTAGTCTCTAGCAGCTTAAGTCATAATTTGCATGGTAGTTTTGAGATATGGTTTTCCGGATGTTCCCGATACATGGACCTGGGCATAAATTTATCGCAGCACAAAACCTAGTGTGGGTTGCCGTCAAGCAGCTGAAGAATAGCAAATCTGCTGGCTTCAAGGGCATGTCTACAAAAGTCGTTAAGACTGGAAGGGAAGATTGACGTCTACCAGATAGCGAAAATAATACTCATGCTTATGTCGCATAAAAAAATAAAAATAATTCTTAAAAATCTTAATTTGGATGTTGCCCAAAAAGGTAAGGTAAAGTTACCCAAAGTATGATCAGGGTGACTAGAGAAGTCGATATACCCATGTCCGTCCGTCGGTCTGTATGAACGCCTAGGCCTCAGAGATGGTAAGAGCTAGAGCAACCAAACTTTCCTTTATTATTCTACGGGAGACTAGCTAATTTTTTTTTTCGATATCATTTTTAAAAAAAATATGTTTTTTTATAAAATAAATTGCATTTCGTTTGATTATGAAGGTATCATACCCAAAGTGGTATTCAGCAGTTTTTAATAGCTGCCAACTGTACCAAATTTGATCAACATCGGCTGACTGCATCATATAGCTCCCATAGGATGGATAAGTCAAAAAAACGTTTTTGGTGCAAAAAATAATTGTAAACAAATTTGACATACAAACATCATTTTGCAATCTGGTGGTACAGGGTATCCCAAAGTCGTCGCGCCCGACTTTAACGCACGCCGTCTTTTATGCTGTTTTTGGTATTATTTAGTACTTGTGTGGTGACAGAAAACAAAATAGCTGTTTGTAGAAGGGATCGTAGCTCTAAACTTAAAAAAAAAAATATCATAAAATAACTATTATTTGTATACGTTAAAATGTATTTGTATTATCATTAAAATTAAAAAATATTTTTTGAGCTAAAAATAAAAATGATGAAATAATCGTAAAATATTAATTTTTATTCAATAATCGCGAAATAACTCTTATTTTTAAAACTTGGAAAAATAGGTATATTCAAAAAAATTTTCAATTCAATTCTTATTTTGTGGGATCCTTATTATTGAACCATTAAAGATATAGTAGGCATCGATAAAAAGGTATTGAATGTATAGAGAGGTGTCTACTGGTTAAAAAGATAGCTAACTTTTTATTTTAAATTTTTAAATTATTTTCGATTTATAACTAAATTTTTTAAAACATTGAAATTTGTATACTAAAGTGTCTAGCTGGATAAGGTACTGGAAACTGCCCCCAGAAATTTTGAAAAAGCTAAGGATGCAGTTCGATTCATAGGTCAAAAAAAAAAAATAAAATTTACCGCAGAATTTCACATTTTAAACTTAGCGCGTTACGGCTTAATTTAAAAAAAACATGTTTCTCGTTTTTATTTAATTGTGACTAAGGTACTGAATATTTTTTAAACAAATTTTTTTTTAATCTAAGTTTGCCAAAGGGCTGTTTAAAAAAATATTTCATTTCTTTTTAGCCAACACATTTTCTTAAAAAAAATATGAAATTTTCTTATTTTTTTAACTATTGTCCCTAAATGTGTCAATCACCATTTTTTTTTTAAAGACGAGTTTTTAAATCTTTTTTTTAAATAAAAATTTATTCTTTTTTGGAATAGTCCTTTCAAAAATATAATGTATTTTTGCTTGTACTTTCGTATCGAACACATTTTTTGCTTTGATTTAATTCAACCTTATAAGTCTACAGAATACCTAACATGGTGTAACTTCCTAACCTGAAAGTCAATTTTTTTAGATTTGTTTGGAATTTTCAATTTGTATATGCTCTTAAGATTCGGAATATTTTATTTTGTAAAATTCATGAAGTTGAAACGTTTTTCTTTTTCACAACCAGTGTTGCAAAATCATACCGAAAATGGAAGCCTGTAAAAAAATATAAATCTTACTTGTTCACTTGAATCATCCTGCATTTATAGAAATGCACAACAAACTAGGTGTTGAATTTCTATGAATTTGACAATTTGTTCGCTTTTTTGTGGCTATTATTGTGTTTAGCTAAAAGTTAGCAACTACAATGATAACTAACAAAAAGTTTCAACTACAACCAGATCAGAAGCAACTATAATAACAACAACAACAACGTCAAATGAACCAGCAAACAACCAACAATGACAATGACCACTTGTCGTTGGCAAACATTTGCAAAATGGCTGCCAAAAGTAAAAAAAAAAATATAAAAAAAATCAAGCGCTGCTCTCGAAATTCATGTAAATTTAGTCATTTGCCACAATGGACGTACACACAAAGAACTACATAAATATATAGACCATGTTTATACGATGTGGATGTTGCAAGAAAGCAATTCATGAATTTGAACTTATTAGTTCTTCGATTGCAAAGAATCGACGCACAGTGGCACGGCAGCCGCAAAAGCGTTGCAAAAATCGATTTTGCGATGTAACCATTTTCTAAATGTAATACATGCATCTGATTTAGAATTTCCCAGGGATCAAGAAAATAAAAATTTTAGTCAATTCGGATGAATAGTTTAGTTGCTACAGCCGCTCAAAGTGGAGTATATTTTCAACTTTGAAAAAAATCGCAATTTTTGGAATAAAAATTCGTGTTTAAGATTGTTTTGTGGTAAAACTACGCAACCAATCCCTATTTTCTTAGTTTCTATAAAAAGGTACATGAAATTTAAACATATAAGAAAAAAAAAATGACTTCATTTCTTTTCTGGGTTTTTCAATACTTCCGTTTAACTGAACCACTATATTTGGACCACTTTTTCAACTTTGGAAGAAAATATTTTAAATTACATATTTTTACATTTTTTCAATTTAACATAAATGGTTTTGTTATCAATTTATTTACCTACTCTATAAAGTTTTCGTCTACCTTTATCTACCTTTGGCTATAAAGCCACTAGAAGTGCAGAAACCCCACTGCAAAAAATGCTACCGCAGGTAGAAGAAGAAGAACACGCAGTAGATGTATCCACTAAATTAAGAGATGTTTGCTTATATTTGTATTTGACAATAAAAAAGCACCTACCTGTGACATTTCAAAAAAGGTAGATTAATTATTATTAAGACAAATTAAAATTTTTTGCATGTTTAGGTAGTTGAACTGAAATCATACGGATAGGGATGTAACCTTTCCCTTTATAATGTTAGGTATCAACTAAAAACATTTAATGCAACTACTTTTTTACCTGTTAGGCTTGTGGATATAGGGTTAAACTCTGTATATATTTGCCTGAATATTTCTGAAATATCATGGTCTGGTTTTGACTTTACAAGATCAAGTATTGCAGTGAAAGTATTTTTAAATATACTTCGCAAGCATTGATTTTATAAGTGTAACGATGTCTTTGGAAAACTTAAAATTATTTGAGTTGTTCAGAAGCTCCAAAAGCGCGAATGAATTCGTTTCGGCCATCAGAAAAGAACTAAAAGTTGAGGAAACAAATATGGAGAAAGGCAAACTTAATCTAATTTTTGCCCAAATAAAAACAAAGTGGCTAGACGCTAAATACTCCCGAGAAAAATTTACTAAGAAACACGAAAACTGGCCAAAGTGTGCTTTTAAGCACAGATGATGAAGGAGTTACAGATGCGAACATGTTCATGGCTTCTGTTGTCCCCCTACGACTAAAAAGTGAAACATTGGAACATTGGAAAAATCCGCGCCCTTCATCAGTTCACAATTGTCGCCCGATATTGTTCAAATACGCCAAAGAATCTTCGGAGATAATCAGGTCTACAGTAACCGATATAAAGAAGCAGATTGAAGACATAAGGCCTGTATTATTAGAAATCAAGGAAGGAACAACCATTTCTGTGAAATATGAATTTTTCCTAACAATGGTAGACGGCAAGGTTCTCAATGAACTCACAAACACAAAATCGACCTTGGCATGCGCTTTTTGCAAGAAAACACAAAAGGATTTTCAAAATTTGGATAATTCCTTAATTGAAGAGGGAAATCTGGAAATTGGTATTTCACCATTGCATGCCAGAATTAGATGCATGGAGTTTATTTTGAAGATTGCATATACTCTTCCGCAAATGAACGAATCTTTTGAAGACAACACACCAGAAAGAGAAAAACAAAATACCAGGAAAAAAAAAATTCAAGACGATTTCTTCACTCGACTTGGACTGAGAGTCGACTTTCCCAAATATGGATATAGTAACACAAACGATGGAAACTCATCCCGAAAATTCTTTGCAGAAAACAAAGTTACATCAGAAATAACTGGAGTGGATGATGAAATTATCAAAAGATTGTGTGTTATTTTGAACTGCAAGGAAAAAATTAACGGCAGCAAATTTGGTGAATATGCCACTAAGACTGCAGAGCTGTTAATGGAAAAATATCCAGGAAAAAAATTGACTCCCACGCTTCAGAAAATTTTGGCACATGGCCAAACTATAATTGAATATCATTGCCTACCCATTGGGGAGATGTCAGAAGAAGCCCAGGAATCGAGAAACAAGGATTATAAAAAATTCAGAGCTATTAATACATGTAAAATATCACGATCAAGGGAAAACGAGGGTCTTTTTAATATGTTGGCAGCCTCTTCAGATCCACTAGTTGCATCCCTTAGACATGTGAAATCCAATACAGAATTAACAAGTACTAGTTATTCAAATGAAATGTTAAGTCTTTTAGATATTCCTTCAAATGTAAATGTGGATGATTATTGTACGAAAAACTACTGATAAGACAAATTATTTATTTATTTATTTATAATATATTATGATAAAAAAGCATTGTTACATTAAATTTATTGACTGAAATATAAAATTATGAACAAAAATATATCATCAAAATTTCTTTATAAATGAAAAAAATATGTACATATTTTACAAATACCTATATACAAATATGGCACAGGCAACAAAATCCAACTTCCACAACATATTGCGCAGCTCTCAGATATCGTATCACAATGTATGGGTACTTATTTTAAAGCTTAAAGATTTTTCTTTCAAATACATTTTAATTCATAAAAATATCTCAATTGGTTTAGAAAATATGATTTTTGCAACGTTTTTTTGGCTTCCGTGCCACTGTGCGACGATGCTGAATTTAACTATTTTTTTGGTATATGAATATTTTATTGTTATTATAATTAAAAGTCATACTATAAGAACAATAAAAACACTTTCAACTTTAATTTTAAGATTTATGAGGAATTTTTTATCTGCATTGAAATAAAGAATTTCAATATGAATTTATTTATTTACCCTTATATATGAAATATATGAACTAGCTAACTACAATACATATATAGCATTTAGTCTTTACAGCTAAGATATTTATATTTAACAAAAAAATTAATAAGGAAAAGGGGAAAAAACCTTACAAAACTGAAAAAAACGAACAAAAAACCTACAAATAAATTACAAACTAAGACTAGAACGAACTAAAGAATTTTTAGCAACAACTTTTCTGAAAAAACTCAAATTTTTTGGGGTTTTTTTTTTTATTGTCGATTCCAGAATAATGACTTAAAACTTGACTTAACATTATGGAAAGACATTAATATGGGTATAAGGGCATGTTCTGCTAGTATTATGATAGCGCAAAAAGTTTTGCGTAAGCCACCTAGACGGAAATCAGTGGATGCCTCAATCTTCATACCAAACAAATTATCAGAAAAGAAATAGATTGAGCTGAATCTTTCCATCTGTCTGCCTGTCCGCACACGGATACCAAAAAAACTAGGATCATGAAATTTTGTCATAAGTTGCATCGTTTGGCGTTGTTATTCGCTTTCATTTAGTTTTCCAATATAGGCTTTCCTTCTTAGATTTTGGCAATTTACTGCCACACTATTTAAGTCACAACATCAAAACTTCCTTTTTCCATTATCCATCCGCGATAGCCAATTTTATTAAAAAGGCAGGAAAATTTATAATTTATTAGAAAAAAATATATATCAAATTTTACTCCTTTCCCCACTAACTAAAAAGCTATACTCATCGAAATCGGCCCTGCATAATAAAATAAATAAAAAAAACTTTTTAATTTTATTTCTTAGTCCCCGCAATAATTTTGTACTATCAATGACCAAACCTTTTTCAATAAATGGAGCAAGTGAAATGTCGACATAAACCTTATTTTATTTATCTATCCATATATTGGAATTTCTTTTTAAGTTGATTGAAAATATCGTTAGTTGAAACCAAAAGTGATCAAAGGCTCTAGAATCAAAAACCCTGGAAGAAAAAATTACAATAAAATTTCAATCAACTGTCACCAACGAATTTAAGAAAGGAATTATACCCATTGTACGTTTTAGACTGGGTATAATAATGCATATCAATTCATGGAGAAAATAAAAAATTAGCTAAGAAATTTCTATTTCTAAAGTTAATTTAAAAAAAAATTTATTTTTATTTAACTGTGACAAAAGTTCTGAACATTTTGAAAACAATTTTTTTTTCCCTAAATATGTCAATCAACTTTTTTTTTACCACTTCTATTAATGCCTTACCTTATATTGTATTTTGGTGCAACATTTAAAAAAAAAAAAATTTATTAAAGTTTTTTTTTTTTAAATTATATAAAAAACATAAAAAAGGTTCAAATTCTTGTAATATTAAATAAAATACATATTCATGGGTTGTATGATGCATAAAATTTTTAAATTTTGTAAGTAAAAAGTAAAAAGATGTTTTTATTAGTTTTAGATATAAGTAGTGTTAGTATAGTTTTTTTTTTTTCTTTTAGTTTTAAGTTTTCATTCTTAACTTTATGGGTGTTTTTCTCCTTTTTAAATTTTTCCCTAAAATTTAATAATAAGCACGTAGTTATACAACAATAATAATTTCCGTTTTTATAACAAAGCACTAAAAGACTGGAGTCTGGATCTCATAAGAAATATGTATATTAATAGCTTTGTATAACAAAATGAAAATGCAATAAATTTAATTGAATTGAATTGAATTTTTATTAGTTTGCATTAAATAACATTAACAAAAAAAAAAATAACAAAATCAACCAGGAGTAATGGAAAAAAATCTAAAAAATTAAATACAAAATTAATCCTACTTATTTTATGTGGAATATGAACTAATACATTTTTATTGAAATTAAATACGTAACTTAATGCAATTAAAAAAAATGCTTTGCTAAGCAATATTAATATTGTAATATTTACCAAAAAAGAAATTATTTTTTCCTTAATTACTTAAATATCATATTATAATTTTTGGCACTTTTGGCCAAAAGCCATCCAGACGAAATTCAAAATTTGGACACAATGACAATTTAATATGATTTTATACATATTAGTGTATCCTGTGCAAAAAACAAATATTAAATTTTAATTACTGGTTCTTCAGCTATTAGCCATCAAAGATGGCATTTTATATTTTTTTAACTTTCGCGATAATTTGCAGAAAAAAAAAAACCTGCATTTACCATGATACATGCAGCTACGAAATCTTCATTCACTTTGTTATTCATAAATGTTACTTCAGAGAAAATATAAAATTGAGCTTAAAAACTTTATGGTTTTAAATATATTCTAGTAGTTATAAAGATTTTGTTTTTCATTATTTGGTTATTTTGCTTTAAGGGTGCCTCCGACTAGCACTCGATATTTGATCGAAAAAAATTTAATAAATTTCTTCACATGTTTTACAACAAAATGTAATTCCTCCCGATTTTCGGAAATTGAATTTTGTATCTAAAAGTTGAATATTAAAAATTGACCTCCAGGAAATTTTACTATTTTTTGAATTTCTTAGCTGCCTAAAAGTATGCTTTAATTTTTTTCATTTCAAAAGTTGTACTTAAATGTAAGAAAAATGTACAATTTGAAAATTTTATATTTCATATATTTTGCCATCAAAATAACTTGCTGCACATTTACTTTTTCGTTTTTACTGCTGGCGCCATCTAGCGTAAATGGCAGCACTGTAATTTTACAATGCTGCGTACCAGAGAGAAAGAATTTTGGCGCTAAGAATTTTGGTAGTTTTTTATACCCTGTACCGTATGGTACAAAGGGTATATTGTGTTTGTGCAAGCCGAAAATGTATGTAACGTACAGAAGGAGAAGTCGGAGACCCCCCAAAGTTACCTAAAGTATGATCAGAGTGACTAGAGAAGTCGATATACCCATGTCCGTCTGTCCGTCTGTCCGTATGAACGCCTAGATCTCAGAGATGGTAAGAGCTAGAGCAACCAAACTTTCAGATAAGATCCCTTATTAATCCATAGGAGACAAGTTTATTTTATTTTTTTGATATCGGGATTACATTATATAGCTCCCATAGGGGTGTTTCAGAGGACCACGAAAAAAAGCAAAAGTTTTAGATGGATAATTCATTTGTTTATGAAGATATCATAACCAAATTTGGCAATCGGAAGTTTTTTAGAAACCCCCAGCACTGTACCAAATTTTATCAAAATCGGTTGACTATATCATATAGGTCCCATAGGATCGATCGGTCGAAAATTTGTTTTTTGTACAAAATTCGTTGTGTTTCGTTTGTTTATGAAGATATTGTATCCAAAGTTGGCATTAAGAAGTTTTTTAGAGTTCCCAAGCACTATACCAAATTTGATCAAAATCGGTTGACTATATCATATAGCTCCCATAGGACCAATCAGTCAAAAAATCGTGTTTTGTACAAAATTCGTTGTGTTTCGTTTATTTGTGAACATACCATAACCACATTTGGCATTAAGAAGTTTTTTAGAGTTCCCAAGCACTGTACAAAATTTGATCAAAATCGGTTCACTATATCATATAGCTCCCATAGGACCGATCGGTCGAAAATTTGTTTTTTGTACAAAATTCGTTGTGTTTCGTTTGTTTGTGAAGATATTGTAACCAAATTTGGCATTAAGAAGTTTTTTAGAGTTCCCAAGCACTGTACCAAATTTGATCAAAATCGGTTGACTATATCATACAGCTCCCATAGGACCAATCGGTCAAAAAATCGTGTTTTGTACAAAATTCGTTGTGTTTCGTTTATTTGTGAAGATACCGTAACCACATTTGGCATTAAGAAGTTTTTTAGAGTTCCCAAGCACTGTAGCAAATTTGATCAAAATCGGTTGACTATATCATATAGCTGCCATAGGGCCGATCGGGCAAAAAACCTGTTGTGCACAAAATTCGTTGCGTTTCGTTTGTTTGCAATTTTTGCAAAAGACATCTTTTGGAATTCTTAAGCAATATACCGGACTTAAATGCAGTGCGGTGGTACAGGGTATCCCAAAGTCGTCTGCGACCGACTTTAACGTACGCCATCTTTTTTATATGAAGTTTTGTTTTGTCTCGGCGCTTTTTGCGGTAACAAAAAAAAAATTTTAAATGCAGAAGACTGAAACTTAAAATTTTGAATCGTTATATTCCAATGCATAAACATGTTTATTTTTGTTGCATAGAAATTTACCCACTTAAAGTTTCATTTGCATTTAAATCTCATTAGTTTTTAATGGTTTTAGGTTACAGTTTTGTGCCCTTTTTTTCCGCTTTACCGTCGCGTCAATACACTGTACATCTGTGTGTGTGCGATATCCGGCGGAAACGCGTAAAACGCTGCTGCTGTCGTTGGCTGTCGCTGCTGTTGACGTGCCACTTGCAACACGCACAAAATATTTGAACACAAAATGCGTTTTTAATGTGTCGACCTTACACATCTACGTCAACACCCTTAAGCCCGAACTTTCCGGGATCCATGTAGCACCCACTATATGGTAAAAGGTTTAGGTGTACTAACAACTAACGCTCTTGTCATTTGCCATTTTTGTTTGCAGCTTTTGTTGTTGTAGTAGTTGTTGTTTTGTTTATTTAATGAAATTCATATATAAAACATATGTTGCATACATTTAGGGTTTAGTTTACTGCACAATTGTTGTGTACTCAGTGTGTGTTTGAGTACTTGACTTTAAATGAGTTCATTGCGCATTTGTGCATTCAAAAGCTGTCGCTGTTGTTGTTGTAAGTGCAGCTACATTTTCATAATTCACTTTTACATAATTCTATGTGTTATTTACATAAAAATTCTTCATAAAAGTGAAATGGTTTAGTGCTGTACTTAACTAAGCATACAAAATGGAAGAGTGACTACTAAATGGGGGCGCATCAATGAGTCAGTGACTTTTTTAAAAATAAAGCCATTTTTAATTGGTGCACAACACTGGTTTGCTTTATCGATAGACAGTTGCCGAAATGTCTGGCCGTCATTTGAAGTAGCAGTCGAAAAGTAAGGTTGGATTACTTTATGACCAAGAGGCCTTTGACTGTAAATAATATATTATATTAGACATCTACAATAGTTGTTCTGTGAGGTATCTGCTGTATTGTTGCCATTTTAGCTTGTTCATATCTGCATAGATCTAGCATATTTAAAAATGGAAATGCCGATAAACCTAACATTTTTTAAAATTATATTCAACTTATAGTAGCTTTAGAGGCATAATTTATCGAAAGTCTTTTCTAAACGACATGCAGAGATATAATTACTTATGGTTTAAGCATCCTTCAATTAAAGTGTCACTTATTTTTCAACGTAGTTAGACTTTCCAGTTTCACATATACTTTTGTTTTACCTATTTTAGCTTTTGAATTCATACCATGCCTTCAATTGTAGCTTAATAATTGACAATGTTTATGTCAGTAATTTGATTTGGTTGTAAAATTGCAAAATTATATAGCTCTCGTTTTGCGTTTGGCCTCATGCCATTTAGTGCATTGGCCCTGGTTAATAGACGGTCCTGTTTTGGCTTTGTCGATTGGCTTCTTGCCTGTAACGGTCTTAAATTTTCAATTCACATGCAATGACTTAATTGTTCATAATTCTGTTATCAGATTAACACAAATTCCCGGCGCTTAACGATAATGACCTCATGCAGTTTATGGGCACGCAAACTGACCAGTGCACAGAACGATGCGCCATTTTGTTGGCTGACCATTATCAGAGCTGCATGTCAGTTTTATCTAGGCAGCCATCTTGACGCGCTACACTCGCTTGCCCGATTTTCGCCCGCTTTTGCACCCGCTTCTGAGGCTGACTCGCCGTGTTTCCATGCCTTTGTTTCTCTATGGGTCGCTGCTGATTAAATAGCTACATAATTTACTATTCAAATTAAGTTTATCGCCGAACAAAGGCTGGACAAAGTCTGTCAGTCTGTTTCCATGTCTGATGCACTTTGCTGTCCAAATCGCAACTGCACGTTTGTTTTATTGATGGCTAACTGACGGGATACAATAAATTTTGATAGGTGTGTGTGCGGTAAATTGACATATCGCTTACACTCACACACTCATAAATATCTTATATACTAGGCATATATGTACATAGCAAACAAATTAGCTAGTTGGTCAGCGATTTGCGCTTGCATTTTATCAAAAATGCATTAACAAAATCGGTCACGAAGCGTTGTATTTATTTGCTTGCCATTTTTCATTCAATTATAAATTCATATTCTGTGTGTGGCCTAGACGCCATTTTGTTGGCATTGTTATATTCAAAACGTGTTCAATAATTTTTTATGACAGTTCAAATTTATCCGCTCAGTTTTGCTCAAATGTCAAAGCGCGCTCCAAAAAAAATGTTCCTAGCTGCAAAAAATACGCATTATATAATACAACAAAATTGAATATCAAAGTGTTTTACAGTTGCGATAACCTCGACTTTGGGATACTCTATATGAATGATATCATAATTTTATGGGCACACTGCACAACAAAATAACTGCAAATTATGTTCAAAAGTAAAAAGTTAAAAGTTTTTTAAGGCGTGGCAGTAGTTTGGCGCTCAAATTTTTTGCTAAATGTTACAGTCGCGGGCATCGACTTTAAGATACCCTATACCGTCACAACAAACAAAAAAATTAATGAAAGTAGAAACTTCAAAAAACTTTTGAAAGCCAAAAGTTACGATGACTTAATAAACAAACGAGTTATGTTCTTAAAACATCTTTTGTACCGATCGGTCCTATGGGGCTTAGTGATATATTCAACGATTTTATTAAAACTTGATAGAGTGCTTGGTAACTCTAAAAACTCCTATGACTCCGCGGGGGAACAAAGGGTTTGGATCAGGTTTTGTTGGATCTGAGCACGTCAGCTTTCAGATTCCTCCTCCAGGTCAGGGCTGGTCTGCCTTTGCGACGGCTGCCTTGTGGGTTCCAGTCGATGGCGCTGCGGGCGCCATCGGTCTCATCTTAGGTCTCTTCTTAACACGTGCCCAAGCCAGCCCCTTTTCCTTTTCAGGATTTCGCATCGGTACCTGGTTGCAGCGAGTCATCTTAAAGGTGCAGGATATAAATATTTATCGAAATTTGCCAATCAAAAAATCCGTTCCATATAAAATATAAGAAAATAATTAATTTTTGGTTTATTCAATAAGAGGTAAGCCTTTGAATTTAAAAAAATCTTGAAATTGAAAAGCAAATGTTTTTAATTTTTTAATAATTTTTTTTTTAAAAGGTCTAGCTGAGTAATGAACAATAACTTCCTCATTTTTTTTTCGAAATGTTTAATTTAAAAAAAAGTGTTTTCACTTTATTTAATTATGAATACAGAATATTTCTAAGCCAACACTAAGTTGTCAATAAGGGAATTAAATTTTTTTTTTTAATTTCGTTCCAACTCACTAAAAAAAATATTAATTTTTCCACATTTTATATGAATGGTCTTTAAATAGTTCTTGTAAACACGTATTTTCTCTTTATATCGTGTAAAATTGAATAAAATCGATTTGAGCAACAATGCAAAAAAATAACACGAATATATTATATATAATACTGAACCCCGTGTAGCTAATTTTCAACAAATTGTCAAAAATAGTTTGAACTGAATCCAACTGACTTGTATGTAATCAAAATCCCGCTTATATCATAAGAAAATTCTTTAGCATTTTATTATTTTAGCAATTTCAACAATTGGTCTCACGTTTTTCTATTCGATTATTATATAAAGCATATTGCATACTTAGTTGCACGCGTAAACGCAAGTCCAAATGCGAAAAACTCCTCAAATAAAAGAAAATATTTACAAAATAGGAACAATAAATAAAAAAGGAAAAAAAAAATATATCACGTGCTATGCGCCCGGGCAAAACGGGCTAAAATAGAGTTAGCTTAAATAAATAAATAACAAAAAATCATGATTGATTGTTGGCTTTTGATTCTATTGCCAAATTATTATGGAAATGCCACCTTTTCATGAAATTTGGTATTTCGGATATACAGCCAACAACTAAATCTCTCCACTCTGTCATTATTTGTGTGCTAAAAATTCGTAGGGAACCAAAACAAAAAATGTATTTCTTTACCAAAAACAACAAAAAGCTAGTATGGAAAAGCAGAAGAGTTACAATGGCTGGTTGCCGTGAATGATCCACAAAAGTAATAGAAGGGAAATTTTCGAACTCAATAAATGCTTTGTCTTTTTTTTATATTTAATAAAATATATATTTTAGTAATACATTTTTTCGCTATATTGCACTAAAAATAAGTAAGTACTTAATCATTTCATAAGGCCATAGAGTTTATACCAGTTTCAGGTAAAAAATATCCACTCATATTTAAGAAAAAATCGGTGTACTATATCATATATCTCCTATAGGACCGGTCGGTCCAAAAAATTTGTTTTTGTGCAAAATACATTTTGTTTCGTTTGTTTATGAAGATATCGTAACCAAAGTTGGCATTCGGAAATTTTTTAGAGTTTCCAAGCACTCTACCAAATTGGATCATTGGCCCATCGGTCAAAAAAACGTTTTTCTACGAAACTCGTTGTGTTTTGTTTCTTTATAAAGACATCGTAATCAAATTTGATGTTTAGCGGTTTTGATCAAAATCAGTTGACTCTACCATATAGCCCCCATAGGACCCATACTGTTTTATTATGTAAATTCATGCGTTGGACTCAATACTTAGATTCAAATTTGAGCCACATTGTAAATAATGTTTTTAAAAACAACGCATCTTATGCTCACTCAGAAAACGTCTTATTAGCAATGTTATTTGACGGTGATAAAAAAATACGCGACTTTGCCCTAAAAAAAATTGTACACTACCGTAAGCATGTGAAAGATCCGATGCAACTGAGAATTTGTAAAGAACCTACAATAAATTTCAATTGCTATTCAATATAATTGACCTGAATAATAATTCAATCATATTCGAGCCACCATTTACTTTCAACATTCCTTATGAACATCTACGGCAACACATAGAAGGCAATGAACCGCCGCACAGTGGCAAGGAAGCCAAAAAAGCGTTGCCAAAATCATATTTTCTAAACCAATTGAGATACTTTAATGAATTAAATTGTATTTGAAAGAAAAATGTTTAGGCTTTAAAATGAGTACTCATACATGGTGATATGATATCTGAGAGTTGCGCAATATGTTGTGGAAGATGGATTTTGTTGCCAGTGCAACATTTCCCATTGAAAAATATGTAAGTACATATTTTTCATTTATAAAGAAATTTTGATGATATGTTTTTTTGTTCATAATTTTATGTTTCAGTAAATAAATTTAATTTAACAATGCTTTTTTATTATAATATGTTACATAATGTGTCTTATCAGTAGTTTTGTGTTAAATAAACATCCACATTTACATTTCAAGGAATATCTAAAAGACTTCACATTTCTTTTGAATAACTACTTGTAAATTCTGTATTGGATCTCACTTGTCTAAGGGATGCAACTAGTGGATCTGAAGAGGAAGCTAAGTCCTTTTAGCCAGTTTTCGTGTTTCTCAATAAAATTTTCTCGGCAGCGATGGGAGTCTTGCCACTTTTTTTTATTTGGGCGTAAATTAGATTAAGTTTGCCTTTTAAGGTATCAAACTTCTCTATATTTCCTTCCTCAACGTTAAGTTCTTTTCTGATGGCCGAAACGAATTCATTCGCGCTTTTGGAGTTTCTGAACAACTCAAATAATTTAAACTTTAAAGTTTTCCAAAGACATCGTTACACATATAAAATCAATGGTTACAAATTATATTTAAAGATACTTTCACTGCAATATGTGTTTTTGTAATGCCAAAACAAGACTATGATATTTCAGAAGTATTCAGGGAAATATATACTAAGTTTAAGCCTATATCCACAAAACGCAAAACAGGTAAAAATGTAATTACATTAAATGTTTTAGAAATACCTGTAAATACCAAAAAAAAATTGACATAATTAATCCTTCTTTTTTCAAATATCACATGTATGCTTTATTTTATTGTAAGTAAAAATATAAGCAAACAACTCTAAATTTAGTGGCTGCAAATACTGCGTGTTCTTCTTCTTATACCTGCGTCAGCATATTTTGGAGATAAATTTTTTAGAGTAGGTAAACAAATTAATAAGAAAAGCATTTATGTTAAAACAAAAAGGGTAGTGCTGGGTATTTTTTTTTCTTTTCTTCCAAAGTTGAAAAAGTGGTCCAAATATAGTGGTTCAGGTAAACGGAAGTATTGAAAAAACCAGAAAAGATACGAAATCGATTTTTTTTTCTTTTATGTTCAAATTTCATATACCTTTTTATAGAAATCAAGAAAATAGCAATTGGTTGCATAGTTTTTTTACAAAACAATCATAAACATGAACTTTTATTCCAAAAACTCGATTTTTCTTATAGTTGAAAATATACTCAACTTTGACCGGCTGTGGCAACTAAACCATTCATCCGAATTGAATAAAATTTTTCTTGATCCTTGGAAAATTCTAAATCAGATGCATATATTGACTTTTCAAAATGTTTTCATCAAAATTCTGATTTTTGCAACGCTTTTGCGGCTGCCGTGCCACTGTGCACCGTTGACTGACCACCCCCAAATTCCGTCACATATACAAGGAATCGAAATGCACGTTCAGTTGTTATGTAGGATTTTGAAAAAGTTATGATGCTGACAGTAGAAAGCCGTGAAAAACAACTAGTTATCTGGATTCTATTCTAATACTTGTCTTTCCGTATTTACACATATATATTAAGTTGAAATTTTGAAAAAAGAAAAAATAAAATAGGGAAAAATATTCCTTCTTTATTGAGAGAGTAAATAAAAAAATCGATTTTTGGTTTTAAATTATATAATTTATGTGCGTCGTCAAAGAGTACGCCCCAAAACACCCACCCCTTCCATTTTAAATTTGAGATTGCACTATGAAAAAGTTAAATATTCGTAGATTTTCGCAACATTTTGTCAATTTTCAAAAAAACCCAAAAAATCAAAAAAATACACTGGCGGCGCTCAAAATTAAAAAAAAAATCAAAAACAGATTCCTCGACCCCAAAAACCCCCATATACACATTTGGCTAGAGAAAAAACAACATTTTTGGGCCTTGTGAATGCAATGTCTAAGTTAATTTTTGAATATTTTGAAAAAATTGGCAACTCGAATTTAATTTTAGACCCATAGTTTCTTGAGCAAAATTGCTTAGAATGATCCAAAGAATTAAAATCGCTGAGAGACTTTATGCCGAATAACAAATATGCAAAGCTTTTTCTTCAAATCTACAAATCCGATAGGTGGCGCTATGAACTTAAATTATGGATAAATATTTACTACAGGCGAGAATGACAAGTTTGTTCCAGAATTGATAAGTAAAATAAAATGCTATAAGTGCTCGTAAGTGAAATAAAATAAATTTCGAAGAATTATCAATAAATTTTAAAATGATTGAATTTTTGATTAGCTCAGTTAGTAAAAAATATCTTAGCTCGATATAACTCCAAAGCTTATCAAAAATAAGGTGCATACCTTTAGGCATGTTTCCAAATTGTTTTCAAACTTAACGAACAGAAAGATATTCCAAGTTTGAGCTCTAGGGCTTGCAATTGCTATGTTACCTTATCTTAAGTCTCTTCTAAAACCACTTTTAATTTGATGAAGTTCCAGCAGAAGCATAGTTGGGGCACAACAGTATATCTTTGTTGTTGCTTTTGTCTTGAAACTCAGTTGGACGAAATGTTGTTGATTTAAAATACGACTTAAAAGAAAACAAACAAATTGATCTTATAAACGCTATTGATTACTACCGTTTGATACTTGCAATATTTAAGAGAACTAGAATCCTACGGATTAACAATAATATAAAGGCTCATGTAGCCTAAAAAGGGCTATTGAAGTCTTGGAACGGATTTAGTTGATTTGCTATCCATTTTAACATTGCACTAATGAAATGGTTATTTTGAAATATGTTAATACCATTTTTAAAAAAAATCTCCAATATGAATTGGATAGCTCTGTTTTCTGGATATTCTAGATCTTTATTTTGAAGCTTTAAAATCTCTATCATATATCATTGCAAAGAGATTAGTTTCAACCATCAAATCTTTTTTGATTTATATGTATGTATTTACTTTGATCTTAGAAGCTATAAGAGCTAGGATAAACAAACTTGGGATTTGCAGTTCTTATATGTGCAGGCAGATCAAGATAAAATGTTTTTGTTCTTTTGCAACGACACCTTTCATCACCAAAATATTTTTTAGGCGCTGCATATTTTACAATTTGGAAGTAAGAGCTTAAAAAATGTTGTAATAAAACTTACCATAAATAATTATTATCGGAGCATAAAAAAGGGATTTAATCGGAATATAGTATTTTAGTGGCCAGAGTTCGAATTAGTCCAGTGGCAACAGCTCACATAGGGGTAATATTGGCCTCAAAACTTAATGTCGCCTCCAGACCCAGATTCAGTTTCAAATCGAAGCAAATTTTTCTTAACTTTTTTTGTTGTCTTCCAATTTGGTGGGGCTTTGCCTTAAAATTTCAAATCGTTGATTCGAGCACAGGATAACCCAAAGTCGGCCGCGCCCAACCTTAATCTGGCCACAATTTTTTTGTATTTACATTGTAGAATTTCAAAAATTTGATCACGGAGAGAGAGGCGGTAAAAACACTTTTGGCTTCCATCACCAGTCCATATGTACTTCTACTCCATACACTTTTTAGGACCTTTTAAGTATATCGACTCCATGATGAATTTAGACCTCATAAAACTACTAGGGGAAAGGCTTGTAAGTTGACACACCATAGCTTTTTTAGTTATATCTCGATATTGAATACACATAGGCATCAATGTAAATATACCTTTGGCAAGAGAAAAGAAAGAGTTATAATCCACAATAGGCAAATCATTTAAAATTTATTTTAAATAAACATTTTGCAGACAATTTTCAAAAGAGCTTGAAAACGACCACCAAATAAAAAGGCTTGTAAAATTTGAGAAAACTGAAATTGCTATAATTTATTGATTTTGAATTTAAGTGAGCTTTAAATTGAATTTAAAAAAATAAGAAAAATTTAACTTTCCAGAGAAGTCAAAATTGTGGTTTTTTGTGATCGGTTTTTCTTGGTCGCCATACTAAAAATGAATTGTTACGGAAAATATTGAAAAAAATATATCCGAAAATGGCTGAAAAATGTACTAAAAAAATTTCAAATTAGTTTTGGAATTCATTGAAAAAAATTTGTCTATTCACTGTATGTCCGAAAACCTTTTTTGATTATGAAAGTTCATTGAATTTCAGTTCCAGCACATATATTTTCCTTGATTTTTTATTTTGATTTGATCACTTTTTGAGCGCAATCAAAAATAATGTTTTTTATTTTCCGATTTCTTCAAAAACAATTTTTATATTTTGTCACACACACATTGCGTTTTTGAGTCTGTTCGCATCAAAAACACATTCAAATTGTCTACGGCGTAGAAGACAGGTGGAATTTTGGTATTTTCATTGCTGGAACATCAAAATCGACAAGGTGTGCCAACTTACAAGCTGTGTCAACTTACAAGCCTTTCCACTAGTAGTTTTATGAGGTCTAAATTCATGGTGGATTCGATTACTCGTAAGTTGGCGTATCTGGTAAACAATACCCAAAGCCCACTTGTATTATAATAAATAATGTTTATTTTACTATATACTGAATCTGTAGTTTACAAAAAAACAAAACCAAAGGACACGTAAAAAGGTTATCAACATTATTACAATAAACAAAAAAGTGCTATAAAAG
Organism: Chymomyza fuscimana; assembly: GCA_949987675.1. Lineage (NCBI taxonomy): Eukaryota > Metazoa > Arthropoda > Insecta > Diptera > Drosophilidae > Chymomyza > Chymomyza fuscimana. The sequence continues at coordinate 44,487,072 of OX465088.1, read as the reverse complement.
CGGCATATAGTGCGTTAGAAATGAGGCAAGAAAAATATAACTAATACAGTTGAGTTTATCAATTTATAGCCGTAGACATTTTCAAAATATACCAGTAGCTTTACATATAGTACATATATACAGGCGTGTGTGTGGTTGTGTGCACATGGAACGTCTACTTTCCATAGCTTGCGCAACTGCCACCGGCATGCTCAGGTTCTTCGCAGGTAAGTGTATGCTCATCAAAGACCTTGTCTTCACCGCAGCTTATTAGACGTGGATAGCCCTCAACGCAGGTGAACAGTCTATGGCAATCACCAGGCACGGGGAAACGTGGAAAAGGCCAAAAACGAGCAGCGATAGAGTTAGGATCCACTTTGGTTGGGCACTTGAAGCCAGTGACAGCTATAGTTGATAAAAAGTATATAAGTGGCTGTTGTAGGCTGTGGTTATGGTGTTGCTTACCTTCGGGATTGCAATGATCCAAGAGCTGATCAGGCCAGTTGCAACCGTGTATGCGCTCATCATAAGCCAAGCCGGCATCGCAATCCTGCTCATGTGGCTCACCATGTGCGCACTTAATATAGGTAGTGGAACATTCTTTGGAGACGGCATATAGACCAAACTGGTACTCACAGCCGGGCGTGGAAATGGGCGTGGCTGTGGATTTGCATAAATGTGTTTAGTTAATGGAATTATTTTATTAAGTGCCTCTACTTACGATCCCAGTGACGTCCCTTGCAGTCTACAGCCCAGTTATAGTTGCAGTGATTATGCACCGCGCCCTTACCATCAAAGAGCAGACCATTTTCACAAGTTTCCAAAGTTAAGGTGCCATTTGTGCAGAGAAAGAACTGATCACAGTTTTCCGTATGCGCATAAGCCTGTTCACCATACTTTTCCGGACACTCGGGTGTGCCCACAGCCAAAGCATTAGCTAAATCAAAGAAGATACAAAGTTTTCAACAAGTTTAGTTTAATATGATAAAATTTAAACGGGAAATGTCTGAGGCTGCGCTTTTTCCCATACACATATCTATTTGGCAGCTTCCTATTATTAAAGTTGTAGCTACATTGACTACATTTCCTACCAACTTTGTTGACGGCTTAACAGCGTCTGGAACTGGTTTGATGTAAGCATGGCTTGAAATAGAGCCGGCGGCGCTTTCGCGCATCTTCGACTCTGGTGCAATCGTGGTAAAGTTTGTTTATGACGCAACCGCAAGCTGGGTGTAAAAAAAAAGTGTTGTGTTGTTGTTTTTTTTTTTTTTTTTGGAAGTCAGACGAAGTTTTGGATGATTATGGTAAACTTAGTATGCCAGATGTGTACTTAAGCCAGAGAACTTTTCTTTCCGCATATATTAAAGCAGAACGTGCGTATAAAGATCGCATAAAACGTAGCGACTGGTTTAACCTGCCTTTGAAGTAGAGTTTGTTTCAATCAAATATTATACATTTTTATTATTTTCTTTATATATTTTGTTGTGTCTGTTCGGACTGTCGCGCGCAACCTGTATAGCATGTCAAATTAGCTGGACTATACCATAAAATAAAAACAAAAAAAATAATATAAAAAAATACTTTGTCCAATTTCAAGGCTTAATGCTAACCAATCAGAGCAATAAGGCGTATACTAAAAACAAAAATAAAAACCTAATCTTTGACATAGCCTTCAGCGCAGTACACTTAGCTGGCAGTACTTTGGGTAGGTGGCAACAGAATACGCTAGAAAACCGCATAAAACAAAACCAGTCCAGTAAACTGGATTCCGATTTTGACTTACATAACATAACTTAAAAGCTGCAGTCGAGAATAAATAACTATATAATAAAAAAAAAAGCACAAGCCCACTGTTTATAAAGTACTCAGACATTATGATATGTATAGGAATTTTTGAAAGTAAACAACACACTAAAGGTTAATTGGGTTACCAGCGAACCATGGCACTTACCATAGCTAGCCACGAATAGGAGCACCAAAGCGCTGCTCACTTGCATACGTTGCATATTGTTGGCCGTTTAAACTGAACACACCACAAAGTTAATAAACAAAGTTTTGAAACCGATAAACGGCAAAAGTCTACAACAGTCCAAAACAAACTACCGTAAGACGTAGTTAACGGTTAAGCGTTCCAAACTCAACTGAAATTATTAAAACTACTCTCAGGTGGCCTAAGCCGCGCCGCGCTACAAGAAACCAAAAAAGTTTTGAAAGCTTTTGGTAAAATATTTTCAAATTTTAAATGTGGCGTGCTCATGCGCATAGTCTTATCTACCTTAAGCATATACATATGTACAACCATATATTTATTATACTTGACCGTTATTATTAATTTGTATATAAAAAAATTAATTTTTTTAATGTTTGCAATTATTCAAAGCAGCTGTGAATGACTATCGCTTTTCATACAAACTCGTACGATTGAAAGTAAAAGCTTCCAAGCGGTTTTTTTTCCTCAAGTTCCATTCAAGATTGGCAAATAGCCGCCAGAGGCTTGGCGCTTGTGGTGCTTTGTTTTACTTTGTTGCAGGCAACAACAACAAGTATTGCAAAACAGACAACAACCATAGCGTAAAGCCAAAGCAGAAGACGCCCCTTAGCTGCAACTACTTACTCTCTCACAGCGCAACTACGTCACATGCTCGCAATATATGCGTGCGTTTTTGGTAGATTGTGATATTTCGCCAAAACACACACTAAACGAGTTTTATTTTTTTTGTTAACTGTATCTTGTGTATAGTATATTGGATATATATAAGATATAAAGAGAGAAGGAGACGCCGGAAGCCCTCAAACGTATCTCCAGTATGGTCGGGAGCTCCAACGAAATTGTTACAGATGTATGTAGTCTGATAAAGTTTATGAGATTTCAATCAAATAGCTTTTTTTAATCGTGGGGTGTACTTTAGTTTATGCGGGTCAAAGAAATATTTGTATTAATAACAAATATCAATATAATCGGACTATAAATATCGCAAATAATCGCCAAACAGAATTTTGAAGGCCAGAGACATCAGTATTAGAGGTGGGATACTATCGATAGTGCCACCAATCGATAGTTTAGACTTCGATAGTTGAAACTATTGATACTATCGATAGTACTATCGATCAAACTGAAATGTGGCACACAAAAAAGGGGCACAATTTTTAAATAAATACCATAGAGCAATTGGGGAAAATTGTAAAACATACAAAAGAGTATTTTAACAGAAACGTTTTAACCATGACATTGTAAAAACAGATCCTTTTAAAATTACATCTTAAAAAATCAAAAACAGTGTCCATTTAACAATTAACAATCAAAAAAAAATTATCTTTCAAGTGGCTTGTTTTTGTGGCAGAAGACCAAGATGTCCAAAACTATAAGGCTACTTCTACTGAACATCCATCCTCTCACTTTCAGTAGAAGTGGCTGGAGTGCATAAATATTTGTTGATTAAGTTTTGTAGTCCAACACAGTCGGATCCCTGAAAGTAGAATAATTTTTAGTTACATTTGCTATTATACTTATTTATTATAAATTATTATTTATTATTATTATTTATTATTTAGTAAATTTACTTATTGTCTAATATAGACAGATTGTAAGTAAAATAAAAGAAAAAAATAAAAATTTTTAATTGTTTAATCTGATCTTCCAAAAGCTCAATGGATTTGTATCTTGGCTTAAATTTTGACTTTCCAAATAATGAGGAATATGAAATATTGCTGCAACCTTATTTTTAGAGATCTTTCTTTTTGTTTTTTGCAACACGAATTGTCTTAAATTTGAAATTTCGAATGTATGGCATATATATAAAATAAAACTCAGCTCGAGTACCATTGAATAGCTGTAACAGTGAATAGCTGGACTGTTCAGTGGTGCATATTCCCAAAAAGTAAAATTAATATTTATTTTGACCATCTTGATCACTTTGAAATAACCTTTTATATATACAATTTTTTGCGCACTCTTAATATACCCGCATCATGTACCCAGAACACAAGAAGCTGAGTTTTTTAATTTGTAGTGTCAATGTAAATGCTCATCTGCGTTTATGCAACTTTAGAAATATTTTTCTTCAACTCTATTTGCTTCTTAAAACTATTATTTTTAATTATTATTACAGAAAATTTTTTTATTTTAGATGATAGATTACAGGGCACTCTTTCTCTGGGGCGATCAAGCAATGAGTATATGCACTCTGCCGATTGCAAATAATTCCCCGTATATGCTTCTGTGCAACAATTCTGCTCTGGAATATTTTTTTCAAATTGATTCCCCTGGTTGAGTCACGTTTTTATTTAAAAATATTTTCTTTGTTTGTCTGTTTCTTATATTTAACTGAATTGTAAATTAAATAAAATAATAATAATAAAAAACTAAGTCCACCGCTAATGTAAAATGCACGTTCTTCGCCTGGACATTGCATTATTCTTATTTAAAAATGTCATTAAACAAAAAGGAAATATTAATTTCATACGGGAAAAGAAAGTAGGTTTGTTTTATCCAAAATTCGTTATTGAGAAGTGCGTTACAAAACGAAAAAGCAAAAAAAAAAAAACGAAAAAAACAATTAAAAAAAAAAATCGTATTATGAAAACATTTGTTATAGAAGAGTATGTTAAAGGAAAGCTACCATGCATTGAAAAAAAATAAAATGTGGTACAGTCGAGGCGGTGCCCGACAGTGGAATACCCTGTACCTTTTGTGTCAAAAAAATTTTTCCTGCATATTCCATCTAGAACTTTCCAATTGGAATTTATTTTTTTTTTTTTGTGAAAATCGATATTTATACCTATAAGTTCCCTAAATTTTTACCCATTTTGATGAAACTCGAATGTTACAACAAAGAACTTATTTAAAGTATACGGGTGAAGTTTCAAGTTGGTATGTTGAGGGGTGTGGGAGAAAACACGGTAAATGGATTGCGGGGGGTGGGGGGACCGCATCGATCAAATTTGGATGTGGATTTGTTCATTAGAGCCACATGAATGAGCTTACCAAAAATTGTGATTCTAGGTCACTTGTAGCCATAATTGCGTAGAGTCAAATATTGACGCAGTTTATTGGCAAGGGGAGGTGAAATTTGCACATTTTTGACTATAACTTCTGTTGTATTTGTCCGATTTTGTTCATTTTTTGCACATAGATGCATGTAACTACAACGCATCGCTCTGTTAAATTTCAGATGAAAAAATGAAAAGGTGTGGCTAAAAACCGCGGAACTCTACTGCGGGGGAACGGGGAAAGATATTGACATGATTCAACAAACTTCATCTGCTTAGGAAATATGCGCACCAGCTGGTAAAGTTTCGTGTCTCTAGCTCTTATAGTCTCTGAGATCTAGGCGTTCATACGGACGGACGGACGGACGGACGGACGGACGGACATGGCTCAATCGCTACCCGAGGTTATGATAAGCATTTTGGTATAAAGGACTTGGGGTCTGCCACGCCTCCTTCTGTCCGTTACATACATTGCACAAATCTAGTATACCCTTTGTACCTATAGGTACAGGGTATAAAGACATAATTATGTGTTAATTAAATTAAAATGAACTTTATTTTTAATTGCTTCTCAGTACCCGTTAACAACTCCTGATTTGGGGGAAGACCGATAGGAAAGCCTTTTTTTTGGCACTTCATTCATCAAACTGTTCAAACAACTCTCTGCTTTATTTTATGGCGTACAACGAAGACCCAAGTATAAATACGATTGCTTGAAGTGCAGTTAGTTGATTCTTATCTAATGATTCTTAAATAGTGCAACCAAACTCAGTTCATTTTTCGAAAGGTTTCTTTTTGCCAAGTTTGAAGTCGGTCAACTAAACTCTTCGAAATCGGCTTCAAATATAAACATTGCCGGTGTAAAACTTGAATTAGTTACGTCACGCGCTCTTAAAGCAGCTGAAATCGCGCACTTCTTTACATACCTTGTTAAAATTATACCATCATTAAGTGCGCAACTGAGAGAATCTCAAGCAAGCTGCAAAGAGCGCGTAAAAGCTTGCAGTGAAGAGAAATTAGTTAGCCATGGTATAATTAACATGGCAGAGTAATAGAGAGTGCGCTCGCTCACACGAAGATCATATTTTTCAGTCTAGTTGCGACTGTTGATGTGGTAGGTTGGCGATGCGCATGATTTCTTTTTCAGCTAAAGCACGCGGTACATGTGTATGTGTGCAAACACAAGATTTGTTGTTTTATTTATTGCGTGAATATTTTTATTTGCAGCATTTGCAAGCATACACATGCACGTGTATGCTGTGTGTAAATACAACATAGTATTTTTGCTTGCTTCTCTCTCTCTCTCTCTCACTTTTCTTACTCTCACAAAATTTATGATCTTAATAAACTCTCTATTACTCTACCTTACTTATTATACCATGTTCGTTAGCAAGCAAGCGAGAGCAACATGCTTTGTTGAACGCATGCCGCTCCAGAGAGCTCAGAAGCTGCAAGCTGAGCTTAAACGCGCTCTCAACTAAAAGCTAAGCTTAAACTGCGTGCGTTCGTGACGCAGCTACTCTCGGGTCTCTGCCGCTAAATGACAGCAGTAGCGTGCCGAACGCTCGCTGCCAACGTATTGCATAACGCAAAAGCTTAAGCGCTGCTTTAAATTGTTTTTGGATTTATGTGTTGGCTCACTTGTTTGTTTATGTACATACTTATGTACGTATTTGTGATGTTTACCTTATTGACTTAAGCCGTAATTATCACACGCGATGTAAATATTTATTTATTAATTGCCAATTACACGGGTTGGCAAAAATATATTGATATCCCATCAAATTGATTTGTGTTTACTTTTTTCACGAATCCTTGTGAAGATAAAATTGAAAAAATATAATCGTTGTAATTTAGACAGTCAAAAGATTTAAATATTTAAAAAATTTTTTTTTTTTTTTAATTAAATCTACGAAAATAACAATTCAATATATGGTAAATGTTTAGAAAATTGTCATAGTATTTAATTCAGTTTGATTTTTAAATGACTTAAATATAAGTATTAAATTTTTATTTAAGACCACTTTGTAGCGTTCTGGAATGGAATCGACAAGGACTTTAAGAAGTTCTAGTAAAATCATAATGCATTTGCATCGCTTTATTTGTGAGCATTTATTTTCTATAATTTTCAAACTAAACTATATTGAGGATAATCAAGTGATAATAAAAAATTCCTTGCAAGACGCTTTAATCATTTTGCTTCTTACGCGGAGATACTATTTTCCACACCCTGGATCGATAAAGAAAAGAAGTTACGTCTAAAATTATATTAACTTTATTGCTTTTAGTCATATGTTGCTAAAATAAAAACTCATACTATAGGTATATAATTGAGTGTTTTTTTGGTTTTTTTGAATGCTCTATGAAACAAACTATTCTATGGGTGCTATATGATATAGTCACCGGTTAATTAAATTTGATACAGAGCTTGAGGACTCCAAAAAACTTGCCAAGTTTGGTAACGATATCTTTATAAACAAACGAATTATTCATCTAAAACTTTTGGTTTTAAAAACAAATTTACAATTTTCACTTTTTACAGAAATTCCTGTTATTTCCCTATTTTTTCTCCGATTTTGATAAAGACCCACTCATTTTTTTTGTAATCGACCAAACTTTACGAGTCATGAAAAAAACTGTATAAAAAATTATTTTTAAATATTTAAATTTACATTCGAAATAGAATTTTTTTTTAAAACTTTTGCTAAAAATTACGAAAAATTTCATATGAATGCATTAATAGCGTCCAAGCCATAAAGACAAAAATACGTTTCAAGAAAAATCGGTGTGTAATTCAATTATCTACAGTTTAGTAAAAAAATTATCAAAATCAGCTTAGTACAACCAGAGATTTGCTTTTAAGTAAAGACACTTTTTTTTCAATTTCTAAAAATGGATTTTTTAAAATAACTCTAACTTTATGTTTTTATGTACTATGGGTGTTGTAGGTAGGATAGGCCAAAGAAGACCCCAAACCACTGTTTTTGCTAGCCGTAGTGCATAGTCCCGACTGAATCTCCTTACAACATTAGCCCAAATCTGCTAGCGTAGAGGATTTACCTTCACCTAGCTATGAGATATTCGGTCATTAAGGTTAAGGGATTTTTGGATGTGTAAGCAAGTTTGGCTTTATGCTAGTAGCCCATAGGAGGCTTTACTAATACGTAAGTCTCTATTTATGTGGATATTACAGCTAGAGAGCGAAATCTTATTCAATTGCCAGAGGAAACTATTTAATGTCCTTAAATATTGATATCAACTCATGGAGCCTAAGTTTTACACTCTATTAAATGGAACCCAACTCAAGTACTTGACATTTCTACTTCGTACCATATTTTTGACATACAGGCCAATAATCTAAAGCAGTGACTTCGTGTCTGTTGCTGCGCGTACAAGCACATGCGACTTATACTGTACGTGTGTCGACGTCGCGTCGCTGCCGCTGCAAAGACCTACATTTGTGAGATATGGCCGTGCCGACCACTGATCTAAAGGATAAATATTTTGTTGTGAAAATAAAACAGGCTACTAAACTTTTTTGCCAAATTTAGAGCACTTATTTACTTTTGTTTAATTATGGTGCAGATGGCTCTTCAATTCGATGTTCTCAGCGCTCTCAATATCTTTTCTTTGAGCCGATGTGTGAGAGCACGCATTATCGTCATGAAGATGATTCGTCTTTGGCGGTTCGTTCTCCTTATTTCGCTGAACAAAAACCAGGTAACCATTTGCTTCTAAGTGCTTCGCCCGCGAACAATTTCTTTTTGGATTTGGTTTGTCTTGGAAGACCCACACTGTCGATTGATGTTTAGTAACAAGCTCATAGGCATAAATCCAAGACTTGTCGCCTGTCATGATCTTAGAAACGTCTTTTGAAGTCCTGCGATTGTTTCTATAAGTTTTCTTTGGACCAAACGACACGATTCTTCTTTGGCGCTATCGTCAAGTTATGTGGTATGCGACATGAATAAATCTTTGTGGAACTTATGTTAAATGACGATCTTACTTTCTTATTCGTGCACGACATCGATGTTTTCAGCGATTGTGACGTAATGTAAATCGAATGAAGTTTATCGCTTCTCTCTTGTCCATATAGCCCTTGTCGGGAGTTGTAATGAATCAACTATTATATGTATTATTTTTTTTTTTTTTCATGTAATGGAAATGCACAAATGGTCACGCCTTTTCTTTACTTCACAGGAAAGGATATTGCGACATATAAATTGATTTTATTTTAAGCTGTTAACTGTTACAAAAAAAGTACAGCGCAGTTAAAACAATAGAACTGATTGCTGTTAGTATGCATTGAAGAATCTGTTTGGGAATGCATTAATTGTTATAAAGCGTCCATCAGCACATACACATAAGTCCCTCTGCAGCAGCTTCATCAGCAACAGCAATAAGCATGGCTACGAAAACGAAAACTATTTTAGGAGACATCTTATGGATAGTAAAAAAAGCTAACGAAATATGCAGCTCTTTATAGCGAATATCTTAAAATGCTTTTGTTCCGTGTCTAATCAATATATAACAGAAAGAAAAACGTATTAAATCCATTATATACGTATAACCAAAGAACCTAAAAAGGTTACATAGGTACAATAAGTTCCGCAGCCGAGTCGACTGGTACGCAAAAATCCTATATGCTTTCCAGAGGTGACTAACTGCTAAAAGCGCCAAAAAAAAAAATCAAGAGGTAGTACAAGGGTGAAACCCATAGGGAGTTTTGCTATTATTCATTTGGTTTCTTGCGTACAGACATTAGGGAGTTTCCTCCACACTGCTCTTACCCCAATAAGAAATGTACTTGATAGGATCAACCCCATTCGCACAGAGATTTTTCCTTAATACGTTTAAAACCAACTTGGATCTTTTTATTGGAAAGCGCAAGATTGAATGAATTATTCGAGATGTCTGGTGTCACAAGCCCGGGATCACAGTCGGTATGGTCACTACTTTAAGCCAGCGAGCTAAGGAAGCATTGTCCATTGTCCAGTTTTTTCAGTATGATAGAATCTAGTACTTTTGGGACTAAAACAACCAAGGTGATGATTAATATCTTGCTAAAAACTAAAGCTACACATGCGCACTCTTCTCAAGGGAGATTTTCATAATCTTGAATGTAGTGAGCTAAATACGATAGAGGCAACTATGGAAAACTCTAGTGGAAGTCAGGCTTATTTGAGGGCTTTGAAGAGTCCCCTCAGAAGGAGATGTGCAAATTAATAGCAGATGAAACAACAATCAAATACTTGGCTTCCTTGCAATAATGGCCCGAGCCAAGCATCCCCGTCTATCCATATCTATCTAGCGAATCTTACAGACTAAATCTATGAGGATAGTTGGACATTATGTGTAATGTAAAGAAATTCTTGAAATAAATCTCATTTTCTCAGGCAATTTGAATAGTATAATAATCTAATTATCTAATTTAACATGTATATCCAAAGTAGTTAATCATCGCATATCGATACTACACTGTAAAAAATTGTGTCAAACCCATTATATTCGCATTAAATACGGTCTATAGTTCAGGTGCAACGTTTTTTCAAGGTCGAATTAGCGTGCTACACAACCTAAATATTTTTTGACTCATTTATTTATTTATTGGTGTCATATTTCACTGGGGTCCTTAATTTGGATAAAGGTTTATCAAAGACATAACAACACAGGCATCACGTGGTGACCAGGAAGAAGCAAAAAAAAAAATCCCTAAGAAGAATTATTTTCATGCTAAACAAAAAATATCGATTATCAGGTTCGATAGCCAGATCACATCTCCTGTATATTTTTGAGTTCGCTAAACCTCTGGTTAGAGCCGAGGTCCAAAAAACCCCAGCACGTCAGAGTTCCCAAAAAAACACGGAAAACTGAATAAAAAATATAATTTTGGAGGTTATCTCAGAAATTTGACAATGGGATTATTTTGAAATTGGTTTTGGATTCAGCGATTGCAAAAACTGAAAAAAAACACGGACAACCGGACTAGAAAAAAAAAATTGGTGTTGTTTTTTGAGGTTATGTCAGAAGCCTGACTTTCTGGGGTTTGTTGGACCTAGGGTCGCTAAAAACCTAAGATAACTACAGTCTAACCTGTGGATCTGAAATTGTTTTGAGTGGCTATGTTTTAAGAGTGTTTCAATATTATGTTTCACGAAAAAAGTATTGTCCTTGCCGAAGGAAAATTATCATTATTGCCCTCAGGTTATGAAGGTTATAAGGGTGACTGCGAGGCAAGTTTAGCGGCCTCATCTGCTGACTCATTGCCAAGTATCCCTTTATGGCTAGGTACCCAAAAGATTTGGATTTTAGCTGGAGACTAAATGCATACATCGCTTATAGAGTTGATTATCAGATTACGGTTGCTGAGGTTCCACGTTCCAAGACAACTACAAGGCCTTCAATACTACACGGGAGAAGATCCACTTCCCAACGGATTGCTCCCATACAAAGATTAGCGCAATTTCGCGGCTATGTATCGGACACTGCCAACTAACCCATGCCCACCTAGTTTCTGGCAATCTACGCCCAACGTGCTAACATGTGCTTGACAGATGTCAAGATGCCCAGGATTTGATAATATAAGGCAATCACTTTTCTCAAATAAAATACCAATATCAAGTCTATATTTAACTTTCTTAAGATCTGTAAAATAGTCATGGAAATCTAACAGCTACGTACGATAGGGTCTAAGGTCTAGTTACTCGTTGCCCTACTGTTTTATTAGTAGGTAGTGTATTATAATTAATATATTTAAATAAATCAATATTATTGAGGAACTTTTGGTATTTCTGATTTTTTGGGATTGCTCAAATTCACCCAAAACTGACAAAATCTCATTCAGCGTGTGATTTCTAACTGAGAGGCAAAAGACCAAAGTGCTTTATGAGATGAGTCTGGACTACAGGCTGCTTGCTGCATCAAATGCTGAACTAAGATCTGTGTCATGCTGCCAGGCAGCCTAGACAGTGTTGCACAGTGTATTAAAATTCGCATAGGTATGTTATATGCCAAAAGCTTAAAATGTTTGCAGCATTTGCATTTGTTTTGTGGTGCATTGTGGTCAAGCCATTGGCGGCTGTCCAAACCGTAAGTTTACCAGGTTTTTTTAGACACAAACTGCTTTACACCCGCACCACTTCAGCCTGCACCCTTGAGCCCATTAAACTCATTGTGTTTATGGCATAAATTTGCATGCTTTTCACGTAAATTTTGCACAATTTGAATGAGCCCGAGCGCAATGCTACACGCCCATTGTTAGGCAACACATTTTTTTGGGCACACTTTTTGTTTTGGATTTCCCATTTACTTGATACCCTTTAATCATGGAGTCAATTGGCATATTGACATGTATTAGCCTGCAACATGTATTTATGGTAATTTTCACAAAAAAAAAAATTAAAAACATGATCAAACAATTAAATATTAAATATAAATATTTTCTAACTTGTAAAGGGAAGGCTTGTAAGTTGACACATCTTGTAAGTTGGCACACCTGGTCGATTTTGATGTTCCAGCAATGAAGATACCAAAATTCCACCTGTCTTCGATGGCAAATACGTCGTAAACAATTTTAATATGTTTTTGATGCGAACAGACTCAAAAACGCAATTTGTGTCTGACAAAATATAAAAATTGTTTTTAAAGAAACTGTAAAATAAAGAAGTGATTAAATCAAAATAAAAAATCAAGGAAAATATACTAATATACTTAACTGAAATTCAATGAACTTTCATAATTAAAAAAGTTTTTTGGACATACAGTGAATAGACAAATTTTTTCAATGCATTCCAAAATGGCTTCAAAAATGTAAGTTGTCACACCTTTTGGCTTGCAAGTTGTCACACATCTAATTTCATTTTTTTACATTGCTATGTTATTTACATGACTTTTTTATTGTGTGGAATTGCCATTGAAACTAATTTGAATTGTTTTTAGTACATTTTTCTGCCATTTTCGGATATATTTTTTCTATATTTTCCATAACATTTACTAAAAAAAAACACAATTTTGACTTCTCTGGAAAGTTAAATTTTTCTTGTTTTTTTTTTTTAATTCAATTTATTGCTCAGTTAAATTTAAAACCAACAAATTTTCATAAAGTTTAGCAAGCACGCGTTTTTATTTCAGTTTTCTCAAATTTTCAGCAATTTTTGCAGGTGTGACAACTTACAAGCTTTTTTTTTGGTGGTCGTTTTCAAGCTCTTTGAAAAATTGTCTGTAAAATTCTTATTTTTATATAATTCAAATGATCTGCTTATTATGGATTATAGCTCTTTCTTTTCTCTTTCCAGCAATATATCTTATTGATGCCTATGTGTCTTCAATGTCGAGATATTGCTAAAAAAGCTATGGTGTGTCAACTTACGAACCTTTCCCCTATAATTAAAAAAAAAGAGTCGAAAGTTAATAAAATAAAGAATTAAAAACTTTCATCATAACTAAGGTTATAAGATGGCGAGAAATCTGGAAAAATCATATTTATTTTCAGATTTTTCTATTTTTAACAGCATTTTGTTTTTCTCATTTTTGATCAAGTGTAATATATTCATTAAAGTTATTAAAATTATAACCAAAATATATGATTCTCTTACGTTAAATAGCTTTTAAAAAATATGTATTAAAATAATTTTTTATGAACATTTTTGTAATGTCATTCCAGATAGGTCTTAAAAAAGTAGAAAAGGTTTTTTGATTCATAGCCTAGTAAAATAAGCTAAAATTATTTCAAATTATACATAAAAAAAGTTCTTTAAAATAAAATCAACTGTTGTCATTTTTAATTAAATGCTACGTAAGTATAGAAATATTTTTTTTAAATTTGAGCTTTTTCCTTTTGTTTGTTCCATATTGTCGTATAAACGTAACGTCACGCCATAACAGAAAGACTATTTTCTGTGGCTACATAAGTAGCCTAATCGATATTTGGTATGTGCGATACCGATCAAAGTAACGAAATGAAGTATTGTATTTTCTAAAGAGCTCGATACTAGGTCGGTGCGGTACTAGCAATAAATCGATATTTATTTTGACCATTACAACCGGTTATCTGTCTTGGCCGCGGAAATTATCCTACGCCTGCGGTTTCTGTCCTGTGCTTGCTGTCGCCAATTGGCAATCCCAAGGCTACGAAGATCCTCCATTGCCTGATCTTCCCATCGCAGAGGCGAGCGTCCCTGTCGTCGTCGACCTTCCACTGATTTCCGCTCGAATACCTTTTTGGCTGGAGCATTATCATCCATTCGTGCAACATGACCTAACCAGCGCAGATGTTGTAGTTGTATGCGCCGTACAAGATCAGTGTCGCCGTATAGCTCATACAGCTCGTGGTTCATTCGAATACGAAAATCACCATCCACTTTTATCGGTCCAAAGAAACGTCGTAGGATTTTTCTCTCGAAAGCCCCTAAAATCGTCTTATCGGATGATGACAATGTCCATGCTTCAGCGCCGTAGAGAAGCTCAGGTTTAATTTCTTTCAGCTATACAAAAAATATGCTTCTTCCATTTTTTGATAGTTTGCTGCAGCTATGGCAGCATATGAAAAGAAAAGTGATTTAAAATCCAACTGAGTTTTAAAGAAAACATTAAGGAAAATGGATTGTGTTTATTGGTCTGGGCTTCAGCTGATTTAATCATCATCATCATCTATTAGCACTACAACCCAGGGTGGGTTTTGGCTTCCTCTACTATCCTGCTCCATTCGCCTCTACTCTAGTGGGCACCCAGCGTCCATATTCATCACATGAGCTATCCATCTCAGTCTCTGAGCTGATTTAATAATGAAGCAAAGTACGGTTGCAGTTTATAGGAAAGAGTTCCAAAACAAATACTTATCTAATATTTTGATGCTATAATACATTATTTCTTAAAAAGAAGTCTTTTTCATTCCAATTTTTATTTAGTCCGGCAAACAATTAATAAGTACATTTTTTTGCGCATGTTATTATGAAGGCGGCTTTCCTATATAGATCCTTAAAATTAATTACTACCAAAAGATGAGTATAAAAAAGTCGGTCATGCGCGTAATGTTAAAATTAGCAAAAACAATTTTTTTTTGCATGTATAATTTCTTAGTGAATTTAAACAACATGCTATACAAGTTCGACAGAACCCTTTGCAATATTTCGAATATTTTTTTTTATTTTGCAGAATGCTTTTTTTTTTTTGACTGTGTGTGTGTGTGGGAGTGTGAAAGGCTTGTGTTTAGCAAGGCTCATTTAGCTCAAATACACCTGCAGCCATCAATTATTTAAAGAGCACTATGGCATATTCTGTTCAGAGCTCGTTCAGCGCCTTGTTTAGTTTTCAACATGTCCTGTTTGTGTGTGACCACGCTCCTTTATTCACCTGGCTGACTGCCTAAATTAATTTATTATTATACTCGTACTTACACATACAAGCAAAATATAACTACCATTTGCATAATCATGGCACGACATATACACATACTATCGAGATACATGCAAAACTCAAACTAACATACTTGACAGCCCATAAAATATTAATTTAAACTGCAAGCAGCTTGGCAACACTGGCAATTTGTTCACCTGACCAACTTAGTCATATGTACAAAAATGCCTATGCGTATCTACACTGAGAAAAATAGTTTGTACACTTAGCCGTACGGTACGATGCAATTATTTGCACAAAGTCCGTGCTGTTATCAAATATTTGCACCAAATATTTGCAAAAAATTATTTGGCCTCGTATTTGCCAAATACAATTTCGAGCAAATATTTGCTTCGTGTAATGCTAGCTCAATTGAAATTCAAACAGAAATATACATTTGAGTAAGCCAGGATTGTGCCCGATAATGGGATGCGTCGCAGCATTATTCCTCAATAAAAAATTTAAGGCAAATTATTTGCTTAAGCCATTTTTTGGTTTACTAGGCTTATATGGGTTTACTAGTAAAATTTAAACATTAAACATTCATATATTTATTTAGAGAAAATTTTGTTGGAGTCTACAGGGTAGAGGCTCTGAAATTTATACATTTTTGTCAATAATTTTTAAAGATTTTAAACAAATTTGATAGTTTGTAAAAGCAGGCTGCGCAAATGTGTCAATTTTCCAAAGAATTTTTTTACATGATCCGATCAAAGTTGTTCGCTAACATTCAGTTAACCAGACCTTTCCCTAGAGTCAGGATTACCTTGAAAGCAAATAATAAAAAAAAGTAAGGGATACTCGTAATAAATCCCAATTTCTCAGGTTGCACTTACCATTTATCTGAGCTGCAGCAATAAGCATGGCTACGAAGACAGCAACTTTCATTGGAGAAATCATTTTGAATAATATAAAAATCTTACTTAGTAAATACTAACTAAATAGTTATTTATAGGTAAAAACTGGAAATTCTTTTGTTCCATTGCAAATCAAAGCATGTAAAATCCATTATATTTACATCACATAAATGTTACATTAGTTGCGTAACAACAATAAGTTCATCAGCCGAGTGGCCTGGAACAGAAAAATCCCACGTGCTCTTGAAAGTGAGTTACTGCAGAGTTATTACGTGTATGAAAAAAAAGGGCGTGTCAGGTCTCCATTGCTTTGATTCCTGGTTATGAATGCACTTCTGAAAGAAACCCAAAATATAGACGCATACAAGCTTACGCCGACGATGTGTAAGTACAGCCATCGGGAAGATTCCCCAACACAGTTTTCCTCACAATGATAAACGGACTCGACTGGGTGAACCTCTTGTGCAAAATCCACAGCGATTAATCCGAGTAAGCATAGCTGGATTAATCTACTGGATGGATACTTAACAAGCTTGAGATCACAAGATCTTGGACTTGGTTATTTAACCTACATTAGTTGGCCAACAAGTGATACACATAGGTTGATAATCCGTCAATTCAATTCAATTAAATTTAATTCCATGTCCCTCACCTGCTGGAATTTTTTTGCACATGGATTCGGATTCAGTGATTCCAAAAAAATAATGAATTTCGTCGGAGATCCGGACTCGAAAACATGCGAATAACCTGCTCCTCCGAAACCGAGAATTAATTTTTTTATTAATAACAAAATTTTATATTTTCTCCAAGTGTATGGCTATAAATTAAGCATGGCTTTCAATTAATGCATAAAATAATTGAGTGCATTTTAAAAAATTATACATTTTCTAATTTGTAATTAGTAGCGACCAACCAGCCCACTGTAAAACGTTGACTAATTGCAGGATATTAATTTTGAACTTATTAAGACTTAATTGTAGTTAAATCGATTAGGCATGTCCAAACATATTGATTATGTGGCTCGGGACCTATAAAAGCATTGAACACCCACGAGCCTGTTCATAGTCCACATAGTTGCATCAAAATGTTGCCTCGCTTTCTAACACCCGAGTATCCCATTGAGCAGCATTACTTTTTGATACCAAAATTTGCACTAAAAGTGATTGGTTTGTATCCGGAACAGGAGCGCACTTGGATAATACGTTTATGGTTTTTCATCAACTTTGCCATACTCACCTATGGCAGCTTTGAGGAGGCACATTATGGCATCGCCTATATATCCATTGACTTGGCCACAGCTTTGGATGCATTGTGTCCAGTGGCCTCGAGCATCTTATCACTTTTAAAGATGGTTTGCATGTGGTGGTATCGAGATGAGTTAAAGTGGTTAATAGAGAGAGTTCGTGTGCTCACCGAGCGGCAGCAATCGGAGCGGAAGTTGGTGTACAAGCAACATTGCTATACACTGGCCACGCGGTTGACCATGTTGATGTTGTTCTTTGGATTTATTACGAGTACCTCGTATTCGGTGCGACATTTGCTGGATAATATGTTGAGGAGAGCTCATGGCAAGGATTGGATTTATGAGACGCCTTTTAAGATGATGTAAGTTTTAAGAAGCCAACAATCTTTCAATGGCATATTTTTGTGATAGTGTTCAGCCATAATAGAGCTTACCTGAGAATTGCTGTTCTCAAAAAAGAAAATTTTTACAATTATTTAATTAGATTTAGCACAATTAAAAAAAGCTATTTGATGAAATTTTAATGGAAAATATTTTTATTAGGCTAATCTTTTAGAAATTTACGATTTTTATTCAAAAACTCTTTCATCTTGAGTATTTTTTTTGGCATAAGGAACTCTTTTATTTTCTTTAATTTTTCCTTTTCAACAGATTTTTCGTGCGATCCAAGACTCCATTAATAGTTTGGTATAAACTTAATATCATCTTTTAAGAACAGTGCGCAAGCTTTAAAAAATTTAAGTAAATTTTTTCTATCCTCTACTATTTTAAAGGTTTCCCGCACCTCTACTGCGCTTGCCTTTATATCCCATCGTCTATATGCTGGTTCATTGGCATGGCTACATCACCATGGTTTGTTTCGTGGGCACCGATGGCATCTACTTGGGATTTTGTCTATACCTAACAGTGTTGCTGCAGTCTCTCCGTGATGATGTTTGCGATGTGCTGCGATTGAAAACCACTGAAGAGATTCCTTCACAGGAGGAGGAGACGCAGCTTTGTTCAAAGCTTGCGCGGCTCATCGATCGGCGCAATGAGATTGCGGATTTGACAGAACGTTTGTCCAATGTTATGGCTGAGCTTACTTTGGGTCACTTTGTTATGGCTAGCTTGATAATTGGTACAAGTGTTGTGGACATGTTGTTGGTATGGACAAGAGGATTATTATTATTTATATTGATATTTTGCGTAAAAATATTGTATTTTTTTAAAAGTAGAATGTTTGATCTTGTAACCACCTACCTGATCTTTAGTTGGTGTACCGATAAGGATTTTAGCTTGAACAAATTTGGGAGTTGGGAAAATAATACTATATTGCATCCAAAAGTCAATTACTTTTTCGAAAGAACTCTATATTATATCTTTATATTAATAATAATAATTTCCCTGACGGACTATTTTAGTCAGTCGCCCCTGGGAGGAGCATTGGGGATCTCTATTAATAGCTGTTCGAAGAGAACAGGGACCTACAGTTTATAGCCGGATCCGGCCGTCTTGAATTAGTAGAGACTTTCTTAGGCAAATAGCGTCTTTGAGCTAGCGATGCGAGTGCAAGGCAAATGCACCAGTGCTACTGCGGGGACTCGAACCACCGACCTTCGGTTTGTAAAGCGAGTACGCTACCACTACGCCACCGACGGCCACAATACCTTTATATTAATATTAATAATATTACACAATAGTATTTATAGGTTTTCATATTTTTAGTTTTCAGGCGTTGGGATCGTGGTCTATGTAGTACACACTTGTGCTGTGGGCACGGAACTCTGCTTGTATTGCTTGGGTGGAACTTATGTCTCAGAGGCGGTGAGTATGGCACCCTTATTACTTTTTGTTAACATAAGACACATTGTTTTCTTAAACAAAATCTTAAACAGTGAAAGTTTTAATGATATCTTTTTGAAAATGTTATTTTATCCGACTTAATTTTTATACTCGTATTTTTTGATAAAGGCTATATTAAGTTTTTGCAAATGTATGTAACACAGAGAAGAAGTCATCAAGAAATAGATCAAGACATGTCCGTCTGTAGCTACACGTAGAACTTAAAGGTTATATGAGCAGAATCATCACCATGAGACTTCTTATTGGGGTTTTTTGAAAAGTTAAGTGTTAAAAGACCTATCGACCATCGATGAAGCAGATTATTAAGATAAAGAACTTGGTTTTAAAATTAAAAATTCGCAATCGCTCCAAATTGTTTTTGAGAAAATGATCAGCATCGACGCTAGACTTTGACAACCCTTCCAAATTACTCAACGTATCAACACGAAAACTGGCACATATATTACTATTTAAAAATGGTGCAGGGCATGATGCAATGCATTTAACAAGCTGCCGCCAAGAAGTGCGCGAGTATGGCTGCGCAGAAAACTGGTTCAATTTTTGTATGGCAGCCACATGAAATAGCAGATAAATTTTGATCAAACTTCACCAAAATATTAAGTCTAAAACAAAATAATACTGACATAAATTTGGTGACAATATTTTGAAATTTACTTTCCACTTTTTCGTATAACAACCACACAAAGATTAATCCTGTGCTCCCTTTTTCATACAGACATAAATAACGTGCCTGGACCATGGGTGCAGGGTATCCAACCTCTAAACTTAAGTTCCTCGGTACAATGTTTTTATTTAATCAAAAACATTAATAATAAAAGTAAAGGGTTGGTAAGAGCAAACACAAACGCACAATAAAATAAAATACTAAATAATATTTGCTTTAAATAATGCGTTGGGGTATGTAGGCCTAGTCTAGATAGCTCTATATTGCAGTTCATTGGGACTGGAATGATTTTTCTACGGATCGACATATTAGTGCACTTCTTTTAGCGGGTCTAGCTCATATGGGCTCTGAGATCCAGGTGTTCATAAGGACGGGCATGTTCCAATTAATAATCCCTCTCACCATGTGGGCTCAAACGCTGAATATCGTCTGAAGCTCGAAAGGTTTTTGCCTCCTTACATTTTACAGACATTTTTTTAATTTATTAGTTTTGTTTGTTTAATAACTTTATATTCTGCAATACCTGCTACAACATACGAATACCTCATTAAAAACAAAGTCCACAGAGAATCTCTTAAAAATGCTCTTTTTATTACAGTGCACTGACTTGGCTCTCAGCATATTTGCCAGTCATTGGTATGAGCACAGTGTTCGTGTCCAAAAGATGACATTGTTAATGCTTGCACGTGCCCAGCGTTTGCTCACGATAAAGATACCATTTTTTTCGCCCTCGCTACCAACCTTAACATCGGTATAAAAGGCAAATAAAATCTGTAATTTGTTTATAAAAGATCTTTATTTCTTTTTAGATACTACGATTTACGGGCTCATTGATTGCATTAGTTAAATCTATGGTGCACTAAGTACACCACTTTCTTTTTCTGTTAACATTTTAAATTAAAGGAAAAGTGTTGAAAACCCTTAACAAATAAGTTTTATTTCTTGATTTCAGACATGTCTTTTATCTTTATGTATCTATGACCCTATGGCATCTTTGTAATCAAAGAATACTGGGTAGTTTTCGCGCACTTTTTTGCTGCACCGTTTTAAATTCTTTGCATCGTGCAACAAATCTGTGGCAGACTCGTTCTATTCTCCTTGATTCTCAAGCTTAGTACATTGCGCATAAATATTACTTGGTTTTATTTTTTATTTTTTTTTTTTGTTTTTTCTTATCAGAACAAAAATAAGTATTGAATCCGTGTGCAGAATGTACCATAACAATAACAGAAATAATAATAATAAAAAAAGCCAAACTTTGTGCGCTAAGCACGAGGATTAATTATACGGTGGAGCATCATCATTACTGAATCGTTTTAGCGAAACCTTGTTTTTTGAGGCGCCTTCCTATCTGCTCTTCTATGGTATGCAGATTAAGGTCACGATGCAGCGTCGAATTGCGCACGTACCAGGGACAATTTTTTATTTGCCTTAAAATTCGGTTTACCTGTACCTGTATACTCTGACATTGATTGCATTAGTTAAATCTATGGTGCACTAAGAACACCACTCTCTTTTTCTGTTTATATTTTAAATTAAAGAAAAAGGGTTGAAAACCCTTAACAAATTGGTTTTATTTCTTCATTTCAGACATGTCTTGTAGCGTGTTGGGTATTCAAACGCCGAAGGTGTAATTCGGACGCACAAGAGGGTATTTAGGGACGGTGTACCTCTAGCTGTTCTCTGGCACTAACTCCTGATACACACCGAAAATAAATTTTAGGTGAACATGGACCAATAATATAAAATAATTTATTTTAATTAAACAAAACGTTGCGCAGCGTAATTCAACTTTGTCGAATGACTACTCACAAGCAACTGATATTGTTTTCTCTGCTGCAGTGGCAGTAGAGCAGAGCAACAAAAGCCGAAGCCACGCACCATCAACTTCGTGTCTGTTGCTTAGCAACGTCGAATATACAACGTCAGCGTTGCAATACGTCACTCTGGCAGAGAAAAAAGTACAACAGTACAAAAAGCACGCACACATGCATGCGTTTTGTGTATAACACATGACGTGTATCGACGTCGCCAAACCCTATGCACCAGAGATAGGGCCGTGCCGACCACGCACATTGGGCCAGAAAACCAAATTTTTGGCATAAATTCGAAAAATAATGTTACAGACGTGAAATTTTGTGTCGTTGATTGTAATGATATATATAAAAACTGAGATAAATTTCAGACCAATCCGACCACGCCCGCTCCAACCGCCCATATAAGGTGAATTTTTGCTGGTTGTGATTTTTTTTATTAATGTCATATTAATGACGCGATTTATAAATATATATTTATAATTTACTTTTATTTATGCCATTTATTTTCTAATAAAGCAAGGTGTAATTAATTTTTAACAGTCGATTTCCACATACAATTCAGACGAAAAGAGATTTTCATTTTCGTCTTCAGAATGATCAGTGTCATCATCAATAGATTTTTTTTTTTTTTTTTTTTTTCATCTATAGAAGTGTTACAATTATCAGTGTCACTGTGATTATCTGTAAAATTATTCTTATTATTGAGGATAAATTATCAGAATTATTCTTAAAACTTTGCCGTTGTAAAAGGCTGATCACAGCTGCCGGTACTGGTTTTTTTTTCGATTTTTTTCAATCCAGATATTAAGCAGCGTTGCATAGCAGAGCTCAACCTTAGCTATAAAATGGCAATACCCGAAAAGCCGCAAATCCCGCAAAAAGTATAAATTAGGTAATTTAGTTTATATTTTATACTTTAATGTTGCATTAATACTTTTTTGCAGAAGCTTGCAGAAAGTAAGTTTTTGTTCCATAATAGACGAGCAAGTTGATTGTTTTCTCTCATTTAGGTTAACAGAAAACAATAACATATATAACAAATCATTAAATATAAGCAAACACCTTTTTAACATAAACATTCTACATACTCATACCTTTAATTTCCATTATTAATATTCACTTATCATTTAAAATTATTTAATATACAAGCTCGCAAAGTTAACAAAATTTTTCTCGCCGTTTTTACTGCAGCGCCCAGCCGATCGATCGTGTAACTTTGAAGGGCTGCCAAAATGTCAGGGCTGCAATAAAATCAATAATATTTGTGAATTTTTATACCCTGTACTAGTGCTGGAAGTAACTTCGTTGTTATATCGATGCATCGATGTTTTTTATTTTTTCCAATCATCGATATTTTATAATCGAAATATATCGACCAAAACCTATTACGGACAATCAACGGCATCCATGTTGGCCAAGATCGATGTTTCTCCAGCACTACCCTGTACCTATAGGTACAAAGGGTATACTAGATTTGTGCAATGTATGTAACGGACAGAAGGTGGCGTGGCAGACCCCAAATCCTTTATACCAAAATGCTTATCATAATCTCGGGTAGCGATTGAGCCATGTCCGTCTGTCCGTCCGTCCGTCTGTCCGTCTGTATGAACACCTAGATCTCGGAGACTATAAGAGCTAGAGATACGAAACTTTACCAGCTGGTGCGCATATTTCCTGAGAAGATGAAGTTTGTTGAATCATGTCAATATCTTCCCCCGTTCCCCCGCAGTAGAGTTTCGCGGTTTTTAGCCACACCGTTTAATATTTTCATTGTGGTTACATGGATCTGTGTGTAAAAAATAAACAAAATCGGACAAATACAGCAAAAGTTTTAGTCAAAAATATACAAATTTCACCACCCTTGCCAATAAACTGCGTCAATATTTGACTCTTCGTAATTGTGGTAGCAAGTGACCTAGAATCTCACTTTTTGGTAAGCTGATTCATGTGGGTCTAATGAACAAATGCACATCCAAATTTGATCGATGCGGTCCCCCACCTCCCGCAATCGGTTTACCGTGTTTTCTCCCACACCCCTCAACATACCAACTTGAAACTTGCCCCATATACTTTAAATAACTTCTTTGACGTAACATTCGAATTTCATTAAAATCGGTAAAAATTTAGGGAACTATTAGGTATAAATATCGAATTTCACAAAAAAAAACAAATTCCAATTGGAAAGTTCTTATAAGGAATATGCAGGAAAAATTTTTTCGAGACAAAAGTTACAGGGTATTTCACTGTCGGGCACCGCCTCGACTGTACCACATTTTTAAACTAGATTTGTGCAATGTATGTAACGGACAGAAGGAGGCGTGGCAGACCCCAAGTCCTTTATACCAAAATGCTTATCATAACCTCGGGTAGCGATTGAGCCATGTCCGTCCGTCCGTCCGTCCGTCCGTCTGTCCGTCCGTATGAACGCCTAGATCTCAGAGACTATAAGAGCTAGAGACACGAAACTTTACCAGCTGGTGCGCATATTTCCTAAGCAGATGAAGTTTGTTGAATCATGTCAATATCTTTCCCCGTTCCCCCGCTGTAGATTTTCGCGGTTTTTAGCCACACCGTTTAATATTTTCATTTGAAAATAACAGAGCGATGAGTTGTGGATACATTCATCTATGTGTAAAAAATTAACAAAATCGGACAAATACAACAGAAGTTATAGTCAAAAATGTGCAAATTTCACCTCCCCTTGCCAATAAACTGCGTCAATATTTGACTCTACGCAATTATGGCTACAAGTGACCTAGAATCACAATTTTTGGTAAGCTCATTCATGTGGCTCTAATGAACAAATCCACATCCAAATTTGATCGATGCGGTCCCCCCACCCCCCGCAATCCATTTACCGTGTTTTCTCCCACACCCCTCAACATACCAACTTGAAACTTCACCCGTATACTTTAAATAAGTTCTTTGTTGTAACATTCGAGTTTCATCAAAATGGGTAAAAATTTACGGAACTTATAGGTATAAATATCGTTTTGCACCAAAAAAAAATAAAATTCCAATTGGAAAGTTCTTAGATGGAATATGCAGGAAAAATTTGTTTGACACAAAAGGTACAGGGTATTCCACTGTCGGGCACCGCCTCGACTGTACCACATTTTTTGTAACTAGGGTATGCGCTATAAAATGGCAATGTTAAAATACGATTTTGTTTCTACCCTTCAGTTCGGCTCAGGCCTGAATTAGTCATGAAATCATGCATGAATTTTGAGTACCAGCCATGAATCTACGCATCCATTTGTCACTGAATTTAACACATGCATATCCTAGGCGTTCATGCCTGAAGCTTAGGCGTAACAATCAGCTATGAAGTCAATGCTGATTGACTTTAAAAAGTCATGACTGAAATCAGGGTGAATTTTTTAAAAAATCGGATTTGAATTCAGTGCTGATTTATTTTTAAAAGTCGGGTCTGAAATCACAAGTGAGTGATTAATAATACACTGGAACAAATGTTCTTCATACATTTTTAACAAAATTTTATTATCAATTTTAATTTTAATTTAATATTAACCTATTCTGATGACACAGCTATAATTACATCTAAAAAATCAGCGGCGGAAGTATCCCAAGATATTCAAAATGATATTTTTAAAATAGAGCGATGGCTTAAGAAATGGAAGATAAAGGTTAATACTTAGAAGTCGAATCATGTAACATTTGCATTAAGAAGAGGAGATTGTCCGCCAGTATATCTTAATAATATACAAATACCGCATGGAGATTCAGCCAATTTCCTTGGCCTCGATTTAAGTCGCAGAATCACCTGGAAAAGTCATATTAAAAGCCAAGTAAGGAAACTTAACAAAAAACAATGCAAATGCATTGGCTGCTTGGTAAAAGGTCGCAGCTAAGTTTAGAGAACATAGTCCGTCTTTGCAAAGCCATCTTGAAGCCTATATGAACTTATGGTATCCAATTATGGGGCACAGCAAGGCACTCAAATATTGAAATCATTCAACGGTATCAGTCCAAGACACTAAGACTTATTGTTGATGCCCCATGGTTTGTATCTAATGAGCAATTTCATAAACACCTACATTTAATTAATTTCTAATTTCCAAAACATTTACTTATTGCCTAAAGGATAGATTGTAAATAAATATAATTGAAAAAAAAAAACAAATGTAATATTATAAATTACAGTGGATTGGGTGCAGCCTTAAAATTGCGATTATTTTGCAACTTAATTGCATTACTCAACTGGGATTCTGCTGGGCCAGATTCCGCTGTTAATGGTATTGATTCTAAAGTCAAAAAATATTTTTTAAATATTACAATACCCGTATTTGTTGACCTACCAAGTAAAGAGGTATAAAATTGCTGCAATCCTTATTTGCTT
Organism: Chymomyza fuscimana; assembly: GCA_949987675.1. NCBI lineage: Eukaryota > Metazoa > Arthropoda > Insecta > Diptera > Drosophilidae > Chymomyza > Chymomyza fuscimana. The sequence goes on along the minus strand of OX465088.1, from coordinate 44,460,926 downwards.
AAGCCATTTTTTACGAGTCTTATATGGGCTTACATAGTATAATAAAATTAGGGATTTAAGCTTAAACATTCATATATTTATTTATAGAAAATTTTGTTGGAGTCTACAGGGTAGAGGCTCTGAAATTTATAAATTTTTTTTAATAACTCTTAAAGATTTTATACAAATTTGATAGTTTTTAAAAGCAGGCTGCGCAAATGTGTCAATTTTCAAAAGGATTTTTTTACAGGGTTCCGGAGTCAATTTTCTACATGATCCGATCAAAGTTGTTCGCTAACATTCAGTTAACCAGGTGGCACCCTTTCGTTAGAGTCAGGATTACCTTGAAAGCAAATAATGAAAAAAAAAATATATGGGATATTAGTAATAAATTTCAAATTCTCAAATTGCACTTACCATTCATCTGAGCTGCAGCAATAAGCATGGCTACGAAGACAGCAACTTTCATTGGAGAAATCATTTTGAATAATATAAAAATCTTACTTAGTATTTAGCTATTTATAGGTAAAAACTGGAAATGCTTTTGTTCCATTGCAAATCAAAGCATGTAAAATCCATTATATTTACATCACATAAATGTTACATTAGTTGCGTAACAACAATAAGTTCATCAGCCGAGTGGCCTGGAACAGAAAAATCCCACGTGCTCTTAAAAGTGAGTAACTGCAAAGTTATTACGTGTATGAAGAAAAAGGGAGTGTCAGGTCTCCATTACTTTGATTCCTTGTTATGAATGCACTTCTGAAAGAAACCCAAAATATAGACGCATACAAGCTTACGCCGACGATTTGAAAGGACAATGATAAACGGACTCGACTGGGTGAACCGCTTGTGCAAAATCTAACAGCTGGTTTAATCTACTGGATGGATACTTAACAAGCTTGAGATCACAGGGAGCATGGGTACTACTTCAGATTCGGCGACCTTGGACTTGGTAATCTAACCTACATTAGTTGGCCAACAAATGCTACACATAGGTTAATAATAATAATCCCTCAATTCAATTAAATTTAATTCCATGTCCCTCACCTGCTGGAATTTTTTTCACGTAGATTCGGATTCAGTGATTCCAAAAAAAAAAATGTGGTACAGTCGAGGCGGTGCCCGACAGTGGAATACCCTGTACCTTTTGTGTCAAAAAAATTTTTCCTGCATATTCCATCTATGAATTTTCCAATTGGAATTTATTTTTTTTTTGGTGCAAAACGATATTTATACCTATAAGTTCCCTAAATTTGTACCGATTTTGATAAAAATCGAAAGTTACGTCAAAGGAGCTATTTTAATTATATTGGGTAAGTTTCAAGTTGATATGTTGAGGGGTGTGGGAGAAAACACGGTAAACCGATTGCAGGGGGTGGGGGGACCGCATCGATAAAATTTGGATGTGGATTTGTTCATTAGAACCACATGAATGAGCTTACCAAAAATTGTGATTCTAGGTCACTTGTAGCCATAATTGCGTAGAGTCAAATATTGACGCAGTTTATTGGCAAGGGGTGGTGAAATTTGCAAATTTTTGACTATAACTTCTGTTGTATTTGTCCGATTTAGTTCATTTTTTACACATAGATGCATGAATCCACAACGCATCGCTCTGTTAAATTTCAAATGAAAATATTAAACTGTGTGGCTAAAAACCGCGAAAATCTACAGCGGGGGAACGGGGAAAGATATTGACATGATTCAACAAACTTCATCTGCTTAGGAAATATGCGCACCAGCTGGTAAAGTTTCGTGTCTCTAGCTCTTATAGTCTCCGAGATCTAGGCGTTCATACGGACGGACGGACGGACAGACGGACGGACGGACATGGCTCAATCGCTACCCGAGGTTATGATAAGCATTTTGGTATAAAGGACTTGGGGTCTGCCACGCCTCCTTCTGTCCGTTACATACATTGCACAAATCTAGTATACCCTTTGTACCTATAGGTACAGGGTATAAAAATGAATTTCGTCGGAGATGCGGACTCGAAAACATGCGAATAACCTGTTCCTCCGAAAACGAGAATCAATTTTTTTATTAATAACAAAATTTTATATTTTCTCCTTGTGTATGGCTATAAATTTAGCATGGCTTTCAATTAATGCATAAAATAATTGAGTGCATTTTAAAAAATTATACATTTTCTAATTTGTAATTAGTAGCAACCAACCAGCCCACTGTAAAACGTTGACTAATTGCAGGATATTAATTTTGAACTTATTAAGGCTTAATTGTAGTTAAATCGATTAGGCATGTCCAAACATATTGATTATGTGGTTCAATACCTATAAATGCATTGAACACCCACGAGCCTGTACATAGTCAACAGAGTTGCATCAAAATGTTGCCTTTTAAAATGATGTAAGTGGCGAGATTTCTAAAGTATTAATACTTTGAAAGGAGTTCCTTATTGTAAAACAAATAGGATATCCTATAGTTCTCCAACAGAATTTCGAGATTTACGCCCGAATTTCGTTACCAGCAATATTGACAGATAGCTTTTCCTTTATTAATTTTTACCTAGACTTTAAAGTATCCGCTGAATTAGTTTCGGGCTGTAAAATTATCTAGTTAGTATTTTGTGTATTTTTCTTTAAAAGGTTTCCAGCTCCTTTGCTGCGCTTGCCACTTTATCCCATCGTCTATTTGCTGGTATTCTGGCATGGCAATATAACCATGTTTTGTTTCGTTGGTGCTGAGGGTTTCTTCTTGGGATTTTGTCTATATATATATTACTGTGCTGCTGCAGTCACTCAGTGATGATATCTATGACGTGCTGCAGAAAGATGGTTTGCTCAAAGCTGGCGCGACTTATCGATCAACATAATCAGAGGCGGTAAGCATGCAAGTTCTATATTTTCTCATTTCAAAATAAGCCCGTCGTGATAATATTCCACAAAACCTTGTTTTTAACATTATTAACAAATACAATAGTCTACAAAAAAAATCTTATGATCGCTAGTGTGAAACGCTAATTTGAAGAAAATTGCGATTTAAATTTTTACCACAGATGTCGAAGAAAATACTTCTGAAAATTGAACATTAATGTAATGCTTGTAGGCGCTGGACAGATTAAAATAAATTAAGTTTGCTTTTGAAAAAAAGTAAAATTTTTTGAGTATTTTTTTTTTTTATATTGTTATATAATTCAATTTTTAACTCTTTAAGGCCCATACGCAGTTCGAAATATTTCAAACGGAATCACAAAACTTCATATAAAAAAAAAATCCCATTTGAAGAAATGGGAAAAAGAAATCTATGTAGTTTTCCAACAATTTTTAAAATTTAACTCAAATTAATTAATTAATAGCACCGATTTTTATTGTCTAAATAAATAAAAGCTATGTGCATGATGGGAACATAAACTATAAGCCTCTAATTTACCTAAGGGGAAGTTAATAAGTATTTAAAAAAATTACACTTTTACCATAATATATAAACTTATAAACTGGTTCGTAGCCAATTTTTAAGCCGATTTTTTATCCTATAAAAGTTAAATTACTTCGCCAACTTACAATCAATTACGTTAAGTGGAAATGATGCCTCAAAAAAAAAAAGAAAAGAGATGTTAGTTTTAAGTATATGTAACTTTAGAGTCTCAAAATTTTTATGGCACGAATATAATGAGAGGCAACCCCAAACACTTCAAAATTTATTGTTGTGAAATTTGTTTTTGCGTTTTTTGTTTTAAAAATCGAAAATGACTTTACTTAAACTTTTATTATTTTTTTTACCATATCGATATTGACAGTATCGGGATCAAAATTAATTTATTTCAACTTGGGAAAAAGTATTAGGTAAAATTCAGGATTGTGATTGGCCACAGAACAATTGCTTTATTATTTTTTTAATAAATCGTTTATTTTTAGTTGATATGTTAAAATCTAAGCCTACAAAAAAAGTTCCCATTAATGGAATTCTAAGGTTCCCCACCGGTAGGCCAGTTGAGCTTAAAAGAACGAAATATTCGATTCGAGTTGTATTCGCCATAACGAAAAACTAAGGCCACGTCGTTCCGCCTGATAGATGACTACAAAATAAAAAATTTATATCACAAGGTGCTTTAATGAAAGGAATCTTCCTGAGCGCAATCCATTGAATTTTTACGGTGATTTGTGAAAAGATGAATATTTTTTCCATGTGAATTTTTGCAATACGTATGTATATCGAAAATCCGAATAGCGAAAAATATTTAGCTTATTCTGGCAATAGCAGGCAAGGCGGTGGTCTAAACTAATTGTTTATTAATTAAAAAAATGGGAATGTATTACTAGGTTTCTGTAAAGAAGTGTTACAATTGTTTATATACCTTGAGAATTAAAAAAAAATGTTGTACAGTCGAGGCGGTGCCCGACAGTGGAATACCCTGTACCTTTTGTATCGAAAAAATTTTTCCTGCATATTCCTTCTAAGAACTTTCCAATTGGAATTTTTTTTTTTTGGTGAAATTCGATATTTATACCTATAAGTTCCCTAAATTATTATCGATTTTGATGAAACTCAAATATTACGTCAAAGAATTAATTTAAAGTATATGGGGTAAGTTTTAAGTTGGTATGTAGAGGGGTGTGGGAGAAAACACGGTAAATCGATCGCGGGGGGGGGGGGGGACCACATCGATATAATTGGATGTGGATTTGTTTATTAGAGCCACATGAATCAGCTTACCAAAAATTGTGATTCTAGGTCACTTGTAACCATAATTACGAGGAGTCAAATATTGACGCAGTTTATTGGCAAGGGGTGGTGAAATTTGCACATTTTTGACTATAACTTCTGTTGTATTTGTCCGATTTTGTTAATTTTTTACACACAGATGCATGTAACCACAACGCATCGCTCTGTTGAAAATGAAAATATTGAACGGTGTGGCTAAAAACCGCGAAACTCTACTGCGGGGGAACGGGGGAAGATATTGACATAATTCAACAAACTTCATCTTTCCAGGAAATATGTGCACCTGCTGGTAAAGTTTCGTGTCTCTAGCTCTTATAATCTCCGAGATCTAGGCGTTCATACGGAAGTTCAGACGGACGGACATGGCTCAATCGCTACCCGAGGTTATGATAAGCATTTTGGTATAAAGGACTTGGGGTCTGCCACGCCTCCTTCTGTCCGTTACATACATTGCACAAATCTAGTATACCCTTCGTACCTATAGGTACAGGGTATAAAAATAGGTATAGAAAATCAAATCAGTCCTCTTTTACGGCTCTGAGACCTGGAAGGTTACAGATAAATCTGCAGAAAACTTCAGGTATTTGTAAACATGTGCTTTCGAATCGGCTGCCGTGTCTTTTGGCCGCGCGTAACATCCAATGGAGATCTCTTGACACTATCGGACAGCGTCCTTATTAGAATCGAAATCAAGAAACAAAAATGGACACGGATAAGGCACATCTTGCGGAGACAGGACACTAACATTGCAATAATGGCTCTTCAATGTCGACCAAGGCAAACGTGGATGCGCTCCATTATTGCAGAAAGACAGTTTAATGAATGACCAATTTAATATTTATGTGTTGACAAGGAAAATAATAATAAATAAGTATAAAAACAAGGCAACAAATTTTATAGGAACATTTTTTTGGCAATTATTATTAGTATCAGTACCATACCTACTATGCCTAATGTTTCGTATTTCATCCTCTGACTTTGACTGAATAAACTCCTTCTCTATATTACATTACAGAGCTCCGACTTAGCTCTCAGCTTATTTGACACCCCTTGGTATGCCCACAGTGTTCGTATTCAAAGGATTGATGCTTGCGCCTGCGCAGCGCTTACTCACGATAAGGATACCCTTATTGCGCCCTCGCTACCAACGTTAACATCGGTATTTAGAGCAAATAAATGCTATTATTTCTGTATAATAGATCTTTGTTTTTTTTGTAGTTACTACGATTTGCCGGCTCGTTGATTGCATTAGTTAAATCCATGGTATAGAGTTTATGCATTAAGTATACGCCTCTCTCTTCCAGCTCTTATCTTAACTCGATAAATTAAAGGACATGTTGTTGCATAACTTTAGTGAATTTGTTTCCTTTGAAGGTAACTGCGTCTTTGTGCGTGTGCTCATCGAAATGCCAGTTTTGTACGAGGGTAGTTTGATAAGTCAGTGAATTTTTGAGGTTTTTTTTTTTTTGTTAAATGGTTTCCTTTTGACGATGTAATGAATCTTGGGTTTTGTTGATTCTTTCATCTCTTTAAAATACAGTTGAACTTCGGTTTAGTGAACTTGCGCGGGAGCAGAATATTAGTTTGTTATATAGAAAATGCATTGTTAGGCGATTATAAAAGAAGTGTACTTGGAAAAATTAAAAAGGTTCAAAAATACGTTGTAGACGAGTTCGGATCCGTAAAAAAGGTATGTGTTTTAGTGTTAACTTCTTAATACAAATTAAGTCTCTCGTCGCCGAATTATTTCTCAAGATCCTGAAATGAAAAGTAGTCGCTTAATTTATGGACTTATGCACACGTCTGCGCCCTTTCATGGTCATGGTGGAAAGCCCAACAGCTATTTATAACATTCTTCGGTGATTGTTTTACCTTTTTCTAGGTAAATGATTAGAATGACAGCGCGTGCGTACCAAAGAATTGTCCTCATGAACTTGTTGGTCGACTGACCCATCTTGGACTTTCTTGATACACATTTATTGAAAAAAAGAAACGGATTTTACTGTTTCGTCATCCACCTCTTACACCTTTACACTCGGAATGTCTCGAATAATTTATTTGGTGATTTCTGGCGGGAGTACCTGCTTTGGGCAATACACGGTGCATTTGGCTGTATCGTCTCTACGGAATTCAGTAAACCATCACCTTGTTACACGCCATGGCCTAGTATCACAAAACTCACTTTTTCCATTTTCGTCGAAATTTACTGATTTCGTTGCTTCGCTATCAACAAGAAACTAGACTCTAGCACAAAATTGTACAGTACTTTATTTACAGGAGCAGTGTTGCATTTACATTTATTAAGCGTAAAATTCATATAGTTGCTAACTTATCAAACTACCCTCGCATAATGCAGCTGCAGCTGAATGTTCATTTTCAAGCACACCTTAATGATATCCTGCCTGTGTCTGTCTCAGTATTTTCATATCCGTGCTCAGCGAGGTTGCTGTAGTTGTTGTTCTTGTTGCTCATACGCACTGTTGTTGTTGACTGCTCAAAGACAACCTCTTGCAGAGAGCATTCTTATTATTATTATTATTATTATTTTTTTACTTTTTCCAGGCATTGTTCATACACAAATTCTTTATGTTCTTTTTGCTTAATGTTGTAGTCCTTGAAATCCTTTTGCTTTGCCACACACTCGAGCCTATCTCTGGCCCTATCTCTCCAGCATGCGCTCACTCTCTTTGTTTCTCTTGCTGTTTGTTTATTTTCGCTGGCGCCTTCTTTTGTCAAAAGTGCTTTTGCTTGTAATGTGTTCGACGTCAGCAGTCAGATCTCAAACCTCCCCCCTACCCAAGCGCACTGCCCACTTACAGCCCTTTAGTGCACAGTTGAGGTTATGTTTCTGTTCATTTTCGCTTTATTTTTTTTTTCTCTACTTGCTTTCTTATAAATATATATATATTTTTTTTTTGCTGGCTGCTTGTTATTTTTATTTCGTTCCATTCAGCACTGTTCCATAGCTCTCAACTGAGGCTGTTTATACACTGCAACCATATGGTCAAGAGTATTATAGATTTATGTTATGTATATTACAGGCAAAAGTAGGCGTGATTGAATGTCTTTTACATAAATGTTTGTTGTATAGTTTTAAGGTCTCTCTAAGCTTATCATCTGAACAATTCACGTATCATTGAAAAGATTTATTGTATTATTTGTTTACAAAAGAAACCACTCCATTCTCCCTTATTTACAAGAGCACTTCAAGCTGATAGCGCGAACTTAATCGTTTCAAAACATTTTTGAATCTAGGTAAGGGCATAGATAAGGCGGCGAGTTTTTAGCTGGGATATCTTTAATTAGAAATACAGTCTAAGCGAACGCTTGTAGGCTTATCTCCATTAAATTGAATAATGCACCACCTGGCCCATCAAAATCCTGTATAGCATCTGAGGTACCTGGAGGATAATCTGCAGATGAAACGGCCGAGTCATCAGCATATCTCATGTCAGCAAATTGTCGTAAGGAAAAGGATTAAGAACAATACCTTGAGGAATTCCAGTAGAGATGGGGTATTTTTCAGAAATATCATCTTGAGGCAAAAAAAAATGTCAAAGGAAAAATGTATCCATTCACGACTCTCTTTTCTATAAACTGTAACAATATTTATTTTAAATATTAAAAAGTAATTAAAAGGTTTATGCGAGCCTAATAAAAAATTAAAAATTTTCTTTTTTTTTTCAAAACTGCTCACCTAAATAAAAATATTGCGCTCAAAAAGTAGGGTATCCCGTGGTCGGCCACTGCATCATCTGTTTCACATTTTTCAGTTCTTGTTGTTGTTGTTGTGGCATTCGTTTTCACATTTTTATGTGCATTTATTTTGCCATTTTGTGTGTTTTTGTTTGTGTGTGTGTTAGTGAGTGAGTATGTGTGTGTGAGTGTTGAACTCAACCAAACACACACACTCACTCACGCACTGAGTACGCAATTTTTGCACTCAAGTTTACCTACTTTTTATGGTAAACACCCAAGGTTGCTTGTTTATTCTAGCAAAAATGTATTTAGGTGCGCTTAACTACATGTTCTCGGTTTGTATAACTTACACTCCACATATATGTATATATAAATATACATGTGTGTGCGTGTGTTGTGGTTTATGCCTTGGCACAAAATTACAAATGCATAAATAAGTTAAATAAATACATTTTGGGCCCATTTGTTGTGCCTTTGCTTTTTGTATGTAAGCCCAAAAGTAAGCAACATAAAATGCGTGTAAATTTCATTGACGCTTCTCAATAATAAATTTAAAAAAATACAAAAAAAAGAGAGAAATTCTGTAATCCAGTCAGTAAAAATTAAGCAAAGTTTGACGGAAAGTGACGCAGCAAAAATATGGCGCACAGACAGAGACACGTATACAATGCTTGAGAAAAGTATTTTGACAAAAGGAATATTTTTTATAAAAACAAAATATCTTTGTTTAGTATAAAAGCTTAAACAAAATTTATTTTAGCTTCAAAGTTTGCCTATAAATTTAAATGAACATTTTTCTACATTTAAAAACCTATAATATTGTGTGGCATGTGATAACCTAGTCTAGCAAGTTGGTTAAGAAAAATATTGATTCAAAAAGATAATTTAAAGTATTATAAATATTCAAACAATATTTTTAAATATCTTATCTACTTTCATTACACTAAAAAATTGTAAAAGTATTTTTTTGATTGATTTGTTGAAAATATGCTCAGTTGTATATGAATTGTTAAAGCTTAATAATATATTTTTTTTTTATTTTTATAGAAAAAAATGACTTTTTGACTTATGTACTTAGAAAATCTCACTTCATTAGCAAAAATGAACGAACTTTCAGCAAAACATTAGTGTACTTATAAAAGGTATGATAAAACAAATTTCCCATATTAAAGTTAATACACCAATTAACCGTCTTTGGGGATTTTTCATAAAATTTATATTATTAAGTTCAAAGTCTCGCGCTGGAGCTAAATCTAGTTGGAACTGTAATTTTAACGATATATGCCAGCATATCGAATTAAAATGCAGAAAATTTAACAATTAATAACTTTTAAGTATTTATATTAATTCAGCAGCCAAAAAAAGTCCGCTAACTTAATATATTTCAATGGATTTAAATAATTTTAATTAAAAATTAATAGATAAAAAAAATTATTATATTCATTGTAAAATAAATCTCTCATTCAGTTAATTTCTATTCATTTCAGTTCATTTCAATGCATTTTAGTTTTTTTCAGTTCGTTTCGGTTCGTTTCAGTACATTTCAGTTCATTTCAGTTCATTTCAGTTCATTTCAGTTCATTTCAGTACATTTCAGTGCATTTCAGTTCATTACAACTCATTCCATATTATTTTAATTCATTCAAATCCAAACACGCGCTGCTTAAAATTAAAACAAAAAAAATGCACTGGCTATTTGTTCGTAAAGGATTGAGCTATTTTTTATTATTTAACTTTGAGCCTCCTCAGATTTTTTTGAGATATAGATTATCCAGACCAAAATTGGAAAAAATGAAAACAAATTTTTAACTTAATTAAAAAAAAACGGTTAATTGGAATTGGACCATATTTCATACAGAGGTAGATATGAGCTCCTCATACATTGAAAATTAAAATAGCCTATAACCAAAATATTGAACGATTTTGGAGTTATAGCACCAAATAGTTTCAGCTTTCCAAGCAAATTACAAAAAGACGACATCACCAATCCATATGGTTTTTGACTGTTATAATTTTTTTTTGCATGCTCTTTTAATTTCCGAAAAAAAATTTAAAAATTAAATATTTAAATTTTTACGTTTTTTCTTAAAAATTGATCAATTTTACAATTTTTGATTTGCGCCTTTGTAAGTACGCTATAAAATTATCAAATTGTACATTTTTCTTACATTTCAGTACAACTTTTGAAATGAAAAAAATGAAAGCATACTTTTAGGCAGCTAAGAAATTCAAAAAATAGTACAATTTCCTGAAGGTCAATTTTTAATATTAAACTTTTAGATACAAAATTCAATGTCCGAAAATAGGGAGGAATTACATTTTGTTGTAAAACATGTGAAGAAATTTATAAACATTTTTTCGATCAAATATCGAGTGGTAGTCGGAGGCACCCTTAAAGCAAAGTAGCCAAATGATGAAAAACCAACAAAATCTTTATAACTACTCCAATGTATTTAAAACCAAAAAGTTTTTAAGCTCAATTTTATTTTTTCTCTGAAGTAACATTTATGAATGAAGATTTCTTAGCTACATGTATCATAGTAAATGCATGGTTTTTTTTCTGTAAATTATCGCAAAAGTTAAAAAAATACAAAATGTCATCTTTGATGTCTAATAAGTTAAAAACCACTAATTAAAATTTAATATTTTTTTTTTGCTCTGGATACCTTAATATGTGTTAAATCATATTACATTGTCATATTTTCCAAATTTTGAATTTCGTCTGGAGGGATTTTGGCCAAAACCTAGCCACAATGGGCCCATTGCGGCGGTATGAAGAGCCCCTCTTTCAATTACAATTCTCTGGTGGCGTTGTCTTTTTGGCCATATTGAGCGTCGAATTACTTGGAGATTTTTTTAGTGGGGAAGTATCACTGCAGTGAACTTCACTTTAAAACATTATCTCTTTTTTTTTTGCATTGTTTAATTCTCTCTCTATTAAATAATATTTTAAAAAGCCCAGCACAGCAAAAGTATAATCTGCGTACTTTTTTCTAGACACATTTAACTTAAAAAATTAATGGATAAATATATTGAGCTTCTAAAGAGTTTTAATATTCCTTTGAGCTTCAAGAGAGCATTAATACAAAAAGTAGATCCAATATTGTGTACAGTTTTGTCAGCATACTTTTGTCGACCACTGTACACCCATATGCGCACATAATTAAATGCCGCATAAAAAGCAAGTAAATAAAAAAAAGGATAGAGCGTTCCAGCGAAAGAGATGTAACGCGCTGCATAGGGTTCCCGGGGACCCTGCGCGGCAAATAATTTGAAATGTCATTTTTACCTACGCGACTAATTAAATTTCACATTTTATGTGCGCTGGGGCCAAGTGAAATGTACATAAAACAACAAGCAGCACTCAGAGGCAACAAATACAACTTTATCAACAACACCAACAACAACAAAAGCTTACAACAAAAAAAAAGAAGTGATGCCTAGGCAAACAACAACAAGAGCAACATGACACACATACATAGCTTTTGGTTGCCATCACATGAGCAAAATTTTAAGCAGGCAGCAAAAGTCTTTTGGCCGTTTTTAGGTTCAGGTTTTTGGATGCTGGAGCGTGGGATTTGGCTAGGGACTCAGTGCCATTAAAATTCCATAGGAGCATTGGAAAATAAATCCACTTTTCGAGCAAAAAACTCGTCAGCGTCAAATGCCAAACGCATGTGATTCGTTTCATTCCGTAGCGATACAAAAAAGAGCAAGTTAAAAATGATACTTTTGGTAAGTAACGAATATTAGATGCACTTTAGGCACTCATGTTTAAAGAGAGAGTATGAATATACGAGTATTATGAGTCACGTCAGCTATAAGTTTAGCCTTTGGTTGGCCCTTCGGCCGTGTCTAGAGGGAGCACCAGATGTAACTTTGGCCCGCGCAGGCTACAGGTGCCCGAATGAATGTTTTAAGGAAAGTTGCGACTAAAATAAGTGCAAATATGAAGTTAAATTAATTTTTCCTTGTTTTCTTTTGGGAGTCAAAAAAATTAAAATACAATTTTTAGGGTTAGGTTGAATAGGCTTCTCAATCAGTAACTGAGATCATCCAGAGACCATGAGGTCTATTGTATTGCCTAATTGTGAAAAAGTTTGATAGGAGTATGAGAAAGGTGGGAGGGGTAGATGAGGATCAAAAACTATTGGGCATTTCTAGTCACCTAAGTCTCTCTTATTCCAGAACCATTATTAACCAGATCCGCTATAGGCACATTTGCCAGACTGTCCAGGTCTTCAAAGAATGGTTTACACAGAAACCATTTTCGTCTTCTTAGAAACGCCGGGCAGTCGCATAGCAGGTGTTGGATGCTTTCTGTCTCCTACTCGTCTCCGCAGCTGCGACAGAAGTCGAGATGGGGTGCGTGCAGCCTCTAAGCCATTAGGCCTATGGTGCAGTGCCCCGTTACAGCTCCTACCACCATCCTGGTCCTGTTTTTGTGAAAACGCAGGAGTTTAGATGTGCGCTTTGTACCGGGGCCAGAGGGCTCGAGAGATGCGGTACGTGGACATAGAGTCCTATTCTCTTTCCGCCTGAGCTCTGGTAAGGGTCTTCCTACATTCGTAACCGCAAGGCTGCCTGGCAATGCTGAACCGTTTCTGGCACACCCATCCGCCTCCTCGTTACCAGGGACACCGTAGTGTCCCGTTACCCAAGAGAGGGTTATTGAGTGGTAGTGGATATGGTTACCGTGTAAGGGACAAGTTTACTTTTTGTGGTATGCGATATCAGAGCCTTGATTGCAGCCTGGCTTTCGACAAGAATTAAAACGTTCCTTGGACTTTAATTAATTTAATATATCGCTATTATAGCTTAGGTTAGGTTGTACCGGTTGACCCCTGGGGGAGTCACACATAGACTAGATAGTCCTTAGTGGTAATTATAGCTTATCAAGTAAAAAATATTAATTTTTTTGCACCAAATTTCTTGAGTCCTTATTGGTAAGATTTTGGCTTTTAGAGATTTCCAGTATTTAAATATTTTTGGTAAAAAAAAAAAAAAAACCCATTACCACAAATTCTCTCCAAATTCAGTTTCTACATTTTTCACACCTTACACCAATCATATAATAGATAAATAAGTATATACTTATTTTGGTATTACATTTTTTTAAAGGGACTTAGGGGAACTTCTGTATTACAAATTTCGATGCTTAATAAGCTTTGCAAGTGATTTATGGTTTCAACATATTCAAGAGATATATTGTATGATAAACTTTTAAAATCTATCTATTCGCCAAATGCATCTTGTGTTCCTACTATTGTCTTTAAATTTTGATCATGTGAAACGATAACAAGATTTAATAATAAATTTACGATTTGAATTGTCTGGACTAGAAACGGGGTATAAATATCTTTATGGGTTTGAGAGATATTAACCAATATAAGAAAGTCTCAAATGTCTAAAAAAAAATTCGGCACATCTCTGACGTCATTGCTCATATCACTGCCACAAAAAACTCGTTGCTTCACTTCCAATGCCGTTCCGTTCGACTCGCATTTAAAAAAATTATATATGCAGGCCTAAACAATACAAAGATCGTTACCACAAATATATATAAAAAAAAAAACGGCCAAACGATAAAAGTTCATAAACAGTCTAACGACTGTTACAAACACTCATGCATATTTAAAGCGCTGCTTAATTCTATTTAATGTGCATAGTGTATATAGAAGGGGGTCAGAGTGTGTGGGGCCGAAAGAGAAACGTCGACCTTGTGATATGCGGAATGGCAAACAAATATTTTTTGATGTTTCACAGAGGCTGCCAACCCCTCAAAAAAAAAAGAAAAAGAATAAAAATGTATGCATTGAAATTCAACACGCGGCATAACAAGACAGGCGGCAAAGCAGCGGGCAATGTGCGTGAGTGCCGCTGATGTTGTTGTGGCACGCTTGGTAGGCGCGCGGGGTGCGAGGTGTTGAGGTGAAGTCAAGTGGCTCATGCATTGCAAGTGAGCCAAAGAAATTAGCGAACGAGCGGTATTTAAAGTGACAACTGGGAATCGCTTTGGCAGGGGGTTGGGATACTTTTGTAGGGGTTGTTGTTTTTATGACGCATACGCCTAGTTGGTTGCTTGCACGCAAAACGACAGGCTAGTCGCAATTACAGACAGCGGCAACAAGCGCGTTGCGGGTGTGGCACATAATCTGCATACAAATGCGTTGATTTGCCTAATCGACGTCTATTTGTTGAAAGCGAAATGTTAGGAGGTATGGAAGCGGGAGCGGGTTTTCGGGGAGTGGTCGAAATAGAAAACAAACGCAAAGTGCCGGCAAAACTTTGCGTCATGTTGAAAATTACAAAATAGCGCCACAAAAAAAAAATTTGTGGCAGCAACAAAAATAAAACTGCGTTTAATTTTTGCGAGCCTCTAACATGCATTAAAATTAAAAGCAGCACAGTCGGCAGCAGCGTACGTGCGGCTGTATCTGTGTGTTTCCGTGTAAGTATCTGTGTTGGTAAAAATGCTTTGCATTTGCATGCAAATGTTTTTCATGGCCTTTTCAGTTGAATAAAGTTCAAGTCAAGTTGTGGAAGAACTTTCCTTTGTCATCAAGAACATGATGCGTATGCTTCGGTTTTCTATTGCATACTTTTAGGTACCGGGGGTCTAAATCAATTGTCAATGTCAAAGCGTAACGCCCATTTAATGCCAATGGCAGCGCCCGCCATTGCCATTGTTGTTTTTAATATGACGACGTCACGTGCCACGCCATGCCACGCCCCTTACCTACTGCCTCTTTTCATTGTATTTTATTTACAATTGGGAAATTTTCATTTTATTCTTCCTTCTTTTTACTTTGCACTCCGTGAAATCAGCTGCTGTAAAATGGCGCTTGGGGAACCATTTTGTTCTGCTGTCTTTTAACAGCATTTACCATTTCCGCTCTGCTTTTTTATAAGAGCTGTAGCTGTCGATTTGTTGTTGTTGGCAAATTGCAGCTTTGCTCAGTTATATTAGCAGCGGTAATTACAACTTTGAGGACAACAACACACGCGCACACACACATTTATCACACATATGCCAGGCTGTGTTATAAATTATATATGCCAGCTCTATTTAATCGAATATTCGTGTAAAAGCGATAAGCGCACTTACTTTCAACACAATTCATAAGCGCTTTGTTCATAAGCTTTGCCATTTTCAGTTTTACCTAATGCACAAAACTGAGATAAATAGGGTTGGATAATATCAGAAACTTTAAATCCTTTTGTACTGAGTATTGTATACGCTAAGCTTAAAGGGAGGCATAAAATCGGTGATATTTACACACACTAAAAAATCGTTTTTGGGAAATATCTTAAAATTATTAACCCAATGGGCTAGAGGCTTAGTTCGTTGCTATTTTACCAACTTCATTTCCTTTTTTAACTTTATTCTGCTTATGTTCTTCGGTTAACTGTCCCCAGTTAATAAATAAATCATTTAAAAAAAAAAAAAAGTATTCAATAAAAAAAAAAAATTGTTCAATGCACTTGCTTTAAAGCATCGATCAAAACAAGTACATATGAATGTATTACAGCTGGTTTTTAGAAATAAAAATTTGCACAATAATAAATTTATGTCAATATTTATTTTGAAAAAATAAATAAAATAACTTTTTGTAAAAAAAACTTTAGACGGAAGGCCGCTATTGTTCTGACTATAAATTCTTTGTAATTTGGAATTACTTCTATAAATGTAGGGATGAAATAATTTTTCATTTCATTTTAAAATATCACAGGTGGAACATCGCCATGAATCCAACTAAGTGCCAGGCAGTTCTATATACCCTAAGAAAAAACCATCACCTGCTGTCTGGTTAGATAGTCAACCACTATAACTACAAAAACAAGCTAAATACGTAGGTGTTACCTTTGATAGCAGACTGACTTTCAGACAACATATAGAAAGCACAGTCAAAAACTGCCGTCTAAAGATGTCTAAAATGAACTGGCTCATGAACCATCGCAACCGTCTTCCACTCCGATGCAAAAGAGCCTTATATAAAATGGTAGTGGTTCCAACCTGGAGATACGCTATCCAGATCTGGGGTATTGCGGCTCGCACGAGTCGCTCACGTATTCAGACACTCCAGAACAGGGCCTTACGCCTTATTACTGGGTGTGAATGGTATGTAAGGAATTCGACCTTGCACCACGACCTCAGACTGGAGACCGTCGAACTCCGGATAAATAAGCACACAAGCCGCTACAACGAATGGCTAAAAAGACACCGTAATAGGCTGGCAAAAGGACTCCCAACTGAAAATTCTATAAAAAGGCTTAAAAAAAGAAGATTTAAAAATCTGCTCCAACAAGCTCCGAACTGAAAGAAATCGAAAAGAAGACCGACAGAAACCTGCAATTCATAAAAATATATGTGTTATATATGTAAAATAAAGGAGAAAAAAAAAAAAAAATCTAAAATAAATGCTTCTTTAATTCAACATGATGATTTCCATGATAGATAAAATATAAAAATAAAAAATTTTTTTTTAAATTTTTTAATTTTTATTTTTATTTTATTTTTTTAATTTTAAAATTCAAAAGTGATCTCCCACTTTTAATGCCATTTTATGCATGTAAATTCACTGGAAAAAATAAAAAGTTTGTAACTCTTAGAATTGTGGACGCTATGCTTATTTTAGTGATTCGCGTCAATATTTTTATTCGTTTAGGAGATATGGCTTGTCAATGAAAAGTCTAAAAATGAAAAACCCAATTTTAAGTTATCGATAACTCGATAAAAAATCGGAATTTTTTAATTTTTGACTTGGTTACTATTGGCTAGTTGGCTAGTAGCTCAACCAAATATGTAAAAATCATCAAAATCGGAGAGGTCTAGGGAAAAAGTGGTCCGCTTCACTTATTTTCGCCGTGTTGTTATTCAGCTCCTTAAAAATATACAAAAGTGATCAAAACACAAACTTCTAGCTTTGAAAGCTAATTTCTTGCCGTCTTACAACATTAGTTGTAAAAAAATTTGTAAACTTATTATCGCAATAAATATTGAAGAATTCTTAATAATCAATACGGACATATTTTTTGGCTAATTTTTACTTTTTTGGTCCAAGTGGTAATGCCCATATAGCTTCCATATCACTCTAATAGTCCCAGATGACCGCTATCGATTAAAACTAAAACAATTTAATTGAATTATATTATTATTATTAAATTAAATCAATACCTTCACTAAAATTAAATGAAATTAAATTTCATTCAACTGTTTCCATTATTATTTTACTATTTACTAACATTAAAAAGACAAAAAAAAAATTGTTGATTATTAATCAACACCCCACAAAAAAATTATATGACGAAACCAATTGCTACGGCTTTAAAACAGACAGAAAACAGTTCTACAAATTCACTAAATTTAGGTGAACTCAAAAAAAGTGAGAACAGCCCCTTAAACTTTTTTTTGTTTATAATCCGAAAAACTAGGTAATTTAAGCTAAGTTAAAAAGTCTTAACTAAATACAATTTTTATAAACAAATCGATTTTATAACTTTTAATTTTCCTTTTTTTTCAAGCTAGTATATTTGCCAGCCCTGGTATTGACCATACGTGCAAAATTCTGACCTAAACACTCATACAAAAGCAGAAATTTATTGGTTTCAACGCTGTTCTAAATATGAAAATCAGCGCAATTAAAATTGCATGCCAATTTAGCCACGTGTGAGTGTGTGTGTGGGATAATTTAGCTCCGGTGTTAGATTCACATGCAGAGTCTGTGTTTGTGTGTGTGTGTGTGTTGCACCTGGGGCATGCATGGCGTATAAATCCGCTTTAAATGGGTACTGCATAAACAAAATGGTGGCGGCTGTCATTGGCAATGTGACGCCTTTGGCTGTCGATAATGTGAAAAATGGTTTCATAAATGAATTTTTAAGCGAGTACAACGAGGGCAACTGCGACAGCTGCTGGACTGCATCTCAACTAGCTCTCTCGCACACGCTTCGACTCTGCCTTTCTCTATCTCTCTCTGGGTCAGTTGCAGCAAAATGGCGTCAAGTTGTTTGTTGTTGTTGTTGTTTGTTTGGCTAGCTGGCCTATCTGGCTTATTGTTGTTGTTGCTGTTGTTGGCTGGCTCGTTTGCGGCTTGTTGTCGGCTAACAAATCTTGGCTCACTTGGGCTTGCCCTGGTCGCCTTTTTAACCATTACGTTAAATATTTTATGAACCATTAAAAGTTTGTACATTTTATGGCCGCTTTGCATACACACAAACAAATATACTACATGTTGAAAATGAATGAAAAAAAATGGCGGCAGGCTGACACTCATACATGTGAAAGTGCCAAACTTTGGGGATGCCGATGGCGGCTTGCAAGTATGTCACGATTTGGCCAAATGACTTGCCCAAACGCGCATAAAATACATGTTTAAGTTAATACAGTAGATACACGTAATTTTGAAAATTAAATTACAAAAATTTAAGCGAGTAAAAAGAGACTGAATTAAGTTTTTATTAAGTAAAACTAATAAATTTGTATTTATTTGTCGAAGATTATATTTATTGGAACATATTGTTACGTACCATTTTTCTTTTATTTTTGTTATTTACTAATTATTTTTATGTTTAGGGTTCAACTACTCTTTGTTAAACCATTTTAAATAATATATATACAAATTAATTAGGTGTTAATTGCGTTGCATTTCGTTAAGTTACGTAAAGTGACAAAATGTCTCATTATTTTACTTCACTCTTCTTTAGGTGAGGTTTAAGTAGGGATACCCTTTTACCATATCTGAACACGACTGTTACGTTATTATATACCTACTATTTTACGTAGTTGTGACTTATGTTACGTAATGTTACGTTATGAAGCTTTGTTTCGCTATGAAGTTCTTACGTTACGTAACGCTACATAATGTTACATTATGTTACGTTATGTTATGTTATGTTACGCAATGTTACGTAATATTACGTCTCGATACTTGATGTTACGTTATGTTACGTTATGTTACGTTATGTTACGTTATGTTGCGTTATGTTACGTTATGTTACGTTATGTTGCGTTATGTTACGTTATTATTTATTTATTTATTTATTTATTTATTTATTTATTTATTTATTTATTTATTTATTTATTTATTTATTTATTTATTTATTTATTTATTTATTTATTTATTTATTTATTTATTTATTTATTTATTTATTTATTTATTTATTTATTTATTTATTTATTTACTTTATGCTTATATAAAATTATATATAATATAATAGGAAAGATCTGGTGACCTGGCTTGGCTTGAGGTTTCTAACTGGTGCCAGCACGCGCTAAGCTGTGGCGACTGGCAAAGGTTCTGGATGCGGCCAAGACCTACCCACAGATGTTATGGCCAATTAACTAACTAAACTAACCCTTTTGGCATTTAAAATTTTTCATTGAGCACTTTAAAAAGATAGCCTGATCTCAAAAACTAATTTACTTAGATGCTTCTTACTTACCTCGTTCTTATTATCGAGCACCTACTGTACGTGGGTTGTTTACAACGCAAAGCTGACGCCATATCTAAAACTCACGACGCCGTTATGGGTAACAGTGTTAAAGCGACAACGGATACTCGGATACTGCTACAAGAACAATAACAACAAAAACAAATAAAAAAAAAACTGAAGCATTTGCTTTTATGCAGTTTAATGAATTTATGCATTATGCATTTGGTTTAGACATGCCCCTTGATGCCCCTGACCTGGTGAAAACACTTCAGCTGTTGGGTGCAAAACAATTTTAAAGATTTTCGGTACTTTACGATGAAACCAACAACAAGGAGTACCAAAATTCTGTGGCAAAAGTTTGAAGCGCCAGCGGCAAAAGTTTTCTAGCAGGCCGTTAGGCAAACAGTTAGACTGACATACTTACATACTCTACATGAATATGTGTGTTTGTGTGTGTGCAAGGACGTGCTGACTGATAATGACAACAACAACAACAACTAAAGCAGGCGCATCTACAACAAATGGCAGCTAGCAGCAGTCTGGCAGCGCTGCATTTATATGTCAACCTGATGCAAACTTTAAAGCCGTGTGAAACTTTTAATTAACAAAATAAATGTTATGGCAACGCAAGCGCCAACAAATACACATACGTTTTTGAATGTTTATGTATATAGTGTATGCTATATGCTCGTAGCTACACAACTGCAACTAAAATATACCCCGTCATATATACTTACTAATACATATACTACGCAATGCATATATATTTATGCTAAACCATTGACAGAGTTGCCAACTACTATGACGTGCAACAACATTGCCAACCAGGCATAACAGCCAAGGCGCCGCAAATTATGCTGCGTTCAGATTTTTGTGTTTCTATTTTCCACTCATTAAAAATGGCGAATATAGCAACAACTACAGCCACAGAGCGGTATAGACTGCAACTGTGGCACTACGGGGCGTATGCTTAATTTCTATGCCATTTTTTAGCTGCAAGCCAAGTTGTTAAGGTATATGCAACACGGTTGCCGCAGCGCAAGGGGCTTCAACCAGGCGATACGCACAATGCGAATTCGAATATGCGTGGCATGCAACTGCCAGATGCCACCCGCTGCTAGTTGCACTCCAACAAAAAAACCAAATTGTAAAACAGTCCGGACGACAGTGGAATACACTGTAAGCACTTAAAAAAATATTTGCGTCAAGTTGTGACTTGATAAGTTAAGGGTTATAGGCTTATTTAAGGCTAAAGAAAGGATTTACTTGCTAGTAATAGTCTAGGAAACATTCGTAGACTACTGTTTGAGCAAAAATTTTGAAATATTTGAAATATTAAATAATTAACATTGCTCAACAAAGGATTTTTTACTTATTTGCATTATTTGTCCTTTTTTGCAGCTAGACTCTTTAAAGAACAAATTTTTTTCAACTAGATGTACTTTTTAAGCAGTAACTTTATATAGAATGACAAAACTTAAGCATTCATATAAAATTTCGATAATGCGCATATTTTGATAACAGTTGCTCTCTAGCTTCTATGATTTTCAAGATCTCTTCTGAGGTGATTGGATAGAACTTAAGCAGTGTCTCCTTCTGCCTGTTTCATAAGTTACACATTTCTATAATACTCCTGATCATATGGTCACAGGGTATTAACAACAACAACTGCTATTTCTTTTACTACTACAACTGGCGCCACATATCGACGACTGTTGCTCATTTATTTTAGTTAACAGCTGCGTTGCCTCGCAAAAATAAAAGTAGGAAATATAGGAAATAAAAGCAGTGCATACTTTTGTGCGCATATTTAATGAGCACGCCAAACACGGCAACGCACAGTGGTGCTAATGAAGTTCCTGGCGCAGCAAAATTAATAACTTTTTATTTAATTTTTTTTTGTTTAATTTTCTTAAAATAATTTTCAAGGTTTTTAAAAAAATTTACAAAATTAAAAATACAAATATTTTTTTTTATAATTTTTTTAAAAATGACTATTTAATTTGACAAAAATGTAATAAAAGTCCCATATTTGGGGTCAAAACAGTTGTTTTACGTTTTCATCTAAATCAGTATTATTTTTGCAAAACCGTGATTTGCTCTTTGATGTTATTAATGGGTCCGACGATATTAACAAGCCATGACACAAGTCTTCCATAGTGTGTGCTCTTGTGTCCTCGCGTGTATGGTATCGACGATATTATTTCGCGCTTCAAGAGTCTCCTCAGACATCATTCCTATGGGTAGCGAGACACTTTGAATTATATCTGCTTCATGGATAAGGATTTTGTGTACGGACGGAGTCATGTAAAACCATGGGTATTCAGATACAAATAGCTCTGCAGTCTCCCACGAAAATACATGAAAAATTTTGGAATTTTCTTTATACCCGCAAGCCATGGTACGCAAAATTATTATTATTATTCCCAATCTCTTAATCAAATCAGCATTGTTGCAGCAGTTGTTGGAAAAACCTTCTGGCAGTATTTCCACTATTTGTATTCCCTGAACCAACACCGGAATATCAATCAAGAGCCCCATTTAATGCTGGCATTCTTTGTAATGTTTTTGAAAATAAAACGACGTTCTATTACAACTTCGCCATTTTTAATGCAATTTCTTTGTAAAATTCGCCATTTGATTTGTAATTTTTCTATGTTCATCATTACCTTACTTTTTTCTATCAATTATATGCTAACAACAGCTAAATTCTTTTTACTTTGAGTAATCTTCCCATGCCAAACTTCAAATAGCACTTGCTTTTCACCAACATGTTTTCTAAAAGCATAATTATTTGAATACCGGCAAAAAGTGGCAACTGTTGTTTGATAATTTAGATTCGAGATGGATAGTACTAACAAAAAAACCAAGAATCAAGCCGGACCCAGCCGGCCTTATGTTACTTTTACTCTAAAGAAGTTTATAGTACAAAATACAGCATATCGAAGAGGGTTTTTAAACTAGTAATTATCACTAACACACATAAGCACAGGTCACAGACGTATATTTTTTATGAAAGACATACCTTTAACTTTTTTTTCCAGACAAAATATTGGACGATATTCGAATATTTTACCTTTTTTTTTAAATTTAAAGTTTACTATTCGAAATGGCCGGAACAAATTCAATGCACTCTTTAACAGATCGCAACTGCGTGAATTTAGAGAGTCATCCAAAAAAAAAAAATACCAAAAAATCTGGTATTCTCGTAGCTATCGAAAAAGTAAAAAATAAATATCGGCTTCATTAGCAAGTTACAAAATAGACTTTTGCGGGGCTAGGAACTTCATTAGCACCACTGTGCAGCGGCATTAATAGTATATAATATACTTGTATGTTTGTGTGTGCTTTAGTGCTTGTGTGTGTGCGTGAAACAGAAAGCGAGCGCGAATTTTTGTGGCAGATTTATGCTGCTGCCGGGATTTACTAATTTATTTTTATACACTTGCTGAAGTTATATTTATTATTGCCTAATATTTGTAGCACATAACTTAAACAAGTGCGACTATAAAACACCATGTAGTCCCGACAACTGAAAGGAACTTATTAAATTTTATTGCAAGCAATTTCTTCAGATTTTGGCAACGATTTATTCTACGCGTCGAGCAAGCACCTTCAGATTGGGATCCCCTAAAATTAAAATATTTTTATATGTTTTTAAAGTTTTTACCGATTTTGGTGGCTTAAGCTTTTCCACAAAGTAGTTTGGTATAGGTAGATTTGCTAGACGAAAGGCACTAAAATTTAGTTAGGCTTAATCTATAAATGGGTAGAAAAGGGATTGTAACTTTGGGAATGTGTACATTCTAGTGGGAGATAGGGGAACCAATATCAAAAAAAAAAAAATTCAAGTAGAAGTATAGGGTCTCCTTTGACTTCGAAGAATTAACAAATAGACGGACAAAGAGTAAGGTGGACCAATTTTTGTTTTTCTTCCTTCTTAAACAATTGCCTAGTTTCTTCCAGGTATTATACATTAATTAGTTTGACAGACAATTTTTTAGAGCAAGTTGTTTCCACAAGATTCAGCTACTTTATTCAAGAATCACTTTAAGCTGGTCAGTTGGAGAAAAACACCGTTTAAGCTACTTGTGATGAAAAATTGGAACACTTTGAAAAGAATTTAAGAACGTAACGCTATTGACTGTATGCATACTATACACATAATTTAAAAAATAATTAAATAATAATAATAATTATTCAAATAAAAAATAAATAAATTTAAGCTATACTTCGCATTCTCAAGTATAGGTATATATGTGGGGTGCAACAGAAATCTCTACAGATTTTGGGTACGGTTTGAAACCAATTCTCTAGTAAATGGACGTAGGTGCCATCAAAATCTCTGTGATTTCATTTTTCGGACAATTGTTTCTGAATGTTTACGCTTTTACGAGAATGGCAGAAAAGAGCTGCTACTGTTCAAAAATTATTTTAGTACATTTAGACCACTTTTTCAACTAAATAAATTTAAGGAGTAATCTAAGAAAGTCAACTTGTTATGAGATTAGTCGATAACTTATGGCATATTTTGTAATGCCCAACGCATGAGTTTGAATGGCAACCTTACGCGCCATCAGCTGTCTGTAGCATTGTGAATGGCAAAATGCATTTGCTTACATTTACAATAAATTTTAGTTTTCTTTTGATTTGAACAATTTCTTCTAAAATTTTAATATTTATTATTATTTATTTTAATACAGATTTTTTTTTTGGAAAAATTAAAATCATTAATTAAAACATTCAATTTATGAAATTATCGAGATACAGATAGCTCAAGATAACGGATTCTTAGAATAAAATTTTTTTTATTGGTGAATTTTATTAATTCTCGAGCAAATTTAGTAGAGATTTGAAAAACGTCTCGAAGTAATGTCTATGTCACCGAGAATTGGAATTGTAGAGAAATTTAGGAGAAATTGTTTTCTTTGGCACACTATATATGTTTGTTTTAATATATTCTGTCAGTTTTCTCAAATTCAAATATATTATTATAAGTCCATGAGGAGGAGAAAAATGTCAAATAACTTTCTTATAGGATTGTCGTTGATAAAACCTTTTGACGATTTTTTCTTGCAACGTGGAAGCCGTTCATTGCACAGTGGCCTTCTTCTTATAAACTATGTTATAAAATGGCATATTTTGTTTAAAAAGCCTCTTTTTCTGTGAACATAGATTATTCAAAAATAATTAAATAATAAAAATAAATTGTGCTATACATTATATGATTCCATTCAAAGCAATTTATTCCAGCTTACTAGGTACATTTCAATGAACACAACTCCATAATTTCTTGCAAGTAGAAACGAGTTGCTCGCAACTTTTAGTCCATGAAACAAATAAAAATTATGTAAGGGTCACATACAAATTTTTGCTTTACGGAAAAAATAATCGTAGTTGTACCGTCTTCAGCCTCAGATCATTCACTTGGTCAAAGTATTAGCAATATACATTTTTTTTTTTGAGAACGCCATTTCTCTTTCTGTTGCATATTTTCCTATAAACTTAATATACTCTTTTGATCCCCAAATAATGGGTATAAGTATATAAAAGAACTTACATTCTCATTATTCCTTACGATTTGGTTTCGCACATATGTATTATTAACACTAGATGGCGCCTGCAGCTTCAATTAAGTTTCTTTGTTATTTACTTGGCATTCATTGTGCCAAAGACAATGAGTGAATGAAAACGATAATTTCATTAAGTTGCATTTTCCAACACTGACTCAGTTTTGCTGTCGTAATTCCCAGCTCGAATTTTCTACCATTCAATTTACCTTATTGGTTGCCATTGAAAGCGGCGGGTATACAGCACTTGGCCTTCCTGTGCCTAGAAGTGCAGTGCAGGTAAAAACCTTTTCGACAAGGTTGGCTGCATTTCACCTGTTTTCCTGTTTAAGTTTAATCCTCTCCGTTTGTTGGATTCTGCGTGCTGCTGCCCACTACCCGCCCACACTTAATGCAGCGAATTCAGCGTCATGTAACGGCATTGTAAATTTAAATGTAAAACTCGGTATTAATTATACAATGAGTGTTGCCTGGCTACCTATAAATGCCAGTGAATATATATGTGCGTGTTTTTTTGTATACATAAATACTTTTAAGCAGACCGATATGCATGTCGGTTATGGATATAAATATATTTATATATATATAACGTAACGTGATTTTATTATAAGCTGATTGTTGGCTCTGCGGCCTGCTCAAGTGCAAGCTCAAGTGGATAACATTTCAATTAAACTGACGTCTATATTTAAGTTTATATAAGTATGTGTATTTACATATGTACTCGTATATATGTGCATGCTGTTATGTGTGTGTGTGTGCGTATGTTTGTATGTGTAATGACTCGTCTATATCAAGTACGGCACTTGGGGCTTGGATTCGTTTAAAGTATTGCCACTTGGTATAATTTTTGTTGAAAATTTGTTTGTTGGTCCACTTATGCTTTAAACTGTTGTGGAATTAAAGTTGTTAGCAAGTTTTATATTTATGCAGATATTGCGCATACGCACTGCTGCATATGCAAAAAGGTGTGTAACACCAAACACTGCATTCCAATTGAGTTTTCATGCAATCTGTGCTAGTAGGTTATTTTTTTTTAAGCACAGTAGAGTTTAGTTCAAGCAAACACAACACAGTTTTTCTTTAGCTGCAGGAATTTGTTTAAAAAAAATTGGGTTTCAAAAATAGGAATACTTGAAATCTGCAATAGGCGTTTCGGTTGCTTATTACTTTAGTTTAATTTAAAAAGTAATAAAAAATATTTTACTTAAACAAATTTATTTTGATTTAATTTAAAAAAATTTAAAAAAAATTTAAAATTTTATATATTTTTGTATGAGATACTTGAAATTTGCAATGGGCGTTTCGGTTGCTAATTACTTTAGTTTAATTTAAAAAAAAAAATAAAATATTTTACTAAAAAAATGTATTTTTATTTAATTTAAAAAAATTTAAACTTTTAGTTCTATTTTTTAACATTACAACACCGAATCGATTTGGCTAGGAAGAGATTAAAAAGAGTTTTAACAAAAATTAGTAATTGACGTATGGGCGTGACGTTACGTGACAAAAAAAGGATAAAGCTAAGCTCAGAAAATATTTTTTTAAATTACATATTTATTAAGTAAAAAATCAGAGCAATCAGTCAGTCCCTCCGTTTAGAAGTACAACGAAAACTACGCATGGCGTTATGTTACAAAAATACGAAGTGTTCTTTGACAAGGTTTACAAAATTGCAAATTTCTGCAAATTGGGCAAGTCTTTTGGGAAAATCTTTTTTTTATACGCTTTGAAATAATGGTGGTTAATTCGGCAAGCAAATAGATCAAAGAAAACCTTTATTTATTTTATTAGCATATGCCGTGATGCTACTCAAATTGTTGTACAATTTTTTTTTTTTTTTTTTTAACTTAAATTTCAGAGTCAAAGTTGTTTTTTTTTTTGTAATTTTCTCCATAATTAAGAATAAATGTTATATAATCTCAAACACAATAGTAGGTTTCGATGGAAACTTGCTGTTATATTTATATTGTATTAATTATTATTTAGTAAATTTACTTATGGTTAAATAAAGACAAATTGTAAATAAAATTAAACAAAAAAAAAAAAAAAAATATAACCCGACTACCAATATTATTACATTAATGTTAATATTTAAGTAGAAAAGGTATTAAAATCATTTTGGTTACAGCATTAATAAGTTGATTGAATATATTTCATTTATTGGAAAAATAATGATAAGATAATTTTAAAATATGATAAATAGAAGTGCTTCAAATTCAAATATTCAAATCTGAGGAAAAGATGAAATTTTAATAATATAGGGTCAGCCATCTGTTGGTTTGGTTGTTAAACACCCATAATTCGAAACACACCCGTCCAAAGTGTATCATTTAACAAAAGAACAACGCGTAAAAGTGGTACAGTTGTACTATGAAAATGGTTGTTCTGTGAAACAAACATATTTAAGGCCAGTGTCGACGAATCGCCAGGAACATCGAAGCCCACGGACCATTATCAGCGTCGCTTATTCGTTCAATAGATGGGAGAACAGCCAGATGAGTTTTCGTCCAAAAAAGAAAAGACATCGAAAATTACGATGTTCGCATATGAGCCTGTAAAGCCAGCGATATTATTTTTCATACACAAAAACTTTGATTTTGTACATACATTTGCCCAGTTTTGACGGAAACATACGAATAAAATGAATTAACAAACAAATCAACAGATGGCCCACCCAATATGTTGTATAAATAATTTTATTTCATTTTCTGTAAAAATACCAATAAAAAAAAAAACAAAATATAATATTTACTTTAAAAAAGCGTTACTTAAAAAAAAACAGAAAAAAGCGAAAAAAATCTTGCTTGTATAGTGCCGTGACGAGTTAAATTAGAAAACTGAAACTTTAAGTATTATTTTTTCACAACATTTTGGCATTTCCTTATAACTTTTAAGGCAGATGAAATTTTGCACCCGTTCTCTCATAATATTGCATTTTATTTGTAGTAAGCTTGGGTTACCAAAGATTTTATTTTATTTTTTTTTTTAAAGTTCAAATTGAGTGGCAGCCGATGGAGCTCACACAGCAAAGTAACAAAAACTTTCGTTTTTCATTGAAATTACAATTTTTCATTTGATCAAAAATCTTTTTTTTTTTGTACGAGAGTTATTTACCACTGTACCATTAATCTAGGTAAAATGTAAATGTTTAAAGTTTATATTAAAATATGCTTAGAACATAAAACAATGCGTTTATTATACTCGTAATGTAAGTATTAATATCTTAACACTAACTGCCAACATAGCCCGGATACTTATATACATTTTGCTTGCCAATCCTGTGCATAACTTTCAATTAATATTTACTGTACTCATATTAAGTATACGTATCGTTGGCCATACCCAACCACAGCTGCCGCACTGTTTATTGTTTTTAACAACAGTTTCCTGGCAGCTCAAATGCAGCTGTCGCATTAACCATAGTCCGGTCGCGGCCATTTTGTAACGCCGCCTTCATTGTCTGTGGCAATGGCTGCCGCGATGGCCGCGAAAGCTGACGCTAACGCCGACTGTGACGCCAACGCGGATGCCACCAAAAGCTTTAACTGAAGCCAGTTTTCTGCTAGCTGTTTGTTATTAAAATACATAAATAATAAGCTGCATGTCAGCGGCTTTTGCTTCTCTTATTGTACATAGTTCCTGTTGTTGTTGCTGTTGTTGTTGGTGTAGTGTATTGTTATGGGCAGGCACTTATATTGGCCACATGCCGCGCCCAGCAGTCCACAAAGTGGCAACGTCAGCGTCGCCGCCCAGTCTTTTGCTTTTGGTCAGTTTCAATTTATCTAGCTGGCATTTATTTTTTGTTCTCTTACACTTCCCGTCTAAATCTCTCGCTAGCACTTTCTACTCTCTCTCTCTCTCACATTGTCTCTATTTCGCTCAGACAGTCAAATTAGTTGAAGCCACCTTTATTTCATATTCCACGCACTAGTATTTCTTGTCCTTCACTTTGCTTTGGTTACGAGGGCAGTTTTGAAAACTCCATAATGTTCGAGATTTCTACTCTGTCCTTCGAAGAAAATGTAATATATTGTTCTTAAGATGACAGCCTGGGCAAACAAACTCACCTGGCAACTAAATAGTTGATATGGTAGCGACAAATACCACTGCACTATGGGCCCATATTGGCCTATGTGGACAAAATTGTCTCATTTCGATACTAGATTTTTTTTAGATATGTGATCTGAAAAAACTTACAATACTCTCAAATATAATTAAGACCCTAAAATATCTGTACGTTTTGAAGATAATTACAAAATGAAACAGTCAATCCGATTTTTTGACTTTTTTTAAATTACAAAAAAAACATTATTTTAATTTAAGTGCCATAGAGGACTAAATTTCCTTTTTCTCCGCCAGATATTTGTCGGACCGCTTCTAATGGGAAGACTGAAGAACAGATGCTCCAATCATCCCGTGCGATTTCCCCTTCAAGACTGACTAATTATGTATACTCTATTCAAAAGATGACACAGGTGCGACTCTAAAAATTTACTAATAAAATAAAAAAAAATTGAATTTTTTAAACTCTAAAATCAGGTAATATAGGCGTTACAGAGTCATTGGAAGTCGAAAAAAAGAAAGAAGTGAAGAATTCCAGTTAAGTAGCCCCCCGTTTTATATAAATTCAAATAAAAAAAAATCTCCCAACTGAACAAGAATTTACTGAAGATACTGAAAATATACAGAAAAAAACACCCTATTTCGCAATAAAAACGTTATTAATTATAGAATTCAGTAACCTATTAAACTGCTCTCGCATATTCCGGTATAAAATATTTTCATTTTCTTTCTTATTTTGATTATTTCCTTTTTTCTTTTTCAACTCTCACACGTTTTGTTTGCCATGCGTGCAAGATTTCAATTTTTGTCTGTCCGCACCATTTTTCTTTTGCCATTTTACAGTTATCTGTTATCTGTATTTCGTTTTTCATTTATCATCTGTTGTATTGTCGTTGTTTTTGTTATTATTATGGTCTTGGTTGTTCGTCTGTGTTCTGTTTGTTTGTTTTGGTTTTTTGTTGGCAATTTTTCATCTGCCTTTTATAACTAGCATATTAACCCAACGAATTCAATATGTAATGTCATATATACATAGATACATATGTATATACATATATATATGTATATATGTTTGTCTGCAGCTTTTTTATTTGGTTTGAATTGCTTTTGAAAAACACACAGAATATAAAGAGTTTACAAATTGAAATATGCATGTTGGCTGGCAAAAATCAATTGCGATTGCATTTTAATTTTAATTTGAATAAAATTGTTTTTAACTTGTATTTAAAAGCTTTATTTTAAAGTGCATTAAATTGAAAGGTACTTCGCTAAAGTGACGCCATTTTGAATTCACTTGTAGACTTTTTATGTCCTCATTTCGGCATAATTCGTCAAGGTTAACGACACATCAGCAGAACATAATCATCGTCTTGAGTTGGTGGAAACACGTGGTACAGTAAACGCGCAAAAAATGCGACAACTGAGAGCTTAAGTTAAAAAAAAATCAAAATGAGCTAGATGAAAGCTTAACAGCGTCTTTCAGAAGACGTTTTGTGATTGTTTTTTAAATCATATATACCTTATGAGTCAAAATATATGGAGTAAGGTATTTCCGACTTTAGTGCACCCTGAGAATACCCACACATTAGAACCGTTGCAAACATTAATTTTAATTAATTTAAATAATTTCAACTTTTTAGTGGAAAGTCTGGGGAGTAAACAGTAAAAAGCTTTTGCAGGGTACCTGGCGAGATACTATTGGTGGCTATGTTCTTCTAAAAATTAAAAATTGTGGTCACAAAAAAAAACGAATTTTAAAGAAATAGTAAGAAAAACTTTTGAAGGGGACTTGACAATTACCAAAAATCTGAGTTTTGGTGCTGTGCTTTTTTACAAATAGATTTCCATAACGTTGTTCACTAGAATAACGGGTTCAGACTCGAAAATTTTTACTAATTCAAAAAGCTTTGAAATTTTTCATAGATAAAGGCAAATGTTAAAAAATTAAAAAAATGTATGTAAAATAATTACAAAGTCTGTGAAAGAAAATAATTTTAATATATTAAGTTCGCATATTGAGTTCGCATATTCAGTAAAAGCACTGAAGGCCACATTGGTTGCAGCGGCACGTATTTCAACATCGAGACAGGCACCGGCTCAATTACCCATGTTACAACAAGCTTACATATTGAACAGCTTGTTACACCAAAGCGACGTAAGTGGCAGTCTTACAGATCGTCGTCTGCTAAGCAAACTCACCAGGGCACTAAAGCTCGAAAAAGAGCATTCCCAACTCCGGTAGACAGAGCAACTGTCGCCAACAGGTACAGCATACCCACAAACCTAAGCCTCTAACCGAGAAAAGTCTATAGTCGTAATGATACCGAAGCCAGGTAAAGACAGGTCACAGCCGTTAAGTTTGCTATCGTGCCTGTCAAAATTATTTGAAAAGCTGCTGTTGATGGGTATTGCCCCTCATCTGAGAACACACAACATAACTCCAGCTCATCAATTTGGTTTTCGAGAAAGCCATGGAACAATCAAGCAGGTAAACCGCATAACTTCAGAGATTCGTACTACGTATTCTCAGTGAGATGCAACGAAAACCACGAAACCAAAAATCGTCAGATTTTGCCATAGAAGCGGGAGTGCCACAAGGCAGCGTACTCGGACCAACATTGTACGTCTTGTACACTGCAGACATTCCAACAAGCCTGCGACTGACAACCTCAACATTTACCGATGATACTGCGATTCTTAGTCGCTCCAAATGTCCAATGCAAGCAAACGCAAATCTTTCTGTTCATCTGGAGGCCAAAGAGAAATGGCTATCAGATTGGCGTATCCAAATAAATGAACAAATATGCAAACAAGTAACGTTCACTCTAAATAGACGAACTTGCCCGCCTTTGGTACTGAACAATACGCAAATTTCACAAGCTGATGAAGTATCTTGGCGTCCACCTCGGTATGCGACTTAATTGGTGAAACCATATTGAGGCCAAGAAAATTCATTTAAAACTAACAGCTAGCAGTCTCCATAATCTATTATGTGTTCGAACTCCTCTTTGTCTGGACTATAAGTTTTACTCTACAACTCAACTAAAAAGCCAAACTCGAGCAGCAGCAACATAGACATCATACAGTGAGCACAATCCAAAATCTAGAGAACTATACTGGGGCAGCCTGGTATATTAGAAACGATCACATCCACAGAGATCTGAATATTCTATCCGTTAAAGATGAAATAGCGCAGCAGAAGGGGAACTACAACATTAAACTCTCGACGCACCCAAGCCATCTGGCAAGAAGCTTAACCAGAGTTAGTAGCCGAGCCCGACTCAGGCGAAATGATCTTCCAACCCAGCAATAAATCCTCAGGGCGCTGCAAAACCAGTCACGCCAGACTGTTAGTTAAGTTATTATAATAAGATTTAATCACGTACTATAAGTCTCTGTTAGAGAAGATCCTGTGGCCATCGGTAATCTCTATTAATTCAAAACACCGCCGAACAGTTATTAATAGTGATCCCCACGCTCCACCTAGGGGCGACTGATAAAATAGTCAGTCAGGGAAATTATTATTATATTAGAGAAGAACTAATAAATAAAATGCAAATAAAAAAAATAAAAAAAAAATAAAACGAATTTTCTTTTTGAAGACTGGATTCGGGTGAATCTTATCACAAAATAAAATGATTAAAAATTTCAGATCGTATAATTTTAATCAAATTTAAAAATTGTAGCACACCGGAATATAAAATATATTTTTTAAGCATTTCACTTACTTTTACTTAGGTTGTAACCTTAAAGAAAAATGTTGGATTAGTAAAAATGTTATGATCCTTTTTTTTACTTTGCAATTTTTTTTTTGATATTTTAAATTTATTTCAATTTTTCATCCAAAATTTGAACGAGTACAACCAGAAGTTTACAAAACGAAAACAACTTAGTCTTAAGCAGTCGGACTCAGACTTTAAAATTTATTTTGGTGAATTGGGAATCAAGTGATATTAAAATGAATCCGATTAGTTAATTTCTTTTCGTTTTCCGGAGCCTGACTATCTTTTCTGAAGTAATAATTTATTTTTTAAACCTTGACCTTATTGGCTTTTTATACTCATATATATCATATCTTATTTAGACAATTGGCGGCTGGGTAGGATCCGAGATGCGGGAAACTCCCCCTAAATATTTTGAGACAATTTTCTGTTGACGAGATGATTCCAATTGTGGCTAATAGTGCCAGATAAGTATAGCAAAACTCTTTTTATTTGCAAAGCCCCTTAATTAATCAAAATCGAATTTGAATCTTTAAAATATTCAATAAATAAAAGCAAATTATAATTATTAAGACTATACAAAAATACTAAAAAAAAAAACTTAAAATAAAAGGATTGAAAATTAAAAAAAAAACTAAGACTTAGCTAACACTATCACCTCGAATTGGAACCATTCCGCATCAAAATTGGCTTGTGGATTTCAGAAAATCTCTAACGTAAACTATCAGACTCCCAGCATAGAAGCAGATTTATTTTTTCCTTCTTCTCTGGTTGGCTGGTTCAACTTTTTGAGTTTCTACTGTATCATACTCTTACTAACTATACATATTAAGTTTATGTAGCTGACAGTTGGCCAGCCAGACGCAGGCAGCCATAAAATAGCTTACACAAATGTCCAGCCCATTGGCCTGTCATCATCCCTAGCCCTGAGCTGGGAGCACCCAGCACTGCCGCTCTCACCCAGAACTACCTACCATAACATTTAAAGTCAAATTACGGCAAATGGTCGCAAAGTGTGTGATTTAAATGCACTTGGGCGACACTTTAAGACGCTCAATTGCTTGGTTTATTGTGCGGCGGCCATAAAATTTCGGCCAAGAGCAAGTTGAAGCTGGAGTTGTTGGATTTTGGAACATCGATGCAAAAGCCAAGCAATTGACGCTTAAGTCACGTTTGTCACATAAACTCTCCATGCTGTTAGCCTTGCCACCCCACACCAACCACTGGCAAAGAGCAACTACCAAATAGTGACGGGTCTGGCAGCTGGTCAGCGTTTGTGGAACCAGTAAGCAACTATTATTATTAAGTATACGCTGCAGGGCAGGGTGTTGAAATGTCTCTGTAAGTGTAAGTTTGTAAATCCATTAGCTTTAGATTTTGTTCAAATTTTATGACACTTTTCATAGAGCGCATCAAGTTTTTGTGTTTTTGTTGTTTTTATGCTTGATGAAGATTTTTTCAGCTGACGCGCAGAATTTTCGAAGTTTCGTCGAAAGTTTGTGTAAATTTTTATGACGCACTCAAATTGGACAACTGACATAGGGACACCTCTATGGTAGTTACTTGTCAGCAAAAACAAAAAAAAAAGCAACAAAAATTAATTTTGTATTTTATGTGCGCCAAAGGACAGCAGCAGGCACAGCAGTTGAGCATGCTCCAAAGAATTTTGTTTGAAATTAAAAAACAGAAGCTATTTCCATAAAACAATTTATGAGTGCTATAACATTGACCTTGCCACCAATACTACTGGACTTTTGAGAATAACTTAAGTACTACTACTAAACATAGTGATGTTCCCAACATGAGCCGACCGTAACCACACGTTATCGGAGTACGGGTTACCCAAGCTTTATCATAAGAAATTAAACATCTCTATGCATAGGGATAATACGAGCGAGCCGTCTGATTCCCTGGGTCACATATCAAATGGAGTACACCTCTTTCAAATACCTACAGAGCATCTGGATGAGACTGCGTTATCCTCAGCTTTGCTTTAGCTAACGGGTAGAATGGGTTTTTTTTTATCTATTTGGTCCGTTTCGGGAAGGTTTCTATACAGAATATGTTTTCGACTGAAGAATTGGTTTATTAGAAAGGCGTGTTAATTTTTTTTAAGGTCACATATTTTTCAACCGAATTCCATCCTCACAGCATTCTATTGAAGGGTTAGATATAGTCCTAAGCCATATTTCATCTCAAAAGCTTTTCGGCAAAAAGCTAAGTACATCGTTAAAAGTTTTGGAAACCGTCGTAAGCTTTTTAGAGACACATTTTTCAGTTGATAAATAAATTTTATGTAAAACCATCTGTAGATTTTTGATAAACCTTCATTACTTTTATTTACAGCCTGTACCCTTAGAGTCAAGGAAATTATCAATTTGTGGTGGCGTGGAAGACCAGGTCAGGTCTGGACTATACGGTGGTTGTGATAGAACATCCCATCCAAACTCTTGGAGCTTCTGACGCTTCATTAACGATGAGGGTGGCCTAGCGATTCTTGATGGAATACAACACCTTTATCATAATTCTGGCCACTTCTGGTCGATCGCTTGCTTCAATCTGCTTAGTTGTTGACAGTAGAGGGCCGAATTGAGTGTTTGGAGCAGTTTATAGTGGATGATGCCCTTCCTTCTCCACCAAAAACACAGCAAATCCTTCTTGGCTGCTAATCCGGGAAAAGGGTCTATTTCGTCTATAATTTGGTTCAAAAGGTTATTTTGCGTCAATTCATACTATACATCGAGCTACTTCTCGAGACCAGCGTGATGCAAATGGTTCCAAATGGTTTTCTGGCTAATATTCAGTTCCTGGGCCCATGATTAATTTTTTTAGGATTTTTTTTTTATTTTTAAACATTTTTTTTTTATGCGAAAATTACTGCGAAAAACAAAAAAAATAAAAATTTTTTATCTGCTAGAATTGTAAAAGTTATGTTTATGGCACCGCGCTCGTTCGCCATAGTAAACATTACGCCGAGAAATGTAAAATAAGCATAACTCCTCGGAATTGAAAGATAATAAGCTCAAACTTGACATAAGTGTTCGTTTTGAGATTCTAAAATCAATTTAAAAAGTAACATTTAATATCAAGACCTCGTCACCAGATATTTAAGGTCAAAGGTCACAAAAATTGGTTTTTTGCCAATTACATTCTAGCCGTGGTTTAACACTTTTCCAAATGTTATAAAAAGTCGATGAAAAAAGTGGTCCGCTTCACTTATTTTGGCCCATTGAATTTTCTCTTTTTGAAGTAAAACTTTTTAGGCGGCATTGTGATTTTTGCATCATTGTGATGGCAGCATTGTAAATTTTTATGGGAGTAACTTGGAAATTTTGTTAGCTCGAAAAATGTTAGTTTCGGTTCGTTTGTTGTTGTTTGTTGTTTGTAAAGCACGCAGCACATGTGTTTGTATGTAAAGCCTAGTACGCAGCAGTGTAAAACCGCGTGAAAGAAAAAAGTGCTACTTATTTTGTGCGCAAACAAAAATTGTATTGGTAGAGTTTGTGCCCTAACAGTGCTACCCATGTATGGGCAATTGACATGTAGATGGCGCTAATACCTAAGTATAAAAATCAGCTGTTTGTTTATTTTGTTTACAGTTTCAAAGTCTCGCTGCTCCTTGAAAAACAAGCCAGCGCAGCGCCTATCTATAATCATATTAAACAGCAGTGGGCGCGAAGGTGCTGATCGTAGCGCAACGCTTGGTAGGCACGGGTAGAATTTACAGCGTTATATCTTGGGAACTACTAGAGATACATGTGTATTTCTTTGAGATCTACAATTTTTTGATACACACCAAAAACAAAAACGGGCAAGGGGGTGGTGAAAATTACGAAAAACTGCGTTTTAATCAATTGGCGGCCTCTACCGCCGAAAATATGAACTTCTGGGTATACCTTCCAATACAAATAAAACTCGAAATTTAATTTTGATAGTTTTTTCACTTGACAGTTTTTTTGTACGACTTATAGAATTCGAGATTCGATGGGCCGACACAAATGTCAAAATAACGGTAAACCCTACAGGCCACCATTTTGGCTTTAGACTTTTTGCATGGTCCTTAATACATTAAGCAAGAGAAATTCCAGTGTTTTCCAGGTCAAAACCTATTTTTACTGTACTATAAAAGCAGCGTAGAAAAAAATTTTACTTCAAACGTGTGGATGTACTGCACGTGAATTTTTTTACCTATATTTTGAAACACTGTAGCACAAAACTGGCTTTACCAAACAAAAACTGACCAAGCTCTTTTTTGAAGCGTAATGCCCCCTTTAAATGACCCGATGCCAAATAGACATCGTGAGATATGGCCTACTAAAGAAATCTAGCGAGCCTCCGGGAACTTTTTTTTTTTGTTCCTCTTATTACTCCTCCAGGGAGCTTAGGGCTTCTACCAGAACTTTCCACCGGACTCTGTTAGGCGCAGTTTGCTTTGCTGTGTCTCAGCTGATGTTGTGTAGGGACAATTCGTTAAGTATTGTACGTCGCCAGGTTGCCTTCGGTCTTCCCACTCTTCTACTTCCTTGAGGGTTCCATTCCAGGGACATCCAGACAATGGCGCTTCGATCTTTCCTGAGGGCATGGCCGATCCAACGCCACTTGCGTGTTCTTATCTCGGTGCCGATAGGAACTTCACTTGTACAGTGCCATAGTTCTGCGTTTGATATCCGATTGGGCCAGAAAATCCCGCATATAATCCTTAGGCACTTGTTGACAAATGACTGCAGTTTCGACATCATTCTTGGCGGGGTCAGCCACGTCTCGCTGCTGTACAACAGGATGGATATTACGCATGCATTGAAGATTCGCAACTTCGTTCTTCTGCTTATTTGCTGGTTTCTCCATATGCGGAACAAGCGTCCAAATGCTGATCGCGCTTTGTTGAGACTATTCTCTATATCCTCATCCACCCCACCACAGGTGCATATTGTGGTACCAAGGTATGAGAAGCTATCGACAAAGTCGATAGTGTTCCCGCAGATGGTTATGCTACCTTGGCTGGTGTGGTTGAGGCGCATCGCTTTGGTTTTGGATGCGTTTATTGAGAGTCCAACTTTGCTGGCCAGGATCTCGAGGTCATTCGCTTTGGCTTGGATATCACTAAGTTTATGAGAGATGAGGCATATGTCATCCGCGTAATCCAGGTCTTCCAAGTGACGGGTGAGACTCCACGTAATCCCACGCCTGGACCTGCATACATCTGTCATAACCTCGTCAACTAGTGTTTGTTTGGAAAGGTGCACTAATTTTCCCATTGTGTAGTACCGCCAAGTCAGCATCATCATACATTGCTTTTATTATCGATACGATGTTGACTGGCACTCCTTTCCTCGCCAATGCCCGCCATATCGCCGCTCTGTCTACTGAATCGAAGGCCTTCTTGAAGTCGATGAACAGGAGGTACAGCTGTGAGCGCCACTCCACAGCTTGTTCGGTTATTATGCGTAGTGTGTTAGCCTGGTCTACGCAGCTCCTGTGTGGTATGAAACCTGCCTGTTCATCGCGTATTGTTGGCTCAATTTTTTTCTTGAAGGCGGTCATTCAGTAGGGTTGCTAGTATCTTGTAACTAGTGTTAAGCAACGTTATTCCTCGCCAGTTGCTGCAGTCGCTAAGGTCTCCTTTCTTCGGTAGCTTGACGATGATTCCACTTTTCCAAGATGAGGGCACACACTCAGTCTCCCATATACGAGTGAAATGTGGGTGCAATGTTTCGGCAACTAGCTGCGTCTCCAACTGGAGCAGTTCGGCAGGTATCCCGTCGACTCCAGCTGATTTATTGCGTTTTAGTTTCCTAATTGCGTTACCAATTTCTCTCACTGACGGGGGTGTGGGTGGTATCCTGAGGTTGTTGGTGGGTGCGACGTCTCTGTAATCCTCATGGTTGCTGCTTCGTGGCTCATTACAGCTTATCTCCATGAAGTGTTGTCGCCATCTCTGGATTTGTGCATCATCGTTCGTTAGGAGGTTATCATTTGAATCCCTGATCGGGAACTTTTTACTTTTCCCAATATTCAAAAACTGCTAAATGCAATATAATATTTTATTTTGCTACAAGCTACATGTTCAACATCTATCAACAGTCATGTTAATAATGTTTTGCAATTATTTTTTTGGAATATTAATTTATTTTATACATAAAATACATTTTTTTTTTTATATTCATTTTTATTTGCAGTTCTATAATTAATACCAAAATGCCAGAATTGGTTCTGCTCCAGAGAGTTGAAACAAATAAAATATAAATAAATACATATAAATATAAAATAAGCATTACTTTATAGTCTAATAATAAATAAGTAAAAAGGAATTATTATTTAAACTCTTGCTCATTTTTAATAATCGAATTTTACTATTATAACTAATAATGATGATTTTTTAGCTTCTCCTGCCCGATCCAACGCCATTTACGGCGTTTAATCTCAACCAGCGCCATTTGTTGATTTGTCCTGTTTCAGAGAGCTTCATTTCATTTTCGCTCGGGCCAAGATTTCTATTTTTGTGTCGATGCTTCTCGAGCCTCTCCACGTCTCGTATCCGTAAAAAAGTATCGATCATTGGACTCAAAAATGCGAAGTTTGGTTCTAATCGATATGTGGCTGGATTTCCAGATGTGGCTGAGAATGCCAAAGGAGGATTTGGCTTCATTCATTCTAGCGGTAACGTCTTGGTCAGCTCCACTTTTACTAGTGATAACATGTTCAATGCTCTCCTCTTCCAGACGGATCACTGGATGTTGAATGGAACAATAACCGCTGCTCATGAGTTTCGTTTTGTTGACATTAATTTCGAATTTTTTTTTTTTTCTTTTTCTTCATGAATTGCAGCAATATTAAATTTTTTATATTTGAATTTGGCTTATGAACTTATATAAACGTTATCTACAATGATACATACCTACCTAACATAAGCTCGGGTAGCGATTGAGCCATGTCCTTCCGTCTGTACGCCCAGATCAAGGTATACTTATTTCAGGTAGCATACTCCGGTGAAGTCGCTTAACGAAAGCTAAAAATTTTTAGTTTCGTTGCGACTGCACATGAGGTAGGCTGTCACGCATATTATTATAATATGTACGCGTTCTCTCTCTCTTGCTTTTTCTTGCTCTCACTAAAATTGGTGACGACGTCGGCAGCATTACTCTACCTTAGATAAGTATACCTTCCGCCCAGATCTCAGGAACCACAGTGGTGGGCAAAATTCATACAAACAAACATTTCTTTGTGTGAGTAAGCAGCGCAGTTAGAGATTTCGCACACTTAGACCGTGCGTGTGCCGTCTGCGCTGCGGCAGATTTTGGTGACTTACCTTTGCGAGTTATATAAATTGAGAGACTGCCCACCACTGCTTTAAAAGCAATGAAAATTTTTATGTTGAGCATAATCTTTCTTAAAAGCTATTATGGAAATTCAATAATTTTGGGCATGAAAACACAATCTGGGACCACAGTGCGCAGGTGCGATTGATTCGAAATACCAATTATCATAGTAAATATATTTTTAGTATTGCTAATGAACCTCGTTTTGGTGTTGGAGTTTTAATCATATTATACTTTAGTTCAGGTTTTATATAACTTAGTAAGTTAAATTGAAACACTTTTTAAAAAATATGCTATTAATTAATTAAAAAAAAGCCATTCATTCTCTATAAACTTTAACCACTTTCCACTTTTTTATACCCCGAGTCTTAGGGAAGG
Organism: Chymomyza fuscimana; assembly: GCA_949987675.1. Classification (NCBI taxonomy): domain Eukaryota; kingdom Metazoa; phylum Arthropoda; class Insecta; order Diptera; family Drosophilidae; genus Chymomyza; species Chymomyza fuscimana. The sequence continues at coordinate 44,420,078 of OX465088.1, read as the reverse complement.
GGTATATTAAGTTTGTGAATCTGTGTATTAGATACAAAAAGGAGACTCAGAAGATTCCTCAAAATTGCCTCCAATATGGTTTGAGGATGACAAAAATGTATCTAGACAATAAAAGCTACAGTAACCCAACTTTACGTTTGGACTTATTATGTCTTATGTTCGTTAATCAGTTTCTCCATCTATCAGTATGTATGTCCGCCTGTGTCTTCGATAGTATAATATAATATAAATAACAACTTTTGTTGTACTAACTAGCACCAAAAAATTTGATATCTAAGATAATGTGAACCTAATAAGCATTGAAACGTTGACTTTCTCCAAAAATCATTGCTCACGTGTGCAGGGTATCAGAATGTCGCGCACCTCTCGACTGATGCAATTTTGTTTATTTTAAACTACAATTTGTATGTCCATATTCAAAACTCATGTGGAACCAATTTAATAAGTTCTGTGTTTTTAGATTAAATACAAAAAAAGGTATATATAACAAAGCAACTTTGTGAATATTCACATATTTGAAAATGAACTACAAGTCTGCACTTCTTTCGGTCACAGTATTCCTTATTGGAGTTGCTGAGTAAGTATTTTGTAATACGAGTTAATTCAATAATTTTATGGAAACTCTCTGCTTCCCATAAAGTCCATGTACGATTGGTCCTTGTCCTACTCGTTTTCCTGGATAAGCAATGAAGAAATTTCTGCTAACAAAAATATGGCGTAATAAAATTTAAAGCCGGACTTCGGATAACATATAATTATGGGTTTTATATTGTATATGGGCGTTATTCGGCTTTACTTTTTATATTTTCATCTGAAACTAGAAAAAGCTGTGCGTCTTGGAGATGCCTATATGGACCAATTCGATTCGACTAAATATAAGCATACTTGAGTATTGGAGTGTACATATATTTTCTTTGTGGAAAAGGGTACATGGTATTCCACTGCTAGACATCTTGTAACGAACCTCTGGTTTGGCCAGAACAACGGTTTGGTAAATGTCACAACAAATTTATAATTTGCTGAGTCTTTTTATATTCAATTAAATTCATCTTTATTGAAATAACATTTTCATTAAAAATAAGGTAAAATTTAAAATTTTAGTGTTTAGGTGTTTTTTACCTGTTCATCTATAATATCATTGACATTATGCTCATTTCCGAAACTTAGAAACAGAAACAGAAAAGACTTATATAAAGATACCAAAGTACGATATTTACTACACCAATCATCCTGACGAAAAAGCACAGGGAGGCACAGCAATTATTATTAAAAAAAACTATAAAGTTGGAGAATTGGAGGGCCATAAAATGGAACACATCCAAGCGACTACAATATCCATCACTGGCTCAACTGGTGCAATTAATATATCAGCTGTTTATTTCCCACCAAAATTCAATAACACGAGAGATCAATATCTTGACTATCTTAAATCAATTGGAAACCGGTACCTAGCAAGAGGAGTTTACAATGCCAAGCACAATATGTGGGGATCTAGGCTAACCACCGCAAAAGGACGACAATTGTATGAAGCTATTAAGTATAATAACAACCGTGTATTAAGCACGACATATTGGCCAACTGACACTAAGAAACTCCCCGACGTAATTGACTTTTGTATAACTTAACAATAAAATCGACCTATCGTCAGATCACTCACCAATCATAAGAACGCTTCATGGTGAACCAGTCGATAAAAATTGCAGCTCGCTTTACAACCATAAGACAAACTGGAATTTATTTCGTGATATACTTCAAGAAAATATGGAAACAAGGGCCTCATTAAAATCCAGCACTGAACTTGAATCTGCAATAGTATACCTAAATGACAACATAATAAAAAGCAGTAACACAATCGACACCAGCATTAAATCCTATAACAATGAATAAAACCCCGGCTTTTATTAAGGAAAAGAATAGACAAAAACGACATCTAAGGAAAATATGGCAACGCTCCAAACACCCAGACGATACAAACCGCGAGAAAGCTGAGAATTTAGCAGAACACTTCCAAACAATATTTACAAACAACATGGACAATGAAGACAATGACCCTCCAGATTTAAATGACAGCCCTAACTGCGCACTACAAAACACGACAAAAGATGAAATAAATTATTACATAAAGAAACTTAAAGACAAAAAAACACCGGGATATGACCAAATAAGCCGAAAAATATTAAAGGAACTACCAGACGTTATAATCAACTACCTAAGAGATCTCTTTAACGGAATAATCAGACTCTAATACTTTCCAACATTCTTAGAAGCTATTTAACTGACAGATACTTTTATATAAAATATGACGATGAGTGCTCCGAAATTATGGCAGTAACAGCAGGACTACCCCAAGGCAGTGTGCTACGGCCCATACTGTACCTGTAGGTATCACGATTGACTCAAAACTCACTTGGAAACAACACATTTTGAACAAACGAAATGAAATGAAAAATAAATTCCGAAAACTTTACTGGCTACTAGGAAAACAATCAAATTTAACACTATATAATAAACAAGTAATATATAAATAATAAGACCAATATGGACATACGGTCTAGAAACATGGGGGACAGCCAGTAATTCTAATCTACAACTAATACAGAGAACCCAATCCAAGATGCTTAGAACAATTACAAATGCAGACTGGTACATAAGAAATTACGATATAATTGACATTGATCTTGACATAGAGACAAATGAGGCAAATACCAGAAATAGAATTACTACCAAGAAGGCTTAAACGCAAGACGCCCACGGAACTAGCCCATAATAGAACATATCAAATATTAATAGCAAAATTTAAAAATTAAGATAAATACATAATGTGCTCTTTCAATGGAAAGGGGCATTCTTTTTCCAAGCCCCCCAATACCAATTACTTATTGTTAATTTATTTATTTATTTATTTATTCTCTAAAGTTAAAAATATACATTGTGAGATCTAATATAAATAAAATGAAGAGATTAGGCTTCTAGCCATTCCTACTTAGATAGTAATAACATTTTTAACAAATTATAGAACAAAATAGATATAATATTTTAGAGGGCAAAAAATTTAACAAAAAACCCATGAAAAAATAACTAAACTAAAACCTAAATAACTAACTAACTAACTTAAGAACTAACTTAACTCTAAGGGATTTGTGACTTATTGTTAATAAATTAACAGATTGTAATATTAAATGGAACATGCCTAACATATTCAACTTTTTGTTCCCAATCTATACCTTCATTATCAAAAGTTAAAAACGACTGAGGTAGGTAGTCTGGTTTTCTTCTTCTGCTAAAGTCAGCCTGTGTTTTGGCGGTTTTAACAAGAATATTCCATTTCCTAAAGTAACTCAGCGAATCGTTAAATGCTTGTTGAAGATTGTCAATGAGACTTTTTATATTTCAAATAAAAAAACGTATTTGCTTTAAGTTCAAAAAAAAAAATATCACAATATCGCAATTCTCTTAGGCCTAGCCCGAACGCTCACTATTTTACACAAAATAATATTTTTAGCAAAACAAGCCTAACAATGTCCAATTAAACAAATTTAATGATAATATATTTATAGAATACCTCTGCCATCAAATTCGGCTTTTAAGCTTATGTAAATCTAATCTCCAATGAAACATTGAATTTTTCACGAAACCTACTTAGCATAAGCTAATATGAAACTGTATATTATATAGACTATAAGAGATGACTCAGAAGATCCTTCAAAATTGCCTCCAATATGGTCAGGAGTACGCAAAAAATGTGTCGAGACAATGAGAGCTATAGTAACCAAACTTATGTTCGTTAATCTGTTCGTCAGTCTGTACTATAAGTGCTAAGATATCCAAACTTTTTTGTACTAACTAGCGCCACAAAATTTGCTATGTAAAATCATGTGAACCTAATAAACATTGAAACGTTGACTTTTTCTTAAAATTATTGCTACAAAGCTTGGTATGATGTGTATGCAGGGTATCACACTGTCGAGCACGACCTCGACTGATGCCAATTTTTTTTTTTTAACTAAAATTTGTATATAATTAAGACTCGTGTGGAACCAATTTAATAAGTTGTGTGGTTTTAGATTAAAATACAAAAAAAAAAAAAAAAATACATATTACAAAGCAACTTTGTGAATTTTCACATATTTAGAAATGAACTACAAGGCTGCACTTCTTTCGGTCACAGTATTCCTTATTGGAGTTGCTGAGTAAGTGTTTTTTTTTTTTAATATGAATTAATTCAATCATTATATACAAACTCTCTGCTTCCCTTAAAGTTTTAGATGTATCAGAAGTCCTTGTCCTACTCGTTTTGCAAAAGGCTAAAATAAGTAGTAAGGAGATATCTTACTCTTGGCAAAAAAATATTATTTTTAAATTCCTGGAGTAATTATGCTTACAAAAAAATGGTGTAATAAATTTTAAAACCGAATTACGGATAACATGTAATTATAGGTTTTATGTTGTATCTTGGCGGGATTCAGCTTTACCCTTTTGTATTTTGTGCGTCTTGTAGATGCCTATATGGACCAACCAAAAATAGTCACCCCGCCGATTCGACTAAATATAAGTACACTTGAGTACTGCAGTGTAGACAAATTTTCTTAGGGGAAAAGGGTAACGAACCTTGTTCTCTCTGTTAGTTTACGAGTAACGCCCTTAAATTCGTGGCATTTACTCTGATACGCTTCACTTTCACTCACTGACCTGCAGCCCGAGCATAAAGAAAGTCTCGTTTTATGGCAATGGTGTACCAAAAATGTTATAGCTGAAAAAAGAGTTAATAAAAATTGGCTTACACTCGTCGCATAATTGCACAAAAGTGGCCAAGTGCTTGAGCGGCGCCGCCAACACAGAGTTGCATCCACATTCATTGCCAAATTAATGACAATTCATTTGCTCGCTTTGCACTCAAAGAGGAATGATAACAACACTGACGAGTAAGACAAGGACGACGCTGGGACGCAGGCGTCGGTGTCTGGTCCTATTTGGGCGCATTTACATGTAAGAGCGAGCAAGCACGCCCACCATTTTGTCTGCCACAGGCGAGACAGCGACAGCAGACAAGCGCTTGTGTTGTTTTGTGCTCTCTGTTGCGCTTAAGAGTCTGGCGCCTAGCCAGAGCACTTGGCGACACAAACACTTGAACGATTTGGGCCTGTCGCTTTTGCTTGCTTGAGTAGTCTGAGCATTTTTGGGCTGCCAACTTGTCTGACTGGGGCGGTCTGTCTGGCTGTTTGTAGTCTCTTTGTCAACGAAGACGATTATTCAAAAGTGCAACTTGCAAATTTATTTTGTGCATAAAATTTTATGAGCTCGCATGACAATGTCTAACAAAAATTGTATACGACAGACGGTTTGCAATTTTTTGGCAAACATTTTTTACAGTTTATGGTCTGCAGTTGCATGTTTGCGTGTGTGTTCAAGTGGATTATGGCCACAGAGCGGTTTATGTTATATGAGATTTTACAGCGAACACTTAAACTATATTATCTCAACATGATTCACTAAGCTTGACTCTAAGAAGTACAGACAAACTTAAAGCATTAGAGCACAAAAAAGTTTTTTTTTTAAATTGGATATAGTTATTAAATAATTAAAAAATTTAAAGTTATTTGTAACTTTTTGGGGATACCTACGTGGTGGATGGCATTGAACTTAAAAGATAACCATTGTGATCATTAAAACAAGCTAAAGGCCCATACGTAGCTTGCAAAAATTATCATGTATATAAAAAAAAAATTCCAAAAAAGGACATTTATTTTTTTTGTACGAAGTTTTGCTGCGTATGGGCCTTTAACTTCGAAATATGATAGTTATGGTTAAAAGTTATGGGTTTTAATGAGTATTTTTTAACCAAATTATGTTTTTAAATCCAATGTCTATGGATAGATGGTTTTTCGCAATAAACATGTTGAGGATACATTTCATTGTAAGCTAGTGTAATTAATAATTAAATAAAAAGTGAAAAAACGTTTTTAAAATTAAGCCATAACAAGTTAAGTTTAAAAAAAAAACATTTTATCAAATTTTTTTTGGCGCATCAGCAGTTGTAAAAATTTGTTTTGGCAGTTCCTTGTTCCTTACCTAGCTAGACCCTTTGTTTACAAATTAATAATGTTGCTCTGGCTAAACCTTTTATGATTTAGAATTGATTTCTGTTTCATAATTACATAAACAAAATAAATAAAGTAATACGATTAGTTTTGAATAAGTCTCTTATCTGCGGAACAAATCAAATTAAAAAGCTTGTCAATTGTTTGAAAAAAAAAAAAATATTAAACTAAACAAAATAAATAAATACATATGTATATTATAATATTCCTTTTTTTATTTTACCATTAATTTTATTATTTTTTAATTTAATTATTTTTCCATTAATAATAATAATAATTTGCCTGACTGACTATTTTGTCAGTCGCCCCTCGACATTATAAGAATTGCTTCAGAAAATTGGTCTACGTAACATAGAGAAGGAGATGATCAGAGTAACTAGAAAAGTCTATATAGACTTATTCATTTAGTTCCAGATAATAAGAGCAATAGCAACCAAACTTGGGACTTAAAAGTTTATCAAGTTTTTCCCTCGCATAGGGACATGTGCTTTTGGCATTCGAAATTTTTTGGAGCTACCCAAGAATTGTACCAAAAAAGATTTAAATCCACATAATTTATCGAAATATTTTTTGGGTGCCCATTAGGGTGGCCTGGTGTAATTAGTCAATTTAATCAATTTTAGAGCTTACCAAATTTATTTTGGCCGACTCTATATTTTTTTAAAATTATGTTTTGGTAGATATGAGACTTTTTGAACTATCATTTGTTTGATTTGAAATAAGATTTCAAACTTTATGTACAACAATACAGTCAAAAACGGAAAAAGTATGACCTTTGACCTATTGCCGGACCCATCAAATACATTCGGATCGTTTTTAAATTTTACAGGCGCTATATGCAGGTAAAAAGGAAACGTCACCCCCTAGCGTTAGTAAAATCGTGAGATGTTGCAAAAATGGCCACCCTAGTGCCTGCCCATGCCAAAATTGGTTTATTTTAATTTATATCAGGGACCGTAACTCTTATAATATTTAAAATAAAAATCATGAAATAATTATTATTTTTAGATTTTTTGCATTCAAATTGAAAAGCAACTCTTATTTTTTCATATAAAAATAAAAATCATGCAATAATAATTATATATCAATTTTTATTAAAAATCGCGAAATAACTCTCAATTTTCAATTTTTATAATAAAAATTAAAAATAAAAATTATTGGACAATTTTTATTTAAAAAAATTTAAATAAGAGTTACTCAGCAATTTTTATAATAAAAATCAAAAATAAAAGTTATGGTGTAAGAAAAATTACATTTTAATCATTTTTTGAACCAAAATAAGTATGTGTGTACACTTCAATACCCTTTCATAGATGTCCTTACACGTCCTTGAAGGATCAATTAACGATACCACAAAAGGAGCTTATGTGGTATCCTTAATATGGATCCTTCAAGGACATGTAAGGCATCGACGGAAAGGTCTTGAAGTGAGCAACACATAAATGCGCAAACCATTATTGTGCGGTCCTTGGTTCAAAAGATATTGAAATTCAATTTTTAAAATAAAAATTACGCCATAACTTTTATTTTTGATTTTTATTATAAAAATTGCTGAGTAACTCTTATTTAAATTTTTTTAAATAAAAATTGTCCAATAAATTTTTATTTTTAATTTTTATTATAAAAATTGAAAATTGAGAATTATTTCGCGATTTTTAATAAAAATTGATATATAATTATTATTGCATGATTTTTATTTTTATATGAAAAAATAAGAGTTAAAATTTGATTTTTCGATATAAATTAAAAATAAAAATTTATCCTGCAGCATGCACTTTCATATAAACCACTTTTTTCGCTTTGATTTTTTTTATTCCCATAACTCTTATTTGCGGTCCCTGATTCATATACTACATAATAGTGATTCAACCAAAACAATTTCGGCAAACAAAAGTTTTTTGGAGTAGCTTAGTACTTTGCCGAATTTGATCGTAAACGGTTCATTTATATATAATATTTTTTTGTTGTAAAACCAATAATTCCCTAAGTTGACTACTTTGTCAGTCGCCCCTAGGTAAAGCATGGGGATCTCTGTTCGCAGAGATCATGTACCTGATAGTTTATAGCCGAATCCGAATGGCTGTGTCTTGAATTAATAGAGATTTTCTTGGGCAAACAGCGTATTTTTGGTAGCAATGCCAGGGCTAGGCAAATGAACCAGCGTCTTTGCGGGGAATCAAACCTTCGACCATCGAGTACGCTACCACTACGTTATCGATGGCCATGTTAAAGTAAAGGGTATCTTAAGATCGGCTACGTCCAACTTTATATTTCGCCATATTATTATATTGCCTTAGCCCTAAATAAAATAAGCTTAGAAAATGTTGCGACCTTTATGGAGAACATTTTAACCAACTTGAGTGATAAACCTAAGCTAAAAGTTACTGAAAGGAACTTAAATAAAATATTATGGTTAGGTGAGTAATTAGTTTGTAGATATTGAATGTACATAGTATAAGGTTCAATTTGTAACATTTTAACAATGATTGAAATTAAAAATTTGTTTTAGTTAACCAATTGTGGATTATGGAAACGTAAAGCTGGCTTTAAGCACTCTTTAACATAATTATGACCTCCTTTATTTAATTATATTTAATTAATCATTGCAATTTGTATTCCCATGACATTTGATGCGCAAACCTTGGGGTGACCCCAAGGCGACGAATAATTTGATATAAAGTTTGATTTATTGCTTGAAAGTCTTTAGCAAACCCAATGTCATCGCTAAAAATATTTTTTTTTAACGTAGTTGCTTATTTTATTTTGTGTACAAATAATTTTTATACTTACAAAATTGTTTTGTTCAGCTTTTTTTTTCTTTACCTATTACACTTTTAACACAAAAATTAATTCTTTGTTTACGAAAAATTACTTGTTGTTTACTGTATATCTGATTTGATGTTTTTGGTTTTCTTGTTTCTTGAGTTTTTTGTAGAATTAACAATATAGACTTCAAAGTAATGAATTTTAATATTCAATTCTACGAATAACTTTTCAAAATTTACAAATCCTTTTAAACTAGTGTGTATCCATAAAAGTGATTATATTATTAGAGCTTTTATTTGTTACGCCACAAAAAAAAAAAAAAAAATAAGTGGATATGAAAATAAAATATAAAAAAATAAAGGATCCTAATTAATAAGTAGTTCCTATAGGCCGGTATGCAATTCCAAAATTCACAACCGTACAAGAATTGCAAATTAATTACTGCTGTAATGTCCTGTGTGAACATATAAATGCAAAATGGTATTTTTTGTCGGATTATGTTTTTTTTTGTGGTATTAATCGTCATTTTGTTGCGGTATTGAGATAACTGGTCATACTACAATCAGCTTTTTGAAAAAAATGGGAAACGTTGGCATGTGCTAAATCAAACTAATAAAAAACAAAATTAATCAATTTCTAATTCTTGCAATAATTTCTAAACAATTATTCACAACGATTCTTACTACCAGCAGGCTGCAGCCATTTGTTACGCAGTTGTTACTGCTAGCGCCATCTGTTGAACCTGGTGGCGCCATCTTACGTAAAGCATCGGTTAAATTATAGAACAATACTGTTTTGTTTATTTACCTGCGTCTACTTGCCGTACACGATTGGAGTGAAAAAAATTTAAGAACTGTATTCATGTGAAATAAACTCCATTGAAAATAATTTTTTTTTTTTTTTTACAATCTGTCTTTTTTAGACAATGAGTAAATTTACTAAATAATAATTAATACAATATAAGTATAACAGCAAGTTTTCATCGAAACCTACTATTGTGTTATTGAAAATACATATTTTATTCATTATCATATTTATACATTAGTTTATTTATATAATTTATAGAGATTAGCTTAAAGAAAAGCTTTACAACTAAGGTGTGAAAAATTGTGTTGTGTAAATTTGTGTTTATGTAAAATTGAATTTTGAAGGAAAAATTTGAATAAAAACCTAAAACTAAAAACTAAAACTAAAACTAGGTTATTGAAAATAATGAGCTATAAAATTGTGAAGCATATATTAAATTATTAAAATAATATTGAACACTTTTCGCCACTTATTGGCACGTAATGGGACTTGGCATAGATTCAAGAGGGACCTTTTCCAAAAATAAAATAGCGCTCACTTTTTTAATATGCAGCTTTAGAATCTTGGACTAGTTGCCAATTGGGTGGCTTTAATATTTATAATTTAATGCATGTGATATTTATTGATATTTAATATTTAATAAAGCAAGCAGCGCATTTTACTCTGAAGCGAATCTAAAATGAAGATCAAGAGAATGATGAGCTTCTTATACGTAAGAGGCTCCTGTGAAGCAGTGATTTGCTAACAATCCATTCGGCGTTGGTGACTTTGGTAAGAATCTCAGCCTGAAACCTTTGGATGATGTTTATATTAGTCTTTATCTGACCCTCAGATGATGAACCCCAAATCTGTTCTCCATTGTTTCAGATTAGCATGAATATGGATTCATTTGTACCGAAAATCTTACTTTATATTGTATTTTTCTTTAGTTTTGGTTAAGCTGCTGACTAACTTTTGCCAGATGAAGTTTTCAGATCAGCCATTTATTCAAGACCTAAGTACCTTACTGTTTGTTGGGTAGGAAGTATGCAACCGTTCAGATGAACCTTGGGACCGTGTCTCTGACGTTAAAGACAATGCGGTTATTGTCGACACCAATGCTCCATACTGAGAGCCAAGCATTAATGATGTCAAGTTGCTTCTGAAGAATCATTGATACGGTACCAGAATAGGAGCATGTCGCCAAAAAGACTTTATCATCTGTATATTTCGCTTGCAGGAGATTTTGGTAGCAGTTGTTTGATGGGACGGTTGCGGAAACAGTTCAAAGTACCAGGTTTAGAATACCAACATATGATCCTAATTGTTTTAATGTTCCACTTGTTTACAATTGTGATAAATATTGTTTTCATGCCTCATTTTTGGTAAAATTGTGGAACAAATAATATACCTCTGAGCTAGTGAGCGGTTCGAGCAGTGGGCAAACCCCCTAGTTTTTTAATAGAATAATACCATAATAGTCAATTACCAAACCAAAATCTGTTAATAATTTACGCGTTTCCAGCTCATTAAAAGCGTATAATTTGTTAAATATTTATGTAGCTGCACATTGGCGCCATCTAGCGTTGGCAGGTTTTGCCCTTTCTGCCAGGCATCATTTATGTATAGCTCTAATAAAATTATTGTCAATTAACGCCGGCATAAAAAACATGGCCGCCCACAGCCCTACTTACCACCACATGCAACCAATCCCCGTGTTACACGTGCCCCATTTATTTGGATTATTATTTATTTTACGGCGTGGCCTGGCGAACTTTGCACCTACAAGCAGCGTCAATAAATTATGTAAACGGCTTATGCCGTTACCTGCGGCCATTTTTTAATGGAGTCGCATAAATTAGCTAGTCACTGGAAGGCGTCTGGAAGTTCTACAACTAGAGCTTTACCCGGCTGCCAGCCTGCTACAGTGTGACTTCATTTCGTGAATTATGCCAGGAGTGCATTATTAACTGCTAGCCGAAATTAGATGGACTTCTTAAATGTTGTTACTGATTATTTGTGTCCAAGTGTCCGGCTGCAAGCAGCTGTGGCATTCATCAAATGTCCAAGTGCTGCTATAAATTCTCTGTCATAATGTTTAATTATTTGCTTCCTGAGTGCTGTCCCAGCTTAAGCTGGTCTTGCGTGTGTTGCCCAACATGAAATTATTTTTCACAAAGCTGACCAGGACCTGACCCACCTGGTCATTGCGTGCCCCAGCTGCAACGCCATAGTGCGCTGATTTGTTATAGTTTGTTAGCTCTAGCTGGCGGCCTGCCATTTTGTCGCCCAGTGTTTTATAATGAAATTAAATTGTTTTACCAACACTACAGCGTATATATGCTATTGGAGGCCAGCCCTTTGGCTTAGTTTTCACCGCTTTCGCACACTTGACAAATGACCATATGAGTTGTACTTTTGATTTACTGCTTGCTCCGTGGCTTAGTCAAATGCAATGCGCCATTTTGTTTTTATGTCATGGTGTATAAAATGTCCAACTAAATCAAAAAATTTCAAATGGGAAATGTAATTTCTCTTCGTTTTAAATGTGCTGAGTGAATTATCAGCTAATCGCTCAACATTCCAGCATTGTGTGCGGCTTACTTGGCGTATGCGTGTTATTTTGTTGGGTTACTTTTATGTTTTGTACAAAGTAAACGTGCAATTTTATTTGCCGTACACGTGTTAAGGTGTACCTAATTGGTCGAAAAAATATGTATTTTCTAAATTGAGTGTGTTTCATTATAAAAGTAGGGGGCTCCGCTGGTGCTCAATTTCTCTATATGGCAAGGAGGCCATTGCAAGGTACGTTTAGACTACGCTAACATACGTTATTCGATTTTTCTCTTAGTGTAAATGAGTCTCCTATGAGTCCTAGTCTCGGAGTACTCTTCTTCTTTTATTCCTTTAACTCCTTGAGGAGCATAGGGCTTCTGTAAAACATCTAAATCGTATCCGGTTTTGTGCCAATTGCTTCACTTCCCTCCAGGAACGTCCTGATTCTTCAGCTTCTTTCAAGACGGTTCGACGCCATGCTGCTCTGGGTCTCCCTCTTCTTCGGTTGCCCTGCGGGTTCCCATCAAGGGCCTGACGACAAACTTCACGTGGTGGCTTTCGCAAAGTATGCCCAATCCAACCCCATTTGCGAATGGTAATTATGTAGGATACCGGCTTCATATTGCATCGCTGAATCAGCTCAGAGTTGCTGATCGTGTTTGGCCACCAAATTTTCTGAATGCGTCGGAGACCTCTTCCAACAAAGGCTTGTAGTTTGCTAAGATTAGCTTCTGTTGTTAGCCAAGACTTGCATTAGATTTGTCTATTTGGATTTTCGTATTTGTCGATAGAAAATTGGAATTTCAGATCTTTCGTAGTTGCGCGAAAGCAGCTGTGGCTTTAGCAACTCTGGCTTCTATGCCAAGATAGGGGAAAGAGTCCACAAGCTCAATGCGCTCATTACGTATTAAAATGTCGTCATGGCTTTTGGCGTTCACTTTCAATGTCTTTGTTTTTACCACATTTACCTCGAGGCCGTGCTTACCAGCTTCTTCGACTAGATCGTCCAGTTTGCTTTGCATATCATTATGTCAAACAGAAAGGAAACAGACGTCAACCGCGTACTCTAAATCTTCAAGCTGCTCTGTAAACGTCCAGGGAATGCCTCTGTTTTTTCCATCTAGTGTATTGCGCAGGATTTCGTCGATAGCAATTAGAAATAAAACCGGTGACAGAAGGCAGCCCTGGCGAACTCCAGAGTACGTTGAAAAAGGTGTAGACAAGCTTCCGTCATTCGTTGACTTGCTCTACTAATATTCGGAGTGTGCTGATCTGGTCTATGCAAGAGCGGTTTGCTCTGAAGCCTGCCTGTTGTTTTCGGATGACATTGTCTAGTATGGCATTTATACGCTTTAGCAGAATAGTAGTGAGAACTTTGGAAGGTATGGACAGCAGCATAATGCCTCTGTAGTTCCTGCATAGTGATAGGTCGCCCTTTTTCGGGATCTTCACTATGGTGCCTTCCAGCCAATCCGCTGGAAGACGATTCTCGCGCCAAATTGCATTAAAAACTGGCTGAAGGAGTTTTGCAGTCATATCTGGACATGCTTTTAAGACCTCTGCTGGAATGCCGTCACTCCCAGGAGCCTTACCTGATTTAAGACTCTTGATAGCTTCGGTTATTTCTCTGGTAGAAGGGGGTTGGGTGCATATATTTGCGCTGACTCCGCCTGTTGGAGGTTGTTCTGCAGGAATGAATTGGTGATCTCTGTTCAACAGCTCCGAAAAATGCTCACGCCAGCGATTGACTTGTACTCTCGGAGTACTAGTTACTTAAATAAAAATTAGACTTATAAGAGCAACCAAACTGTTGCATTGTACTTGGCTTGGATAAGGGAAGTATGAGAATTTATTGAAAAGAGTAAGCGAAAATCGAGAAGTTATCAAATTAAATTTATTTGGAACACAACTTATAATCATTGGGCCTTCGAATAATGTATTTACATGCTTCCCAAAACTGACTGTCTGTTTCTTTGCGAAAAGATTGATCTTCCACAATAAGCTGTTCGGCTTGGCACTGTCATTAATAAATTGCTCTCCTTGATATTATATATGTACTTATTATAAATAATTTTCATATTTACTATAAAAAACTGTTGCCGAATATCGTACCGAGAAATTTAACTATAGCTGGGCAAGATTTTAGAAACATTTACCAAGGAAGTATTTTAACTTTCTGGTTTCCAAATTAATATATTTTTTTTTCACAAAATTTTAATAAAATAAACCGCAATAACTTATTTTACACAGTGCAAAATTTCATATTTTTTAAAATTAAATCAAAAAAAAAATATATATGTTTAAAGAAATAAAACAGGAGTATGAGCAATATGTATTAGTAAGTATAATAATATAGAGTAAGAATACGAATATGAGGTAAGACTTGGGCCGTAGATTAATAAAAGCTTCTATTAAGTCTTAAATTAAAATAAAAATGTTAAATCTGTGCAAAATGATATCCGTTTCAGCTTACAACCATTTAGTTTTGATTGTTGACCGTAACCAAGACTTTATTTTTTCAATAGTTCTTAAGGATCTTTCTATGGTTTCGATAGTGCAAGGTAGCGCCAAAGATATTACCAGCGCGCTTTGTATTTCTGCAAACAACCCCTGCAAAGCTTACCATAAGTCACAAACCCCCAAATCAGCTAGTTACGGGTCGCTTAGTTTAGCTCTCCTGCCAATCCGTCAAGACCAAAAAAAGTCAACTAATTGCTAAGTTTCTAATTTAAAATCAAACCATTTTTATTTGGGAATATTATCAGGGTGAAGAGGAAGAAAATGCTGCTTAAATCTTTGGTTGTACTACACCCTGACCCCCTTTGGATATAACCATGATACTGCCAACTGATTTACGATCAGACAACTTTTACTAGACTCAAAATTAAAATGTTGCCGTTTTAAAATTAGCACTAATTAAACATCTTGACTTTTTTAAAAGACTTGGCAATCGGAACTTGCCTGATCACCTTTTGCACCTTACAATGAATTTCTGCTATCCAATTCTTTTGTAAGTATTAGTTTCGAAAAAAAATTGTATTATTTGTTTTAAATATCAGTTATTGTTATTTTGCTCTTTCAGATTTATGTATATCGTAACTTATGCGCTCTTGTTGATTTGAAGAGCTAATTAGCTGCAATTATTTTCATAAAACTATATTTATTTATAATTTAAAATGCAATTTGCAGCATGTATCAGAATAAATGACCTACGGGTTCCGGACACAGAACCCAAAGACCGCAAAAAGCTTGCGGCTGTTGTATCAAGTGCTTAAAGTGCTTCAATGTGGCCGATGTTGCATGTGTTGTAATTGTTGTTGTTATTGTAGCCTTTACTGCCGTTGTGTGACATAAAATAACAATTACGCAATTAATTGTTGTATTTCGATAATATTTAATGAAGCGTAAACAACATGAAATGACAACAACAACAAAAGCAGCCAGAACAAATCCAATATAATGGATCTTTACAGTGGAACATAGCGAATATAATATACACTTAATACAGTAAACGAAGGCTCAAATATGACCATTGCTGGAAAAAATACTTACTTGATGAAACTTTCAGGGATTAAGATTCTAAGTCTAATGCCGAGTTTTCGTATTTAAAGGGTAGCGGAAAGTTAACCTTACCTATCAAAGTGTGGTTGGTGCGGATTTCGCATGATATACTTTTTTGCTATCAAACTCAGAGTCTTGTTTGGCAGTAAAATTATTTATCGAATAAAACTTAGATTAGGGTTATATACATAGTTCAACCACTGAGGTGGTTTCGCCAAAAAATAAACAAATTTGTTGAATTTTGTCTACATGATTCTGATTCTGATTGATCACACTTGTGATGATCCAAAAGATAATTTCATCAAATTTTCAGAGATCGGAGTCTATTTTATAGCAGTTGTACCTACATATGTATATAGCAAGCGCGTATCGTCCATAATCTCGAAATTAATTTTTATACCCTGTACCTTATGGTAAAAATAAAATAGCCGAAATTATATGTACCATATAGAAGGAGTCATTGGAGGCCCCCAAAGTTACCTAAAGTATGATCAGGGTGACTAGGGGAGTCGATATACCGATGTCCGTCTGTCCGTCGGTATGAACGCCTAGATCTCAGAGATGGTAAGAGCTAGAGCAACCAAACCAAAGACAAGATCCCATTTAATTCCATAGGAAACAAGTTTATTTTATTTTTTGACACCACATTATATAGCTCCCATAGGGGTGTTTCAGAGGACCTCGAAAAAAACCAAAAGCTTTAGATGGATAGTTCATTTGTTTATGAAGATATCGTAACCAAATTTGGCATTCGGAAGTTATTTGAAGCTCTACAGTACTGTAGCAAATTTTATCGAAATCGGTGGAATATATCATATAGCCCCCATAGGACCGCTCGGTCAAAAAAATGTGTTTTATGCAAAAACTATCTTTTACAGTTCGTGTGTTATTGAAGATATAGTAACCAAACTTGGTATTTGATAATTTTTTAGAGTCTCCCAGCACTATACCAAATTTTATCAAAATCGGTTGACTATATAACATACATATGGCTCCCACTGGACCGATCATAAAACGTTTTCGGGGCAAAATTCGTCGGTTTTTTGTTTGCTTATGAAAATATCGTTACCAAAGGTAAATAAATATATTTTGGAGTTCTTAAGCAGTATATAGTATGTATATATATTAGGGTGGGTCAATTTTTGTCGGTATAAGGCTCACTCGGGTTTTGATTCTTTGGGTAATTCTAAGCAACTTTGCCCAAGAAACTATGGGTCTAAAATGAATTTCGAGTCGCCCACTTTTTCAAAATAGGTTTTTTTCGACATATTCAAAAATCGACTTAGACATTGCAATGAAAAGGCCAAAAAACGCTATTTTGTCTCGAGCCAAATGTGAATTTGGGGGTTTTTGGGGTCGAGGAATTCATTTTTGATATCTATTTTTAAGTTTGGGCGCCACCAGAGGGCGCTTTATTGTATTTTTTTGATTTTTTTCGGTTTTTTTTCTTGAAAATTGACAAAATGTTACAAAAATCGAATTTGACTAACATCATTCTTATAATTTTGAAATATGCAACTTCTTAAAATCGTCTTCGTCAAGTTGACACTAGTACACTAAACTTTAATTGCTCGAATTATACGGATATGATTGACATCAATGATAATTCAATCATATTCGAACCACCTTATGAACGTCTACAACAACGCATAGAAGACAATGATCGACTGCTGCCTGGTCCCAAAATTCCGTTGCATATACAAGCAATGAAAAGGCACGTTCAGTTGTTGTCCAAGGTGTCGAAACAAATTTTGGAACAGAATCGAGAACGAGTTATGATGGGGACAATAGAAAGCCGTGAACAAGCCCCTAGACTTGAATGCAAGAAAGACTTTCAAAAATAAGTCAATTTTATTTTTTTTTAATAATAATAACATAAATAATAAAAATATATTAAGTTAAAATTGTAGAAATAAATAAATAAATTAAGCACAAATATTCCTTTTTTGATTATAAAGTAAATAAAAAAAAATCAATTTCTTGTCTCAAATTAAATATACCGCCCTTCCATCCCTTAAATTTTCCAGCCTTAAGTATTTTGGGAATCTTCAAATTTGAGATTGCACTATGAAAAAGTGAAATATTCGTGGATTTTCGCAATAGTTTGTACATTTTCAAAAATAAAAACCGAAAAAAAAATGGCGGCTCCCAAAATTAAATGGATATCAAAAATTAATTCCTCGACCCCAAAAACCACCAAATTCACATTTGGCTAGAGGAAAAATAGCGTTTTTTGACCTTTTCATTGCAATATCTAAGTCTTTTTTTGAATATGTCGAAAAAAACCTATTTTGAAAAAGTGGGCGACTCAAAATTCATTTTAGACCCGTAGTTTCTTGGGCAAAATTGCTTAGAATCAAAATCTGTGTGAGGTTTTTTCGGCCCCATACAAATTGACCCGCCCTAATATACATATATACATATATATATATATATATATATATATATATATATATATAAAAGCATGACGAGCGGTTACAGCGCAGTCCAAAATTTAAGGTTATATGTAAATGGTGGGGAAGAAATCGAAGGCGTAAACTCTTTTACCTACCTGGGAAAAGTTGTAAAGAACAAGGGTGGGGCTGATGATGCTCGTATCAGTAAAGCGAGGTGTGCCAGTGAGCTCACTAGGCAGACCAAACTGCGAATCTTCAATACAAATGTGAAATCTGTCCTGTACTATGGCTATGAAACATGGAAGCACTCAAGAAACACAAAGAAAAGATGCAAGTTTTTATCAACAAATAACTGCGCAGAGTTTTTAAAATTTGGTGGCCAAATAGAATATCTTATGAACAACTGCAAAACTAAACTCATCAAAAAGCAGCTCAGATTGAAATAAAAACGAGGAAGTGGAAGTGGAAGTGGATAGGCCACACACTCAGACAGCCTAGAAGTTATATGGCCAGGCAAGCTTTAACATTATTAAAACATCTAAAACCGATTTTTTTTTGATAAAAATCCTTACTACAGATATGTGCACAAGCCTTCGGAATTGCAAGATAACATGGTAAGCTAAAACTTGATGTGAATATTCGTTTTGACATTTACCACAACCTTTTGAAGATACCCCTATTGCTTTTCTACGTTTAAATCATTTCATGTTTGTCATTTTTGGAAGAACTCTTTCCTAAACCTAAATTAAAAAACAGTAGCTTGTTGTCAAGAGTAAGACACTTCTTTCATACTCTCACTTCATACTTCACTCATACGTGAATTTTTGGTTGGTAAGGAGGTGGACAGCGACCATTAAAACATGCACTTTAAGGGAAACAGAAAGCTTAAATATAATGATTGAATTAATTCATATTATAAAACACCTACGTGGCACCTCCAAAAAGAGACACTGTGACTATGAAAATTGTAGGCTTGTACTTCATTTTTAAAATATGCTAAGATTTACGAAATTTTTTGGTTATATATTGTTTTTTATCATAACCTATTTAATTGGTTCCAAACAAGTCTTAAATATGAGCGTAAAAATTAAAATTATAAAAAAAAAATTTGCATCAGTCAGGCTTGTGTCCGACAGTGGGATACTCCAAATAGTTATTCGCCCATGCTCTCGAAGTCCGGATTTGAATATTTTTTTGAATATTTTATTGGGAATCGAATATTTTATTCGTGATCCTAATTTCACCAAAACGAATTGTTTTGGAGGTTTGAATCCGACTTCTTTGTTGCAAGTGAAATCAAAACGAATTGGCAAAATAAGCATTTTAAACTAAAATAATTAATAATAATAAATAATAATGACAGAATGATAGAATGATAGAATGATAGAATGATAGAATGATAGAATGATAGAATGATAGAATGATAGAATGATAGAATGATAGAATGATAGAATGATAGAATGATAGAATGATAGAATGATAGAATGATAGAATGATAGAATGATAGAATGATAGAATGATAGAATGATAGAATGATAGAATGATAGAATGATAGAATGATAGAATGATAGAATGATAGAATGATAGAATGATAGAATGATAGAATGATAGAATGATAGAATGATAGAATGATAGAATGATAGAATGATAGAATGATAGAATGATAGAATGATGAATGATAGAATAATAGAATGATAGAATGATAGAATGATAGAATGATAGAACGATAGAATGATAGAATGATAGAATGAAAGAATGATAGAATGATAGAATGATAGAATGATAGAATGATAGAATGATAGAATGATAGAATGATAGAATGATAGAATGATAGAATGATAGAATGATAGAATGATAGAATGATAGAATGATAGAATGATAGAATGATAGAATGATAGAATGATAGAATGATAGAATGATAGAATGATAGAATGATAGAATGATAGAATGATAGAATGATAGAATGATAGAATGATAGAATGATAGAATGATAGAATGATAGAATGATAGAATGACAGAATGACAGAATGACGAAATGAAAGAGTGATATAATCACAGAAAAACCAAAAGATAGAAGGATAGATTAACAGAATGATAGATTGACAAAATTCCGGAATGACAGAATGACATAATGACAGTATGACAGAACGACAAAAAAAGACAGAATGATAGAACGACAGAAAAGCAGAAAGACAGAGGCACAAACAGCGAACCGACGGACGGACGGCAGAGCATGGCTTAATTGATTTCTTTTATCAACCTGATAAGTTTGAAAAAAAGGTACTCGGATCCTACTCTTTTTTTTTAACTGCCTCCTTTACCGTTACAAAGCCAAATATTTGTAAATCAATTACAAATACATAGAAATCTTAAATTTCTGTCAACACCGCCGGAGCAAGCCACAAACTAAAGCAACACTAAATTACAATAACAACAAAAAGCTAACAAATGGAAATTAAAAGGATTTGGCAGTTTCTGCCACTCTTCGGATGCTCCCCTTTCTCCAATCTGATGCTTTGTTCCCGCTGCCGCTGCTGCTAGTCACATAAATCTCAGCCACTTAATAGACGACTGCATAATTTAACAGATAAACATGCAAACGAGGCAGCAAATGCAGAAGACTGTGGCAGAAGCATGTGGCAATGAATGCTGGTCCAAAACAACAACGAAAGGCACAGTGTATACAAATAGGGTGTTTTTTGAAGAGATTTGTTTTTTTAACTGGACCTAAACACACGTTTTAAGCAGAATTGCAAATAATATTTTTTTATTCGGTAAATATAAGTTTACTATTTATGATGAGAAAATTAGATAACATCGAAGCGGTGCCCAAGGTGGGCAACAAACAACTAACAAAATATTGCATTGAAAATTGTAGGTTGTAGGCAAGCTCAAGAGATGTTTTGTCATTGATTATCAGGCTCACACATGTACATTGTACATTCTACAACATGGCCCTTAATATTCACCGGGTTTCTTTTACTTAAATATGATATTATATATCAACTTACGAAAAATACAAGGAATGTCATGTTTTTTTTTTTATCTCCTTGCAATTATTAAAAATTAGCATTATTTTTATTGGTTGAAATTGTTTGATTATATGGATTCGTCAATCCAGCCCAAGCAGCTTCAACCACCTGTGACGGGTTTTAGCCCTCCCATAGGTCGGTCTTCTTGGGTCTTCTTTGATTTAATGGTGGTTTAGGTTTTTGTGATTTCGATCTTGCCATCCTGTCATCCTGTTGCGGTGCGTTGGAAGCCGTTCGTTATATCAGCTGAAGTGTTTGTTGATTTGAAGATCTTCACTTTCGGTGTAAGGCCGAATTTCTTACATATCATTCGCAACCTTTGATAAGGCTGAAGGTTCCATTATCGAACGTCTGGACATAAGCGATTCATATAGGCTATATCATTTTGGCCATTTTCAATCGGAATTTTTTTAGTATGCGCCAGTAAGGTTGCCGCCTTTTAGCAGCATGAGTAAGTGGCTGCCTAGCCTTACAGTAGGTGCTGACTTTCTTGGGGCAGTGCTTGGCATTTAGATGGAATAATGGCGATAAAACAAAACATTCATGTATGTATACATGTATGCACGTACGGATGCATGTTCATCTATTCCCTTCTACCTTCGGCACCGTTTATCATAAATTGTCAAATGAGGTCTAGTCGGAAGAGTCTTGATCGTTCCCTGATCATAAGCTAAGTAACGTCACATCAAATTGAATTTGACGCCCTCTAGAGTACATAGAGTCATGAACTAAAAAAAAAATTTGTTCTATGATGTTTTGTTGATGTCAAATTATTCCATGTTCTGGCTGCAGAGTCTTCTACTATAGAGCACCGCCCCTGCTTTTTCATTTACGAAGTGCTAGACTAACTAGAAGACTCTAAAAACAAATCCATGGCAATCATTTTCCAGTAATTGCTGACCGTTTCTATAAGCAAAAACTTCTCAAAAAAACACCCTATATATATGTATGTACGGCAAACTATTACATAGGCAAAAGCTAATTGCCAAATACTAAATTACCCATTCAGCAGTAAAAACATTCGTAGCTTGTTGAGAGAGAAAAAGAAAGAGAGCATACAAGCACATGAAAAGCTGTAAAGTAAATACTGGAAAAGAGAGTGCGCAGGGAGAAGAAGGCATGTAAGCAGTAAAGTATGTGCCACTAGACGTTGCAAGCTCAAAAATGTTGGTCAAAATGGTGGCACTAAAACGCTGCAAATAGCCCATGTTGTCGATATACATTTCAAACTTGCTGTCAATGCGAAAAAAAACCAAGCGAAATACATAGGGCGCAGTCCAAAGGATGCAACGAATATTACCAATGACTGCAGTAAGTAGTAGTGGCACCGCGACAAGATATGGGGAATATACTCTTAGAGAAGGACTACGACAAAAAGCTGCTCTGCACTGCTAAGAAAAATAAATAAGATCCTAGTTTTTTTTTTTAATTTATCTGATCTGATCGGATTGCTCTAAACATCCCAGTTCTGACAATGAAACAGTTTGTGAATATATTTTGTGGTTATTAGATCTACGCTTAGAAATCTTAGCGTACAAAAATAACAGCCCTGTAAAATATCGTATAAATCGTTGCTTAGAGATATGGAAGATTATTTGGAAATATTTTAAAAATCAACAAAAAGTCAGTTTTGCAAGAACGAGGATAATCTGAAGAACTTGTTTCTTGAATACTGAAGAAGAGACAATGTAGACTTCTGGTTAAAAAATATGAGTGAATTCTTTTTGTGAATCAAAATATATCAATTGAAAAGTAACAAAATAAATAAAAAACCAAAAATTTCGTTATGAGCGGGATTGACCTAAACAAAAACGGAACGAGACGGGACGAAGATACATTTTCTGTCTCAATCCTATCTCTTTCAAAATTCAATAGGTTAAAAATTATTTTTTTTTGCACTTTATCAAGACAAAATTATTCCAATCCATTCTCAATTTTTTTAATGCATTTTGATGCCTTGCATGGAATGTACAGCCGTGCTACGGAAATGAAGAAAAATATTCAGATGCTTTCTGAACCGGAAACGAATTTTTTATGTGGTTTAAGTCCGACTGCTTTCTTACAAAACAAATCTAAATGAAATGGCAAAATTGGTTCAAAAGTGTGAGTATTTGAAACTAAAATAACTTTTAAATATTTTTTAATATTCCTAGATTCTATATTTGGCGATTTCAAGTAAGTACATTGCCATATCGATAACTGATAGGAATGACAAACAAATTGACCTTGTAATAAAAATAACTATTTATTTATTTATTTATTTACAAACAGCTATCTTATAATTACAAATTATAAACTAGCTTAAGGACTAAGAGCGGTGGCTGCGATGGCCTTCTGCCCGTAATAAAAATAACTAAATCGTGGTTAATTTCAATAAATGTTGCTGTTAAAAATTTTAATTAAATTAAATTTATTTAAAGGACAGAAACATAAACCATGATTAAGATAAGAGAAACAGCTTTAAAGCTGCTCACTTAATAATTTGATTAATATTGACTATAAGAAAAGTATTAAAATTAATAGAGCTTAGTGGACTTTTACTTCTACAGAGTCCTTTTTTTATTTTGGATAAAAATAGTTTGGTTAAAACCTTTTGGCGTTATCAATCATGGGCTTTGATGAGCTTATGTAAAAGCTATTATCTGCAATTGGATTCGAGAAATGCCTATATCAAAGGGATTAAACTGATAATCAAATATTACAAAATATGCTTTAAAACACTTTTTATTTATTACTTTGTTTAAAAAAGTAATATAAATAGTATAACAGTAGTGTAGTGTCATTTTTTGTTTATGCAGTATAGTTTAATTAAAATAAAATCGACCCTTAAAGGTATATAATAGATAGCCCTATTTATTTTGGCTAACTTTCCAAATAAACTTTCCATTTTAAATAATGCAAGTTAATTTTTCAAGTTATGAATTTAAAAAAATAAATATTTTCCTTTTTTAACGGTTTTAGTATCTAGAGCGACACTTAAATTTAAACTTTATTAGCAAGTTGGTTTTTTTTTAATAATTTAATATAAATAATATATTAATTTTATGTACAATATTAAAAGTATTACATATGTATAGAGGTAATACCTCCTCAAAAATAATGATAAAATATTAAAAATTCTACCTATATATAATACAGTAGAGTGCAAATTAAATTTAAATTATGCGAGTGTTGATTATAGTGTATTGATAATGTAATTAAATATATAAATTAAACAAATTTTAAATTCCCATAACGTACCTTGTTATAGAACATTGTTTTAAAATCTTTCCCAAAGAAGATTACTTATCCTAAACATTTTCAGTCAAAACCCTCAAGCTGTAGGGTACTAAAAAATCAACCCGAAAATTCGCTACACTTATGCATACACATATTAAGTGTTGAAAAGTGCAGTTTGAACAAGAGTTAAAAGTGGAAGTGCTAGCTATTTTGGTCATATCCGTGCCGCTTAGTGTATCCTTCGATAAGTATGAGTGCGCCTATATGTTTATCAGCTGTTTGTACGAGTGTGTGCATGTGTGAGTTAAAGAGTGTTTGTGCGTTTGTGTATGTGCAATGGCAGACTATTTGCGCCATTGCTGAACGGCTCGGCGCTTCCGTTTGTCAACGAGTTACGGAAATGATGATAAAAAATGGCTGCCTTTTGCTGCTTGCAGCTGCTGTTGCTATATACTATATATGTGTAAGCACTGTGTATGTAAGCACTTGTATTTGTATGTGTGTTTGACTTAGTAGCTATGGCTGCCATAAGGACGCCTACCAGCAATGTCTAGCAAAGAGCACCCTAGCAACCATTTCATTGCACTTGCTGCAACTACTTAGCACAAGTGGCAAGAGGCAAGCAGCAGGATAGCCAGAATGGGGGTGCAAAGTGTTCAAAGAGAGAGAGTGGGAGGGGAGCATGTGTGTGAGCAGCGTAAGCTTAAACTTGAACATGGCTGGCTTTTGCCATTTCAACGCCCCAAAAGACAGCTGCTCATTTCCGCTGCCGCGAAGATGACGCTGGTACCCAACACTTTTAGCCTTAGAAAGGCTCACGATGACTTGGCATTACATTGACAGCTGAATGTGGAATTGGAGGAGTGAGTGCGCCTGCAAGGGGTCTGCATAATAAGCAACTAAGACAGCTTAAAACTGTGGCCATGTCGCCAAGGCTCAAGTGAGCCAGTTAGTAGCTGCGCCGTCGCCGCCATGACAGACACTTACAAATGCAGTCAAACATACACACGCGCGCTCACTTCCTACACCTTCACTCAAACGCACACACACACAAACGTGACGTGGCTGCCACAATAAATGCATAGTGCTGCCAAGTGTTGGGCATCCACTCACACTCGCACATGCATAGATTATTACCTGCCACTTGGCATTCGGCTTCTTTTTTTTTTTTGCTTTCTACTTCTATTTGTTGCACTCACTCTTTTCTGCAACTTTTGGTTGAGTTTTCTTTCCACTTTATTTCTAACTTATTTCGGTTTTTTATTTTTATTTTTGTTGTAAGTCCTTTTACTTTTTTGGCTTTTCCTTCAATTTTACACTAGTAGGTGCTCGTTGCTTTTTGGATTGCCTGCCAACACATGTTGAAAAGTTTTAGCCTCGTTTTTGTGACATGAAAATGCTTTGAATTCCCTCAACAAGACACGTAGTGTGGGAGGAACCGCTGCTGTTGCATCTGGCGAGGGTGGGCTGTAAAGTTTAGTTTGTTTTTTTTTAACTACTTTCAACAACTATCAAAGTTTAAGTCAGCTGTGTTGCAAGGAGAAATGGGAACGGCTCTTGACAAGTAGTTGAATGGATGAGTTACAATGGTCGAAAAATCTCGATTGAAAACAACAATTAAAACTTCATCATTTTTACCACCATGCATATTTTTTTCATTCTGTAAAGTAAATGCATTTTCGAGCTTTTCTGGATTCTGGATGAAAACATTCTTTAAAAGCTGAATTTATTTTCAATTAAGGTAACAAGAACTTTTTTGTATAATGTTGGGGCTGGGTTTCCACTGTCGAACACAGCCCAGACTTGTGCAAATTCTTTTTATAACTTTAATTTTTACGCTCATATTTAAGCAAGACAGTGTGGAACCAATTAAATAAGTTATACGTTTTCAGATAATTATGACACAAATCAATATATAAGGAACAAATTTCGTAAAACTTTGCCCATTTTAAAAATGAACTACAAGGCAGCAGTTCTTTTAGTAACAATGTGTCTTATTGGAGTGGCCACGTAAGTCTTTTATAATATGAATTAATTCAATAATTATATGCAAACTTTCTGTTGTCCTTAAAGGCCATGTTTTCAAGGTCGCTGTCCTCCCCCTTACATCAAACTGCCTGATGAGTAATAAAGAAATGTTTGGACAACAAACTATTGTTTTTAGATATCTGAAGTAATTATGCATATAAAAAAAAAAAAATTGTATAATGTAATAAATTTAACATTTTTGTAGCTTTTGAAAAATTTTAAAGTGTATGGATTTTGGATAACATTTATATATAATCTTTTCATATAGAAGAGAAATCCTATATGAAAATTTTTGACGAAAAATGCTCAGGTAAAGAGGAGTTACCACCTCAAGAATGTTGGCACAATACAGGAAATGGTTACATGTAATCTACAAGTATGTTGACACCAATACTTGAAATACTTATGGCCCTGTTGTTCAACACTTGATTGACCATTTCAAGAAAGTGTTTGGCGTAGCTTAGCACAATAAGAAGGACTGTTGGTGACGTTTTCTCAATATCGATGAAACCATACCAATATACCAGAGACAATGGCATAATTTCATCTGGCAAAATGGACGGTAACAATATTTTGAGGCTCTCGTATCGCAATTATCATTAAATCACTTGAACAAGGTGGCTGTACGACAAGAAGAAAATTAAATTTAGATCTATTGGAAAGATAGCTTTGCACTAGCGCCCAAGGGATAACCAGTCATTGAATTTTGAAAATTTCAGAAATAAAATGGTTTTTTTTCTCGATAATTGTAGTTTCGAAAACTTTTCAATCTGCCCTCGTATGAGTCAGTGTGTGAGTATGTTTTTGATTGTGCATTGCCTCGGTGTAAAATTAAATTTGGCAGCTGCTGCCATTTTGTTGTACAAGCAACTCGACTAATTGACATGTTGCATGTGAGATGTGCTCCCTCTAAGTACTCCCTGTGTGTGTATGTGTATTAGTGAGTATTTGGATGCGTGTGTAAAAGAGTGTTGCATGCCTACACAAATCAACTCAATCAAAAAGTAAATCTTTTACAAACACACACACACAGAGACTAAGACAGTTTTGAAAGGTGTTGAAAGCTACTAAAAATCGCATGGCAAATATTTAAACATGAGCGAATTACTCTGCCTGCATTCAAAACTTACTTTCCAACTGAGTTCAAGTACGTATCTGTGTGTACTTTTAAGGTTGTGTGTACTTATAAGATACTCTCTCCCCTTTTCGCTAGTGACTTCACTAGTTATAAAGTGATTCCTACTGCAATGACAACAGGCTGCATAGAGGCTACCAGAAATGCATGATTTTGAGCTTTGTTAGAGTAGTAGGAAGAAACGTGTTTCTCATTCTCAACCCAACCGGTCAATCCCACACTAGGCTAAATTAAGAAATTTTTGAAAAAGTCGAAATTTTAAAGTGTAAGGTAAGAAGTTTAAATTTATTCACGCCACCCTGTTCAATGTTTGGCAAGGCAACGAATGAACCATAAAAACCCTTGCGACATGATAAGCGCTGATAAAAAATTTATTTTTATATTTAATTATTCAAAGGGTACAACAAAACTCAGTTGACCTTAAAAAATAAAAAAGGAATTTATGTGAAAAAATTCACGTCTCTCTACCTTTCTGGGTAGGAAGGTTGGTTGTCAAAGTCGATGGGCGATCCAAATCTCCTAAATCTGTCTGCTTACTGAACCATTTTGAGGATACATTGACAGATTCGCTATGGGCAGATTTACTGCCCAAATCTTCAAAGAAAGGTTTTCCCAGAAATTGTATGCGTTTTCTAAGAAGTGCAAAGCAGTCACATAGCTGGTGTTGGAAACTTTCTGTGACCTCCTCATTTATAGAAGCCATGAGAACCAGAATAGCAGCATACAAGCAACATTGCTAAGAATGCCAGCCGAGGGTTACCCCGAGTTGAGATCTGCACTTCAAAAGAGAAGGCACCGGACTGGAAGTTGCGGAACTAAGAACGCGACTGTCAGAAGTTCTGGGTATAGGTACACACCAGCATATTTGAAGCAGAAGTATGCGCAATTGGTGGATGTGTGGACATGAAACTAGATGACAGACAGTCAAGCCGCAATAATGCGGTGTCTGGCTAAAATAAAAATCGGTTCTGGAAACACAAACATAACCAAAATCAATCATCTATGGCAAGGGAACAAAAGTCTCCCATAGATAAATCCCGAGGCACAAGATAATACCCGGCAAAAAGAAAAATATGAAGCACGAGTTGAATCTGTACAGAAACAGTTTCTCCTATTTGCTCTTCGTAGCTTAAATTGGGACCCAAATATCCGATTGCCTTCTTATGCTAGTAGACTTTCCTAATTGATCTTCCATCATTGGAAAATCGTAGGATTGCCCTTAACGCTATTTTTTGCAGCTTTTGTTTAACATTCCTAGACGCTCCTCTAGGAATTTTGTACCCTTATCTCTTAAGAGATACACTACCAATTATGCTTTACATGAGCCTTTTAGAGTTTTATGTTCGAATTATTATGACTTGGCGCGTTTCTTCTCAAGTGAACTTTCTCCATCCGGTTTGATGAGAGCTGTTTTGAATCACCTTGGATCCAACTAATATCTTCGACCACTCTGCCTGTGGGTAGGGGCACAGCTTGCCTCAGGACAATTACAAATTCTCCCGACGGGTCGGAGTCCGTTCATTTTCTTTATTGGTGGTGCAACTCGTTTTGCCACTGACCACAATTGGCAAACTACCTAATATTAATTATATTATATTCTATATTATACAATTTTGTTTAATTATATAATATATACATGTTCACTACGTTTATAATATATATGTAACTGTGCATATTCTGAATCAAAATATAACTCTAATGAGAGTAAAAATAGAGACAGGTTATGTTCGTTTTTGCAGAACCTATATATAGATACATATATGCCAATTTCTAGAGAAGCGAAGCAGGTACGATTTTGAGGTTTGACAATTTTGAATCTGGGGGCTATATAGAACAACTCTACAAACCGTTTTCCGAGGGTCAAGTCCATAAAACCTACCGCTCCTTGAGGAGGGGTGTGCCGATGCAAAAATGCCCTAATAATTAAGTTTGCCTCGAATATTGGGCGAGTTGTGAAACTCTATTGCAGGTAAGGAGCATAATAGGCGCCAAGGGTCTAAGTGCAGTATTCCCAAAAATATTATTAGTATTATTCTATCCCAAAAAAAACAAGAAATTCACCAACATTCCAATCCATCCCTCTATTCCGATCCCTAATCATACCTTTAATATGAGTATTCCAATGTCGGCCACTGGTCAACGGATTCATCCTTCGTGTTTCACGAACAAAAAACCAGGTGATTGATTTATTATTAAAAGACCCTAATTGATTTGCCTCTAAATGACTTCTTCAAATTAGTAGGTTTGATCAAAAGCTTAGTACTGGGCACTTTTCTTTCTGAGTTTTCTGTCATGTCCCTCTCATATGTGCTGGCAACATTAGTTTTCCCACGTCATATTAAGTGCATGACTTGCATGCCTGTGGCAACTCTGCTACTTCCGCACAGGTTTGGCGTACTGCAAGGAAGCTGCCTCCTGCCACACACACACACACTGTAAACAAGTGTATGTGTATGTGTGTGCTTGTGCCACAGTGCTGACAGCCAGTAACCGCATGCAGAATCTACAGATTCGGCTTTGAATGCCACTTTAATTACAAACAGCAAACCATCTGCCGGGGCATGGAGCTGCAGCTCCGGAATTGTTAGTCAACAGGCAAGAGTCGTAGAGCCGTCTATAGGTAGCAGCTTCAATGGCAAATAACACGCAGACCGCCACTGAGCCGGGGCATTAGTTCGAGGTTCGCATGGACAATGTTGGTGCTTTTGGTGCACATGGAGCAGGCGGAGCAGCAGCAGCAGTAGCTGAATGAAAGCCAAACAGAACGTTTAGTCATGGCACAGTCCACTTCAGAGCACATTGACAATAATGTTTATACGTTTTAAAACAACTTCGAATGGAGTTGGAGCAGTTGAAGCAGCTTAAAGTCTTACAACAAATATAACAGAGACAAAAAAAAATAAAAATAAAAGGGCACTTGGAATTTTATCAAGTGGCAGGTGCCTCAATGTTAAAGCTGCTAGATTGGGACAGAGCCGTGAAGTAAGCAATCCAATTGCTATGCTTTATTTATGGCTAGAGCTTGACTTAATGACCTGGCCAGGCGCTGCCAACGTGTAGACAATGCGCAACAGAGGCGACATTCAATGTTGTTAAGTCAAAGGCGTTGACGGGCACTTTATGAGCCCTGGTCAGTGTATAGCGCCTGGGTCGACAATCACTGTGAAAATCCAAGCTATTGGAATCAATAAAAGTTAACGGCTTGTGCGGCAGAAGGAGCGGCAGCCAAACAGGATGCA
This sequence comes from Chymomyza fuscimana, assembly GCA_949987675.1. NCBI lineage: Eukaryota > Metazoa > Arthropoda > Insecta > Diptera > Drosophilidae > Chymomyza > Chymomyza fuscimana. The sequence goes on along the minus strand of OX465088.1, from coordinate 44,389,262 downwards.
GAGTATGGACAGAACGTGAGGAGCGTAAGCTGTGGTAGTGGCACGATTGATGTGCAATAAAAGTCGCAATTGAGGCACACGCCCGCAGCGAGCCACACTGCCATAGTCCTGGAGTTCAGTTTCGAGTGTCCGACAACGGCGACGACGACAGTCTATAGCCGGCAGCTGGTGGTTGACCAGACAAACATAGTCACTATGTTTGTATCCGTGTGTGTGTCTTTGTGTGCAGATGCGGAAGTGCGTCATCATAAAAGCTTTCATGCCATTCGCTTTGGCAATTGCTTTTGGCTACGGCTTGGCTGGTTATTGTGACGCATAATTTATCATTTAACTGTTTAATAGTTCCGTTATATTGAAACTGTACAAAAAGGTCAATAAATTGTGAACACCTAATGGCCAAGACTCAATGCCTGATCTCAACTGTCTGCCCATTGTGGCAGGGTTTGAAAACTTTCTTTTTTTTTTCCTAGTCAGCGTGTGCTTTCAACTTGTTTGCTTTTGCGACTCCGCCGTAGCCGCCTCATCCGTCCATAACACTTTTTGACTAATGGCCGGATATGTGCGATTGCAGCAACAACAACTACAACAACTGGCACAACAACAATGGCAACGAAAAAGTGCGAACGTGCCCAGCCCTGGCAGCAAACGGCAGCAGCCAACCGCAGTCCAGACTATATGACAGGAGTTGGGTCTGGCAAACCAGAAGTTGGGTCTGGGTCTGGGTTATGTGACAAATTCACCTGTCCTATCTGTCTATCTGTCTCTCCGTCTGCCCATCCGTCAGTCTGTCTATGTGTCGACTGCTGCTTGATAATATTTATGATTTGGGCTTGCCAGGCACAAAAATGACTTGACTTGACTTCCTTGATGTTGTTTCTGTTGTCTACTGTCAATGGATGACTGAGCAGCAGCAGCAGCAGCTACAGCATCCATCGATTTCTGTTTTACACCTAACTGAAAAACAAGAATAATGGAAAGCACTTCACTGAAATGACGAAGCTCAAATACCCTTGCATAGAACTATGTTATTATGATTCTTATTTAATCCTTGCTTAGGCATTTATTCCTCAACAAAAAGCTCAATTCTTTAATATTCAGAATGGCTTTTGTTTTCCCACTGGTATAAGCAATTCAACCCAAACAAAGGTCCAATACTGCACCCAGCTTCACGTCATAGAAGGTTATGCAACACTATTACTCGGCTTAGAACCGGCCACACAACTCTTACCCACAACTATCTATTAAAAAACTAAAATAAGCCAACCTGCCCAAAATTCGGGGGAGAATTATCAGTCAGACGACTGCACGCAACTCCAAAACACTAGGATTTCTCTGTTTGGTCAACTTCAACCATCTCCATTACTTTTTGACCCAACTCCACGCAATACTAATCTAATATTTAAGTTCCTCAAAAAAAAAACCTTTTAAGCTACATTTAATATGAAACAGTCGAGTCGATGGCCCTAGCAGCTAGCATTCTTTTTTTTATTTAGTTATTATATTATAATAATATTATAAAAATTTAATATTCAAAAAATCGTTCTAACTGAAATTCCATTAAATTGCACATCAAGGTCATGTTTACAGCATTAGTCTCAAGAACTGTTGAAGTTAAATAAGCTTTTAAACCACAAACGGGCATTTTATAAGATATTTCAAAAGTTACTTCTTAAGATCAATATTTTCTAAAATCTTTTATTAATTTAAATTTTTTCTGCGATTAACAAGCATATTTAATGTTATAAAGCGTAAAAGTTTTTTTTTATAGTACATACATTATAACTATATAATTTTCTAATCTACTAACTAAAAAAGTTTTGGTTCCCTTTATAAAATTTGTATATAGGAAATATATTCTTAGAAAAGTTAGTTTAGACCGATTTTTCGCCAAGTATGTATAAACTTTCAAACAGTCTCCAATATCGTTTGAATTCACAAATACCCTTTGTTAGAGTAAAAATTAAGAAATAGTAAAACGAAAAAAAAAAAGTTTCATATAGCCTTGAAGCCTTGTCGCAGTGCCGCAGCGCATTCAAAATGATATGTTATGTAATCTTTGGACATGCGACAAGTCAATTTTTTATGGCAGTAGGTACATACATACATACTCCCACACAGAGAAGATGCTCAGACTTTTAGTAACTCAAGATCGAAAGCAACACTGACGCCATATTATTATGGCAGTTGACGAAATTTATGAACTACACATCCGACACACTCATACATATACACTCATTCATTCATTCATTTAGTCCGTCATTCATTCATGCATTCATTCTCAGTTAGTGAGTGAGTCGTTCAGTCATTTATGCGTTCGTCCGTTTTGTGTTTATTTGCTGGCAGCTTCCGTTTGCTTGGCATCGCCTTTTTGAGGTTAAGCTGCACGTGTACCAAATGCCAACGAGGCGTATGAAAAACGCGCAACAAACAGCATCAACAATAACAACTGTTACAAGTACTGTGTCATACATAGTGCGAGGGCAGTTTGATAAGACGGTGAGGTGCTTCTTTTTTTCGCTCCTCATTTTTGTGACCATATATGAATATTTATTTTTTAACCGCTTGGTGGTATAGGTACTAAAGTTCCACTTACTAGACTTTGTTTTCTCTGCTAAAGCAGAAGCGCTAAGCTTATGCCCTAAAGGTCATTCATGGTCATTGACTTGGTGGACATCCCATTAAGTTTGCAAGACAGCCACAATTAAGTCAATTGATTACTGCTTGTATTACTTCTAGAGGCGGAGAAAGTCGGAAGGCTAGATTTCACAAGTCCTACACCTCAAGGAACTTAGAAAGCAGCAACTTACCAAACTACTCTCGTGGTAAAAGTCAGCACAACAAATGCCGCTGACACCTTAGAGTTGACAGGCTTGTCGTTTGGTGTTTAGTTTTGAAGTTGTACAAAAGTTGCCTCGGGTGATGTGGCACCGGTCACAGTTAGTTGGCCAAATCAGTGCGACATCGTAGTACGGTTAGTATGTGACACTAATACAATGAACTTGAGGGCAACAAAATGGAGCTACAATTTAGATACAAACACACACACAGCTTAGCAAGACAAAGACACACGGTGTGTGTGTGTGCGTGTGCATTTGATTGCGGAGATTTACGACATAACAATTTATGGAATGACGAAATGATTTCCTGTGTTTTTACGATACATACAACAAGAGCTTTAACACTGGGGACCCGGGTTCATCACGCCTTTGCAATATCATTTCAATCAATTTCAAGTTGAAGGATTTTGGCTGCTGGTCGAAACGGAGCAGCGTCGCAGCAGCAGTAGCACCGGAAGTGACGCTCGCTGCCTTTGAATAAAATTAAAACGTCAGCACATGTGTGTGGTTGGGTGTTTATTTTTGGGTAGCTGTGTGTATCTGTGTATGCCTGCTGATGTAGTCTTATAATGGTATACAAGCCACGTACATGCAGCAAGAGCTGAGCACTGCCAGCAGCACCGTGCATGGCTCTAAACCCTGCGCCTAGTCCAATGGTTTGCACCCGTCGGCGGAAGTTCAATCGAATTTCAACGGAAATTGCCGACATTTCATGAGGTGTGAAATGATTTTATTACATCATTACGTGCAGTGCCAGCAGTAGCAGGAATAACAACAACAACAGCAACAACTCTCTGTCAAATTCACGTCTAACGTGTATAGCATACTTTGCAGCGCTTGCATGTCGACATTTAATTATGGCCACGTCTGCTTGCTATGTACTAGAATGTATGGGTAGTATGTGCAGCAGTAGTAGTATGTTACCCAATACCCTTGGCGGGAGCTAGCCAGGATCGCTGACTGCACTTTTGTACGGTGCCTCTATGGTGGGTATGCAATGGTGGGGGTGCAATAGCTGAAGTGCATAGCAGTTGGCGTTACCAAATCTACAGAGAGTACCCTTGCTCAGATACTTTATCAATTTGACAAAATGTGTTAATAAAGGCCTGTCTATTAGGTTTAATGCGAGGGGTGTTTGAAAAATACACAGATTGCATATCAAAATGCCGTTTTAGAAGTTATATAGTTGGTCCAAAAGGCGCCCGCCCCGGATTCTTAAATCCAAACAGGCGCGGATCCAGGAGTTTCTCACTTCGAAGTGTATATATATCAGAGCTCGCAAAATACTGTCAATCCATTTTTCCAACTTTTGGGGGGGTGCGGACATAGAAAGCGATACTGTTAAGTACCTTGGAGTTCGCTTTGATCGAAGGCTTACAAGGAAAACAAATAAAAGCCAAACAAGGCAGCTCAGGGCTAAGAACAATGAAATGTCTTAGCGCTGGGGTCAAGGTCTCAGCTAAGCTTGTAGAACAAGATTTACGTCACACTTCATCCCTTATGGATATAGGTATACTTTGCAAATGAACAGCGAGTTCAGTATAAATCCATTTTGGGTTTTAGTGATGAGTTACAAAGACTTACAAAATAAACACTATTGTAAATAAAACTCTCTTTAAATAAAATAGCTCATGATCGACCTATGTATATACTCATCTCTATCTACAATACAAAATTTTCCTCCCTATTTTGTCTTGTTCTCTATGGTGGACAATTTTGAAACTTTGCATGCTTCCTTTTTTGTATTGCCTCTATCTCTATATGGGCTTACCGATGAATAGTGCAAAAATTGTAAGCAAGCGAAAAAATTTTTTTGAAAAGACGAAAGATTAAAAATTCCAAGGCAAGCTTTAAAAATGAAGTTGAAGAGAAATGGAAACAGCAAGGAGTAGAAAATGTAGCTCCTCATAAAGTTGAAAATGAGGCGAAACAGCCGCGAGACAAAAAGCTAATAAAATTAAAAGCAGAATGTAGGATATCCCGATACAGGCGATATGAAGCGACTTGATGCGGTCCAAGTTTGCCAGCTTCCTCCTTATAGACTAAAATATACCCTTTTTACATTATGGCTAAATAAGTCTCCAGCGCGCTGAAATACTTTTTCATATTTCTCCCCCAAATCTTCCTATTATCCAATCGAGAATCGCCACAAACCCTCCTTTTTTTATTGCTTGAGGCCTATACGCAGTTCGAAATATTTCGCACGGAATGACAAAACTTCATATAAAAAAAAGTCCCAAATGGGATATCCCAAAAAATTATTTCAATATGAAATGCGTATTTTTTTAATCCTATTTTGACGATTCGATTTAATTTCACTCGCAACAAAACATTCGGTTTCAAACCACATGAAAAATTCGGTTTGGTGGAAATGGGAGCACCAAACATTCGGTTTCAAAACGAATCCGAATAAAATATTTGGCTTCGGTTGCCGGAGCACGGCTGATTACCTTATTTTCATTGGAAGTGTCGTTGCTTTGTGTAAATTAAAAACTTGACGATGAAATGAATACTCTTCTCGAAAAATATCGAAGATTTTAGAATACGTTTTCGTGCAAAGAAGCTACGGAAGTAGCTTGACGAGCCCTTGTTTGGAACCCACAAGGCAGCCGCAAGAGGGGCCGCCCGAAGACTATGCGGAGAAGAAGTCAACAAAAAGAAATGAACGAATGTGGGAAATCGTGGAATGAAATTAATTGCTAGCTAACAACCGGACCCGATGGAAATGCTTTATTGAGGCCCTAGGCTCCAGTGAGAGCTACTGGAAATGATGGTGGTGATGATGACATACGGATGTTCAAAGATATGTAATAAAAACAGTTCTTACTAGAAATCAAAAACTTCGGTTGTACGAAACTGTCATAAGACCTACACTCAGGCCTGTAGGCAGGAGGGGGTGGTGGAAGGGGGATTCCTACCGGGCCCAGAGTTTTCGCAGGGGCCCGGTGTAATTTCTGTCGTATTGTCGTTATTCAAGCTAAAGGTGTAATATAGGGGCCGGTACATTTTCCCCCCGGGCCCCGCGTTTTCTCTCTACGGCCCTGCCTATCAAATCAAAGGAAGCTGCTCAACTACTACGTTTTGAAAGAAAAATTCTTAGAAAAATATATGGCCCTATAAGACAAGACGACTGCGTGTAAAGAGGAGAAAAGGTCGGCTTTAAATGAGATGCAGAGAAGATGTGGAAAATGATATAAGTGCGATGGGGGTATCGAATATCAGAAGAAGTACTGAGTAATGGTTCACCTGATAGTTGCTATATCTTTTAACATAAATAATTTTAGTTTTGTCTGAGAGCACAAAATCCCATTCGAATTTTACTAAAGTCCCCTAACACGACATCAGCGGATGACATTAATAGGCGCAAGTAAAGGAAACAGTAGTAAATTTTTTTAAGAGAAAAGGAAACAAGGTGATCCACTGTCGTGCATTGCATCGACTTTATCTGATTTTTTATATGCTTGATTTTTTCACTTTTTTTTTATTGATTTGTTCAATCAAGTTGATTGCGTCATGACATTATTTACGAGCGCAGTTGTTGTAGCTGCAACATCAACTGTTTTTGTTGTTATTGTTGTCAGGACGAGAACCGCAGCCACTTTTGCAATTAGAGCATAATTATTTAATAAACCAAATATGTGCCAAATATATGTATATGAGTGAGTGTGAGTGTGTGACGCACTCAACCAGTGTTGAAAAGTCAGCTCCAGTTCAGTAGTTGAAATCAAATGTGGCAAAATATTGAACATACGTCAATTTGTCAGTCAGTCAGTCAACTAATTGACAAAGCACCTGCTCGACAGTTGCATCTAACGATGCCATATTCCAGGTGTGGCATGAATGCATGCATGGGAGTGTATTGGTGTTTGCTTAATTAAATTTTGTAAATGTTTAGCTGGCAGTGCCATGAAATCTGATGTTGGTAACGATGATGAACGATTCCCATTGCCATCAGTTTGAGTGTTTGTCGGTGAGTGTCAGAGGCGTAGAAAGCTTTTGCCTAGGGATATGAGTTTATGTTAAAAATATTTTTTGTTGGAAGGCAAAACCATTATGGAAATTATTTTTGTATGTTAAAAAAAAAAAAAACAAGCTAATAAGTTACATAAGGGTACGTAAGTATTGCTGCTAGTGAAGAATGGAACTAAATAAAGGCACTGAAGCTCAGATTCAGAAACTGCAAATATTTCCGGAATCGACAATTGGTTTGGAGTTAAAAGAAATCCACTTGATTGTAATAGTAGATTCCAGGGGTCAATAATGCATATTTGTCTCTATGCGTAAACACAAATTCAATGAGAGTAAAAAAAATAAATGATTCGAACTTCAAAATGGTTTCTTTTGTGGGTTTGTACCCACTAAAGTTGTCGCACATAAAAAAAACTTTAAAATTAAAATCTTTAATCTTATTTTTATACATGTATTTATATGTTTTATAATAGGTACTTCATTTATAGTTCTAAAAAAATAAACTTTTTTTTTTTAAATCAATTTTTTTTATATGAGTAATACGAAATACAAGTAGAGTGTAATGCTTTAAGGGGTTCAAGCTTAATTACTTACCTTTTTTACTTAGCTATTAAATTGTAATGATTATATAGGGTCTGCATTTACACGCTTACTAGACTCAAATGACGCAACAATTGTAGTCCACGGACCATTATCAGCGTTGTTTATTCGTTCAATGAATGGGACAACAGCCAGATGAGTTTTCGTCAAAAAAAAGTCATCCAAAATTACGATGTTCGCATACGGGCCTGTAGATATAATATATAATATATTTATATTATATTATAACTTGCATTTGATATGTACATTTGCCCAATTTTATTGGAAAATTTAGGAATAAAATGCAATTAACAAGCAAGCCAACAGATGGCCCACCCTATATAAAATGGCATTAGAGTCATAAGGGACGCGGAAAATATTTACATCGAACCCAAAAAATTAAATAAACCATTTGAATCTCTTTAAAAGGATGTTTTCAAAAAAGTAAAGGTTTAAAAATACACAATTGAAAAATAAATATAACGTTGAACTTATTAAATATCTCAATTTATTTAAGTTTTTTCAATCATATTCAAAATATAATTATAAGGGTAATTAAAGAATTGAATTGAATTTTTAACCTTCAAAATCTTACCAAAATTTGTTAAGGGCCATATACCTGTACCAAGTTTTTAATCTTTCGGTGTTTGTACAATTTGCGTGAATTTATGTATTTTTTCTTTTATAATTTTAATTTTTTTTTATTTTAAATTCTGAAAAATAATGCTCTGGGAGAATAGTATATCGATGGAGTATTTTGCGTTAATGGGCAAGACTTTTTATACTCTTTTAAGTGCTTTTTTACTATTTTATTATTTTCTATTTTTTTACATACTTACTTTGGTCACACCTATCTAATATGGATAAAAATTATATGTAAAAAAAATTACAAAAGCATAAAAAAAAATTATTTAACTTAAAAAGAATCAACATAAAAACAAAATATTTTTTAAATTTTGTAAGTAAAAAAAAAAACTAATTTTTCGAAGTCCATTATTTTGGTTATTAAATTCTCTTTCCAAAAATAGTTTAATAATTTTTTATTACCATGGAATAGATGTAGGACAAAGGACAATGTTACAAATATTGAGCACATTTAAAATTCAGGCGTAGTCGACATTGAGATACCCTGTAACAGCACAATATGATGCAACTTTATATCTGCATAAGAAAGCCAAAGCAAGTTTTAAAAATACAAACGATTTTAAGCTTTGAGATACAAACGACTTTAACTCAGTTCAGAACATTGAAAATAATAAAATTAAAAACGACAACACTTATAAAAAAAAAGGGAAATATGTACAGAAAACTAATATACCCCTCTACACATATGTATGTATGCTTTGAAAACTCTATGCAAATACAGCGCATTTTAACTCGTCCAATCATAAAATATTTAAGCTCCCTTTGGGTGCAGTGACCCCCAATTTAAAGTCCTACCTACGCCACTCGCGTTGGTTTTTCAATATCTGCGTGAAGCATTGTAAAATTTATTGGCTGATTGGTGCGTGCTTAATTGGCATGCCATTATGCATTTTCGGAAGGTCACATCTAGCACACTTTTCAGCGTACATAGATACTCACGCACACCCACACACATACGCACGCATACACACACATACACACACATACACACAGGCTGCTTTTTGGCCGCCACTGCCACTTACTTATACAGCTCATATGCATAATTCAAGTTGTTGCACGTGCCACACATGCAACACTCTCAAGTGCTTGGCAGTGTGTTCTCTTGTCCTTGCAACTGCCGCTGCTGCAGCCAGTAACATGAAAGGCGAAAAACATCTGAAATTAAATTAATATGAAAATGCAAGCAAAGTGCCAAGTGCTCTCTTTGCCTGCCGTCGGCCACACAAGTGGCTCGTGGTGACTATGTCTATGGTATGGTGTATGGTAGTAGTAGTATAAAAGTGTCCCGGAGTGTGTGTGCCACTGTGTGCCATGTGCTTTAAGCTTGCAATTAAATTTTTGCCGCGCCCTTTTGGTATGCATTGCAATTAAGCAATCAATGACATAATTATGAGAGTCACTCGATGCGACATCTCAATTTATTCACACGCCTGAAGCAACAGCAAAACTTGTGCAATTTAAACGCACACTTAAGCAAAGGCAACAACTATATACAAAAAAAAAGTTAACAGAGATAAGCCAAATAGTGAATACTCTAACCAGCTAGAGATAACAAAGTAAAAACTGTTGCCCAGTTTTAGTTTGAATTTTAGATATTTTTGACTTCCTTTTTATTTGTTAACAATACTTATTAATTTTGTTTTTACATTTATTAAAGGAATGTTATATTTTGAGCGAAAATAGTTGAAATTTTAAAGGGAGTTAATTAAATAGAATTGGGCAAATGGCTAATTTTCTGTGTTACTTGTACAAATTTAAGCCATATTTGACTATTTTATCAAGGATCGTAATCTGGATTAAAAAAAATGCCCAGAATTGTAATTGTGTAAGGCTAAGGCTGTTCTTCGTCGAAACGACTACGACCAATTTTAGCTAGTTCCCGTTTGTTACCATATCATGAAAAACTCAATTTGTAATTTTTAATTAATAACTTAATTTATTTATCATAAAATTAAAAAGTTTTTTTTTCTTTGATCTTAACATTATAATAAAAAACAAATACTAATATCGACCTAACATCACAAAATTTGGTAACTTTAGCAGAACTAAATTAATTTTTTTAAATTTAATTTGAAACAATACTTAAAACTATAATAATAGAGAAAACAAATTTAATTAAAAGTAAGTAGTCTGTCAATACAATTTTAAGGTTAAAATATTGATTCAATTTTTTTGGTGGATTACGTCTTAGCAAGCGCGAATTATTTATTCAAAATGCTTTTCATAAAGGCTCAAAAATAACATTTAATTAAAAAAAAACTTTGTCAGAACAGGGTCCTAAGCAATCCCTTAAAGTTTGACCAAGTATTTATTTTTTTGATTTTGTCGATTTTTCTAATGAGAGCAATTGTACTGTTAATTGTTTCCCTTCATATTACATAACGATGACAAATAAACCAACTTGATGGTTTCGGCTTTCATGATTATAAAAAAATGTATAATAATATTTGAAAAATCACACAAAAGTTGTTCTTTGTCTAATCCACGACGAAATTTTTGAGAAATCATAATTACACAAGGCATAGACAGCTGTCGTATGCTCTGCACACAAATAAGAAATATAGGAATATAAATCAATTACATTAGTTTACACGAAAAATTAACCTTCGTAAAAAAGTGTTTCTTAGGGTAATTTGGGGTTAAGAAACACGAAAATTACATTCATTTTTTTTCTTAAGCATGTTTTTGGGAACTTTTTCAGTTATTCGTCAATATTTGATGATATACGACTAGATCGAAAAGTATTGATGTGCTCTTTACGGTGATATACGATATGTACAGATTATTGAACGAAAAATCACGACAACTGCTGCATACAAATTCGTGAAGTCGTAACTGAATACAAACGAAAAACTTTGAGTGAAAATTTTTATTTTCATACAAAAGTGTGATTGAGTGAATATTGGATTTTCCGTACATGGTTCCATAGCATCTTCAGTTCTTACCCGATTTTAAAGATCTTTCACTCGAAATGTTCGTAAAAGAATTCTCTTTCAACATTTTTTCTCGTTAATAAAAACGATATATATCTCGGAAGCGCTATCACTAGTAAAAGTGGAGCTGACCAAGACGTTACCGCCCGAATTAATAAAGCCAAATCCTCATATCATCGATACTTTTCTACGGATGCGAGACGTGCAAAAGCTCGAGACGCATCGACACAAGAATACAAATCTTTATAAATAAATGCTTGCGGCGAATACTTAAGATTAGATGGCCCGAACGAATAAGTAATGAAGCTCTCTGGAACCGGACAAATCAACAAATGGTGCTGGCTTAGAATAAGCGCCGTAAATTTCGTTGACAGACTTATGCGTCGTGGTAGCTTGCATATATGTGTCAAAACTTAACAAAATCGGACAAATACAACAGAAGTTATAGTCACAAATTTACAAATTTCATCCCCCTTGCCAATAAACTGCGCACTCTACCTAATTATTGTAAAAACTGGCCTAGAATCACAAATGGTAAGATTATTCCTGTGGCCTTAATAAACAAAACCCACATCAAAATTTAATCGATTCGACCCTCCTACCCATCGCAATCGGTGGAAAATTCAATTCAGTTCATCTTTATTGGAATAACATTTTCATTAAAAATATGTTAAAGAGGAACATAAAAGTGTTTAGGTGCTTTCTACCTGTTCATCTATAATATAACAGTAAGCAGGATATTAAATCTAAATAAAAAAAATTGAACTGATAAACCAGGAAGATAAATGTTTGTTTTTAATTTTAATTGATGTCAATTTTGGTGAAGAGTAAAGTTTTTCTCTTTAAGAAATGTTAAATACCTCAATGTCCGTAATTTCAAGGCATGCACTGCGTGGAATATTTGATAAAAAAAACACACACATTTGTTTGTGTGTTTCCAAACTTCAAAGAAATGCATCAATGTGTAAGAAACTGTGAAATCTTATCTTTCGAAGCATCAAATATTATTGCTGTGAAAAATAAATATTGCCAATGAATTTATTGAAAATTCCATCGATAACTGTCGGTATTAAATTTTAAATTTTATTTTGTAAAAAACCTCTTCTATCGTAATTTTAAAGCAAAAGAATTCCATCGAAAATTGACTTTTGAGTGCTCAATTTTCCTTGGGGCGCAGAAAAGATTTGATATCATAGCAATGCAAACTCTTTGGTTGCAGTAGTAATACCAAGCTTCAGTTTCTTTAACGATTATTGACCTGAGACCCCTAAATAACTGCTAAATGTGATTAATTGCTCTTTTCTTAAGCCTCATTATTTTCTCAACAAAAAAATTTCTATCTATACTATGTATATATCTAAGCTAGTTTAAGGAACGGAACTATATCAACATTGAGGCATTCAATATAATGTAATTCAATACGAGATTTAAATTTTAAATTTATTTTCTTCCTTTTAATTCCTGACACGCAACAAAAAAAAAAAGACAGTCATCTACTTAAACTTGACACTTTTATTTGCAAAATAATCTTTTTTAGAGAGTTAAGTTTTCATTCTCTCTCGAAGGTCCAAGGTACTAAGATGACCATTTGAATCTCTATGATGAAGATAAGCATTATCATGTGATTGTTAATTTTTAAAATTAAAAAAAAAGTATTAAAAAAATTTTTTTTTTTTTCCGATTTATTTACAATCTGTATAAAAACAATCAGTAAATTATACATATAAAATTATTTAAACAGTGACAGGAGCAGCTAGTCTCCATTGAGACTAGGTGCTATATGCGAACTAGTGGTTATTATAAGTATAAATAATAAAAAAAAAGAAAAAAATTCTGAATGTTATAGGTTGTTGTTGACTGTTATATTAAAAAATTAAAAAAATATTTTGTTTTTTTTTTTTAATTATGAAAAAACAATTTTTTTAAATCGAATTTTTTATTTAAAAACAATTTTTTTCTTGTAAAAACCAAATTTTTAAGCAACATTTTGTGCTTACGGGATACGGCTTTTTAAGTCTACCTGAATATTTATCTAACTGAAACTCGATAAATAATCGAAATTTTTGCTAAAAAGTGACATACATATTATTAATACCTAGACTTCTTTTCTTTTTATACCCTGTACCGTATGGTACAAAGGGTATATTGCGTTTGTGCAAGCCGTAACTGTATGTAACGTACAGAAGGAGAAGTCGGAGACCCCCCAAAGTTACCTAAAGTATGATCAGAGTGACTAGAGAAGTCGATATACCCATGTCCGTCTGTCCGTCTGTCCGTCTGTCCATCTGTCCGTATGAACGCCTAGATCTCAGAGATGGTAAGAGCTAGAGCAACCAAACTTTCAGATAAGATCCCTTATTAATCCATAGGAGACAAGTTTATTTTATTTTTTTGATATCGGGACTACATTATATAGCTCCCATAGGGGTGTTTCAGAGGACCTCGAAAAAAAGCAAAAGTTTTAGATGGATAATTCGTTTGCTTATAAAGATATCACAACCATATTTGGCAATCGGAAGTTTTTTAGAAACCCCCAGCACTGTACCAAATTTTATCGAAATCGGTTGACTATATCATATAGCTCCCATAGGATCGATCGGTCGAAAATTGGTTTTTTGTACAAAATTCGTTGTGTTTCGTTTGTTTGTGAAGATATTGTAACCAAATTTGACATTAAGAAGTTTTGTAGAGTTCCCAAGCACTATACCAAATTTGATCAAAATCGGTTGACTATATCATATAGCTCCCATAGGACCAATCGGTCAAAAAATCGTGTTTTGTACAAAATTCGTTGTGTTTCGTTTATTTGTGAACATACCGTAACCACATTTGGCATTAATAAGTTTTTTAGAGTTCCCAAGCATTATACCAAATTTGATCAAAATCGGTTGACTATATCATATAGCTCCCATAGGATCGATCGGTCAAAAAAACGTATTTTGAACAAAATTCGTTGTGTTTCGTTTATTTTGCAAAGAAATATCTTTTTGAGTTTGTAAGCAATATATCGGACTTGATTGCAATTTGGTGGTACAGGGTATCCCAAAGTCGTCCGCGCCCGACTTTAACGTACGCCATCTTTTTCTTCTGCAAAATTGCGACTATTTAAAAAACAAAAAAAAAACTAAAAACTTAATGTGACTGAATGATGATATTTTATTAATTTATTTTTAGCCTGTTGCTCTGGCTTTAAACCACTTTGTTCCCTAGAGTTAATTCTAAGTTACAATGTTAAATAAATAAATTTATTTTTCAAAAGGGTGTTTTTTTAAATATTAATTTTGTCGTTTTTATCGTTTTTTTAATTTGATACATACACACATATGACTAAAGATACATATTTGAATAATTTAATTAAAAAACCTTGGATTTAAAAAAAAAAATAGTTTTAACTCGTTTAGGAGATATGACTTTTTTTTTTTTTTTAAAGAAGTTATGCTTATTTTAGACAGTATTATTTGATTACTATTATAAACATTAATTACAAAATTTATTATTTAAAGCACTGGAGATGGGTACTCAAACTTTGGCATATAAAATTTACATTTTTAAAATTAAGAATATATTAAAACTACATTGACCATGTATATAGCGTATAGATATGACTTGTCAAAGAAAAGTCTAAAAATTAAAAATTAAATTTTCAATTATCGATAACGCGATAAATAATCGGAATTTTTCAATAAAATTTGACGTGGTTATTATTGGCTAGTAGCTAGTAGCTCGAAAAAAAGTGGTCCTCTTCACTTACTTCAGCGATATACAAAATTGGTCTACAACTATGCAAATTTTGAAAAGTTACTCCAAAATAATAAAAATCGAATCCGCCTCACTTAGTTTTGAACACTCACAATTTGTTTGTTCAAATTATGTTGAACCCTATTAATCCAAGAAAAGAGTTTTTACGACAACCATTTTAAATTGATTAACTGAGAAAACCCAAGTACATATACATTTTTCTGCGCTTTGTAAACTTTACAAGAATATGAGTATACTCCATAGCATAGTGTATCAGGATCACAAGAGAGCTGTTGCTCTTGATAGGCCACAAAAGTGAACGCTGTTAATGGCTAATGCCGTGGGCCACAAAAAGCGGCATACAAAAGCGTCGACAAAGCGACGCGGTGACGTCACAAGGCACCAAAATAAGTGCACTTGAAGCCAAGAGGAGCTTTGTAGCCTGCAGTCTCTAGAGAGAGAGAGAGAGAGAAGCCAAAGCAAGGCGTGTTAAGATTTCTGTTTGTAGCGACTTTTCTTAATTATGAGCGTATAGAGACCAATCTTGACCTCATTTAAAGTTGTCCCAAATTGATTTGCTTTAATACCGACAAAAAAAAGGGTTAATTTCTTTTTTGTGGGTTATGGCTGTGTGCGGCCCATTATGACGCAATAAATGCGAGCAATAAAAAACCGAGAGAGAAAGTTGCAAAAAGAAATTTGGGGCAGCCACGCGTTGCAGCTTAGCCGAGCATTCAATTTGATGACAATTCAAAAGTGCCACGAAAATGATTTGACCCGAATGCGGCCAGGAGCCTGACTGACTGTCGGACTAAGGGACAGTTGGACTGACTGGATCTCAGTGCTGGTTTACTGCCTGGCATTTTTTAATATGGCTCAGGCATTTGGGTTATAAAACTTGGTCGAAGGCTGTCGAATCAGAGAGGGCTGAACTGAACTGAACTGAACTGAGCTGAGCTCATGGCTAGCAGCCTTTGGTGCTTGCTTTGATGTCACCGCATGGCCAACAATAACAATTTCAGAAGGCAACCCCCGGTAAGGAGTTGCCAGAGTATTGCAAGTATGCTGTCATTTTCCATTTTCCATTTGCCTGCGCCATTTGCTATTTGTGGCTTTCGTTTCACTTCCCGTTGCTTTCCCCTTCCCTTTTCTTTTAGCTTTTTACTTGTATACATATCTATAATATATGTGTATGTGAGTATTTATTTAATCGCTTAGATTGTGAAGTATGCGTAATAATCTAATCGTCATAATTCCTGTGACAATCTCAACAGGATATGTACAGTGAGCGCTCATAAAAGTCTGTTACAATTTATGATTGAGTTTCTTTTGATAATAGCCCCAGCTTTTTTAAAAGATGAATGTTAAACTTTTTAATGAAATATTATGTTAGCAAAAATTAAAGCAAAAACACCTCTAAGCAACAAAAAAAATATATATTTATATCTTGTAAAGTATTCCATTGAGCCACCATTTCGCTTCCTGTTTTTTTATGTCGCAACTTTAAGACTTATAGATAACAAAATTAAAATTATGAAATATAATAATTATTATACATATATTTTACCCTCTACCTTTCCTAATCTCTATAAAACTTAGTGTAGTGAGAATAAAACCATCCCAAGAGACGTAAGAAATATATTGGACATTGAAAGAGCTTGAACTTATCTTATTTTCTTATGAATAAGATGTCGAATATGCTCATTACTTTATATAAAATATAAATCAATTTTTTTAATAATATTTTTATAACTAACGATGAAATGGATGAAGGTATCCAATCAGTGCATCGGGGAAAATTTGAATGTTCTAGATACAATTTTTAAATTTATGATTTAAAATTTTCAGCATAATACAATTTAAGCTTAAACGAAGAATATTATGACCAAAATTCTTAAAAATTACCCAACAATCTCAAATTAAGATGAAACGACTTGACTAATGAAAAAAATTTTTGATTTAGGATTTCTAGCACAATAAAATTTGATCTTGAAAACAAGTACAAATATTATTAAATTAATGCCAAAACTCTAAAAATGTCACCAAAAATTTTCAAATTAAGATACAAAGTTTTAAATAAAAAATCATCAATTACGATTTTCTACATTCTAAAATTTTGTTCTTCTAAAAAAGTGTCAAAAATAATTAAAATATTATTAAATGTCTTGAATTTTAATAAGCTACAAAAAAATTGTATTTGGAAAAAGTAGATAACAAATTGTAACAAGAAAGTATAAAGTTTAAAAAAAAATTTGAAAATCTTAATATATTTCACGATTTTTTAAATCTTACTTCTAGCTTGTTAATAATGCAAAAATATGTTTTAGGTCACGATATGCAATTTATGAAAATTTTAATTTTGATAATTTTAATATTTAACAGAATGAATGAATGAACATTAAACAGACAAAAAAATCGTATTTTAATATTGTATATGGAAAATTCGAAAAAAGATTTTGTTTTTCCAGTTTTTTTATTACAAGATTGCTCAAAATTCAAAATTACGCTTTTGGCCAAGATTATTGATTTCTTCGCTAGGTATAGTATTTTACTTTGAAGATGTTTTAAAGGTTTTTTTTTCATATTAAATAATCATAACTACATTTATATCTGCTTTTATATATGCTTTTCTTTGTTTTTAAACAAATTGGGAAATCTCACATTTTCTATCAACTCAATAACCTTCTCACATATAATTTATCTCATCCTCCATTCATAACTCTCAAGTCACGTTTGTTCCCGTAGAAAAAGATTTTAAAGAGGGATCATAAAGGAAAACCAATATAAATTTTTATACTCGTGCATTTAATATTGTGATATTTTAACTAGTAATTATTTTACTAAAAAAATATAAAAAAAAAGATTGACATTTTGTCTATATGCTTGAAATTTAATTTTAATTTTAAAAACTTTCGGTCCGTTGTTGTACAACGGTGCGACTGTCAACAGCGGTTTCATTGCACCCTGAAAGCAAATAAATTTGTATGTTATTAATCAACTTATTTCCAACGCTCGTTAAATTCGTTATTAGTTTCCAAAGATATAATTCTCGACTTACAATTGGCAGGACTGTAAAAAGAAATTAACATTTAGAATTTCCATAATTTAGCTTTGCAAATAATTACCCGATCCTGAAAATACAAATAATAGCCCTCAAGACCGTGCAAACTGCTTCAAAACTCATTTTTAAGCTGTGGAGAAAAAGTGAGTTATCTCGGTACTAATAGATAGAGTTCTGTAACACTGTGAAAATTAAATAAGTTTCGATTAACATAGTTATCTATAGATTAGTCAATTAGAAATGGATCGTTGTATATTATGTAAATATTGCACAACGTTTTCGCGCTATGAGAAAAGATTTTAAGGTGGTTTACAATTAAAAAAAAAATGGAAGCCATTAAAAGTTTGGGATAAAAATGTGAGACAACCGCGGCAATGGGATACTCTGCAACCACGAAATTCTTCTACGAAGGAACGGAACAAGATATCAACATACTTCAATAAGCTTGTCCTGAAGCAAGATTATGCGGCTTTGTTGGTAAAGTTTTCTGTTGTCTACGAAATCTAGGTGTTCAGGTTATGAGAAACATACCATTGCAGAAACGTAGTATATCCTTGATATAAAAGGTGATTTTTTAGTAAATTTCTTTTTGGCAACACTGTTTTTGTTAGCTCAGCTGTTTATGTATCATGTTCAGTTTGGTCTATAATTTAACCATGAATCGACTTACAAACGAACAACGCCTTCAGATTATTGAATTTTATTATCAAAATTCATGCTCGGTTAAGAAAGTGCATCGTGCACTCCTTTTATTTTATGGTCAGTTTGGGCGACTTTCTGAGGCGGCTATTCGGTGACTAAATTTCGCACTAAATTTACATTATTGGTAAATAAAAATACGTAGAGTGCGGACAGAAGAAAATATCGCTGCTGTATCCGCCAGTGTTGTTGATGACCGTGAATTATCGATTCGGCGCCGTTCGCAGCAATGTGGCCTCTGTTACTCCACTACGTGGAAAATAAGGCGGAAGGATTTGGGGGTACACGACCTACCACAACGGCTAACTTTTGGTGAATGGGCGCTGGCAAAGTTGGATCAAGATTCACTTTTTTATCGGAAAATTGTGTTCAGCGACGAAGCACATTTCTGGTTGAATGGATACGTGAACAAACAAAATTGCCTTATTTAGTGTGAAGAGCAGCCACAAGCATTGCAAGAACTGCCAATGCATCCCCAAAAAGTCACTGTTTGGTTTGGATTATGGGCCGGTGGCATCATAAGACCGTATTTTTTCAAAGACGACGAAGGCAGGAACATTACTGTGATTGGCGAGCGCTACCGTGCGATGATTACAAACTTTTTTTTGCCCAAAATGGAAGAGCTGGATATGCCTGACATCTGGTTTCAACAAGACGGTACCACATGCCACACAGCACGCGAAAAAATGGCCCAACTCAGAGGTGAGTTCGGTGAACACTTTATTTCACGTTTGGGGCAGATCAATTGGCCGCCTAGATCGTGCGATTAAACGCCTTTAGACTATTTTTTGTGTGCCTATGTTAAGGCTTATGTCTATAGCAACAAGCCCGCAACGGTTGAAGCACTGGAACCCAATATTGAAGAATTTATTCGTGAGATACCAGCCGATATGTTGGAGAGAGTATGCCAAAATTAGACCCAGCGCATGAACCATTTGTCAACATTTATCTACCGACGCAAATAAAGATTTCATACATTTTTCTGAATTTTATGTGTTTTTTTTTTTAACAAAATCCGAAAGCTCTTAGGAAATCACGCTTTATAACCCTGTTATAACTGACAGTTTCGACATGATGGAATTGGTTCAAAAATTATTTACTTATTTAACAATAAAAATATATTTAAAAGTTGACTTAAATTCAAATTTTATGAAATACATATGTCTAGCCCAGGCAACCCAACATTTATAATGTATATATAATGTATATATAAGCAAGAAACCGTAAATAAATAAATCCCAAAAGCAAAACTTAAATTTTGAAACGACTCCGTAGTTTATTTACAATTTACAATTGATAAACAATATAAAACACAAATTATATTTATAATATGATTTTAATTTTTTCACATATTTAAAGTAAAAAGTTTGTCGTAAGATTGAGAAACAATCAAAACATGGGAAACGATGAGACGTTTGTTTTTAAGTTAAATCATGGGTGGTCTTCAGGGCATAAACCTGACAGACATCGTCTTGAAGGGAAACGAAGAGATAGAGTTTGCTTTAATATTTAAAGAAATTCTTACTCAAATAAAATATAATCACCTGCCATCAGCTATAAGAGCCATTGTTATTAAAAGAAGTTTTATGTTATAGCTCATTTCTCAAATATGCCAAAACTTACGTAGTTTTTTGTTTATATATGGATTTTTTGGATTATAATCTGGAAAACGTGACACTTCATCAATTGGTTCCATACAAGTTTTATACGTGTGAAAATTATAAATGGAAAATAATGTATATCAATCGGTTCCGTGCACGTGGGTGGTGGGTTACTGTGTAACTGAAAATGTTCATTGATATCTAGAGGATCGTAAGTATTTTTATTTATTTTATTTTATTTATTTACAATGATAATAATAGTAACTAGTGAACCCGGCGGCGAAAATCGCCAGATAATTCATTGCATAATATACAAATAGCTGTGCAGAAAATAATACATATATAATAAAACTGCAGCGCTTGGCCGAACGTGTCAATTCAGATGTCAGTTTCTAATAAGAACTTTGATTTTGCTTCAGAAACTAAAATACAGCGCGCATATGTGGCAACCCTGTAAGAGAGAGTTTGACAAAAGAAAAGACACAGATTAGCCGTGCCGTTTACACCTAATGCACAATGCACAATTGCAAAATAAGATCAAAGAGAAACCAAAGAGAGCAAACTTTGCTTCTTACACATACACGCTTGCCTTTATTACGCTCACTGCAAATAAAAATATGCGCACCTTTTCACACCCACGCATAGTAATTTTAATCGGCCTTCCTTTTCGCACTTTTTATAGCAATGATTGAAATTTTTTTTTTAGCGATATCCACCAAAATATAGATTTAATCGAAAAAATAACACCTTATTGCAGATCTAGGTGTAAATAGCTTTCGATTGATACCTCATTTGTTGAAATCGCGCGATCCGTCTAGGAGCCTTTCATGTCACAAAAAACGGCCTTGTGTAATACAAGGTGGCGCAAAAGAAGTCATCCGATGTTGTTTGGCTCTTATTTTTTTTCTAAATGAAAAACTTCGATTCTGTTTTTTGATTATGTTTATTTAGACCTTTAGAATTAATTGTGTTAAGTTGAGAAGATGATATCGGACAAATGGGCGCCGTCACAATTGATTGCCATACGGGCTCGTTTTATGGCATTTTCCATCACTTCGGCGAGAGTTTCGGGCGATAAATTCTCGCATTCGTGTCGGATATTTTCCTTGAGGGCTTCCAAGGTCTCAGGCTTTTTGATGTAAACACGGGACTTCAAAAAACCCCATAAAAAGAAGTCCGGGACCGTTAAATCGGGCGATCTGGCGGGCCAGCGCAAATCGCCAAAACGCGAAATTAAGCGACCCGGAAACGCGGCCTTCAGAATGTCGGTTGTGGCTCGTGCAGTGTGTGCTGTTGCTCCGTCCTTTTGGAACCACATGTCCACCAGTCCTAATTCGTCCAGTTCGGGCAGAAAAAACTCGGTCAACATTGCCCTATAGCGCGTACCGTCCACTGTTGTCGTTTGACCCGCGGCGTTCTCGAAAAAAAATGGCCCGATGACTCCTCCAGCGTGAACAGCGCACCACGCAGTCACTTTGAGCGGGTGTAATGGCTCCTCGTGCATCACTCGCGGATTTTCGGTTCCCCAGAAGCGATAATTTTGCTTGTTCACGTACCCGCTGAGGTGAAAATGAGCCTCATCGCTCATTATGATTTTGGTCGAAAAATCGTCCACTTCGGTATCGAGATTGAGGATAGCTTGGGCATAAGTTACGCGCGTTTGGCGGTCGGCAGGCAGCAGCTGATGCACGGACTGAACTTTGTAGGGGAACATGTTCAAATCTTTCACCAAAATTCGTTGCAGGGACCGCCGGCTGAGGCCCAATTGCGTGGCACGTCGTCTGGTCGATGTTTCGGGGCTCACTTCGACGTCCTCGGCTACAGCGGCGATATTTTCGGCAGAACGGGCGCTTCGGGGCCGGCCACTCTTGGCAACGTCTCGTGCGGTCCCATACTCTTTAAGATTAGTGGCTAAACGGCGCAGTGTTTGCGCAGTTGGTGTCGGACGGCCGGGAAATCGGCGACGGAATTCGCGCTGCGCCAACACCACAGACGAATTGTTACGCAAAAAAATAGACACAATTATTCCGCGTTCTTGGGGAGTGTATCGCTCCATGGCTTATTCACTTGTATTCTTTATCTGTCTAGTCCACAAATGTCAAAACAGATTTGATATTGGCGGCCATTTACAAAAATGAGAGCATCTTCCAATAGGGTGATTTCTTTTGCGCCACCTTGTATATATATAGATAAACTAATAATTAACATAAAATATAATGGCACTGGCAACTAAGGCCTTCGGCTAAGGTTCGTTAGTATTTTTGCTACGAAAAGGCTATTTGAGAAAAAGTCAACGTTTTGTTGCTTATTTGGCTCACATAATTCTACTTATCAAATGTGGTGGCGTAGTGACAAGATATCGACATACTTCAATAAGCTTGACCAGAAGCAGGATTATGCGGCTTTGTTGATAAAGTTTTGTATCTCTAGATGCTGTTGTCTCTGAATCCTACGTGTTCAGGTTATGGAAACATACCATTACAGAAACCTAGTATAACTTTGATATATAACCCTGTTATAGGTGACATTTTCGACATGATTGAATTAGTTCTTAAATTATTCAAAATTAGACTTAAATAATTGATTTAATTATACATTTAAAAATTTTAGTGTGAACCTTTCTGGAATTTTGTAAATTTGGTTGGGTTCAATGTTCATAAAAAGTCCAAATATCTCTCATAAGTTGGACGCTGGATCATTCCAAAAGATGTTCGAATTGAAATTTTATGAAATACATATGTCTAGCCAGGCCAGAAACCATAAATAAATAAATCCCAAAAGCAAAACTTAAAATTTAGAACGACTCCGTAGTTTATTTACAAAAAAAATTTTTATTTGATTGATAAACAATATAAAAGTGTGAGTGTGTTATATTTATAATATGATTTTAATTTTTTCATATATTTAAAGTTAAAAGTTTGTCGTAAGATTGAGAAACAATCAAAACAAGGGAAACGATGAGACAGGGTTTGGTTTTATGTTTAATATTCATATTCGTGGTCTTCAGGGCATTGACCTGAAAGACATCGTCTTGAAGGGAAACAAAGAGATAGAGTTTGCTTTAATATTTAAAGAAATTCTTACTTAAATAAAATATAATCACCTGCGACATGCTAAAATCATTGTTATTAAAAGAAGTTTTACGGTATTGCTCATTTCTGAAATATGCCAAAGTTTAAGTAGTTTTTTGTTTATATATAAATTTTTTGGATTATAATCTGAAAAACGTGACACTTGATCAATTGGTTCCATACAAGTTTCATAGGTGTGAAAATTATAAATGGAAAATAATATATAGCAGTCTGTTTTTTTAGCGCATACGTTTTTAAGACATTTGAAAATTTGCCTTTAAACACAAATTAAGAAACGTCTTCATCCCAACACTCTTTTTATTTAGCTTACTCTTAAAACATTAATAATATAATCCATGATATTGGGAACATATCAAAGGTTAAACAGAACTTTCAAGGAGTGTTCCATCAAAGGCAGATGAAAGCGTCTCACGTTACTGTTACTAAAAACTTTTAAAATACAGTTAAAATTATTCTTCTTTTTTCCAGAATACTGTACTACGCATGCCACCTTCAGATTTAAAGTATCTATACTCTGTCTTCAAGTTTTCATAATTTCTATATCAATAAACCAAAGTAATTTTCATTTCAAGAAAACATACTTCTCTCTCCCTTGATCCACACTGTACGAACTTCTTACTCTCAATTCGCTTAGTCGGTATCACACAGTTTATATACGTCACAAAGACGTATCGTTATCTTTTGTATAAGTTTCGAGATTTTTTGTTAATTGTTAATGAAGATGATGAACTATAAATTATCAGTTGAAAAATATTCCAAAAAAGACAATATCAGAGAGCACTAAGGTTGCTGGTTTACTAGAGGGGAATATATATTATCAAAATCGAAAAGCGAACACATGCAAAGTAATGTGAGTGAACTAAAAAATAAATCTCTCGAAGATGATATGCTTAGTGCCAAAGAGTATAAGCTGGTAAGAATTTTTGAGTCAGACGAAGACATATCGAATCACAAAAGCTGGAGTGGACACAATTGATTAAATGTGCTACTTATTGTAATGCTTTTGAAACAGATAGCCCATGACAATATTTTATGGTATAGGGTGGGCTAACTGTTAGTTTGTTTGTTTATTGCATTTTATTTGCATATTTTCCAATAAAATTGGGCAAATGTACATTATCGTCAGAAAGTTTAAGACTGGATTGGCGAGAATAAAACATATGATAAATGCAATATATAAAAATACATGAATTTTTGAGTTTTTGCAATAAATAAATAAAAAAAAAAAAAAAAAAAAAAAAAAAGTTTAAGACCAGAATAACGCGACTTTGTAAGAAAGTCATTAAAAGAAAAGGTGATTGATTGACGAAAAATATGTTGGATTTTTCCTTTCTTATTATGTAAGTGATGTAATTAATTTTAATAAAAGGTTTCACACCAATTTTTTTTCATGTTTTTTCTATTTGGCGCGTCGATGTTCCCGGCGACTCATCGACACTGGCCTTAACTATGTTTCTTTCACAGAACTACCATTTTCATAGTACGCCTGTACCACTTTTATGCCTTGTTCGGTTGGTTAAGTATGCATGATTAAAATTGAGTAGTTTTGAACTTGATACATGTCGAAGAGCATTCACTTTAGACGGGTATGTTGCGAATTATGAGTGTTTAACAACCAAAGCAACAGTTGGCCCACCCTTTATAACATTGCAAAACATACCATATCAATTTGTAGGCTATCTGTTGCCATAACACGAAGTCTTAGAGTAAAAACTTTTAATGGCATTAAAATGAAGGCATACTCCATAAAAACTTTGGATGACAAGAAGAATGTCAATACTATCAAAAACCTTCCTTCATAACATCCAAAGTGCCTATACCTGAAAAAAAATCTTTTACTTTTGTCGAATCGTGAAGAAAAATTAATAGAAAGGATTTTATTTACAAACTATCAACATTTTCATCAAAAGTATGTTTTTAGGACATAAAAGTCAATGTACGTCTCTAAGACGTATCGTTATCTTTTCACGACAAAAAAAAATACGTTACCTTTTCTGAACTAAAATTGTTAGAGCTGCGCTGCACAGCGTATGCAGTACACACATACAAAAAAAACACGGCTTGCCTCTCTCACACTAATGAGCTTAGGTTGTTTGCTTTTACAGCCATCTCTCTTTTTCTCTTTGCATAATGGAGTTATGGTAAAATATCTTTAATGAAATTGTTATCTCTTCACTTTTTTAATTCATATTAGCCATAATATGTTTTTACAGCGCTTGGTAATCAAACACAGTTTGCCAGTTTTTCTATGATTCAAATTGTTGTCATTTGAATTGTTTTGTTCGGTTGTTGGTTATTTGGGGAGTGCGGAAGAGTTATAGGCAATTTGTGTTAATCTTTGTCAGCTTATTTGACAAAATATTTGACACAATGAAAATACGCGTTTATAATTAATTGAAAATTTTCGATTTACGCCTAAATGCAATTTTGGTATATTGACAAAACGAAACAAAAGCAAATGAAGTTTTATGTTACCCGCGCTACACCGCAGGGCATATGGATATTTATATGCATGTATGTGTATCTAGAAGCAGCACGTTCAAGGCCCCAAACCCCTCCCGGAACGAACTTTGGCAACCCTTGCCAAAAGCATTAAATTTCGCTACATATTTGAGTAACATTGATTTGTTGACTTTTACGCCTGCAGCTAATCGAATACAAATGTATGAAAAACCAGCATACAAATACAATACAAACATATCTGCGAGTATGTGTGTGTGTGTGTTTATATGTACTATATGCATATATTCTGTATAATAAGCATCTACATATATGCTTATGTACATATATGCGCGTTGATTTTGGCTCATAATTAACGCAAAAGTTTTGTAAATTGGCAAACAGACAAATAGACAGACAGACGGACGACAAACAGACAAAACACATAGACTGACAATTACCTTTGTTTTGCAATTTCCTACAAACACACACACACACACTCAACTGCATCTGTGTGAACGCCATTGGCAGTTTAAAGCTTATGCTACGTTTACACTGGCACGCAATGTTGCATTTTTCAAAATACAGTGTGACCAGATAATTTTCGAACTTTCTTAATTCTAAAGTTTAAAATGAAAAACATGAATGAAAACAGCACCTAAAGAATCATTATAAAGCGCAATTGACATGTAGCAGGAGAGGTAAGGTAACCAATAATAATAATAATATAATTTTTTTAGTTTTTTGAACAAATTTACTTTTTTTTTAAAATATCATTAAAATGTGATTTATCGATATGCAACAAAAAAACTTTCTTTTCTCAAATAATTTTTGATTTCACTGTACGAGCCAAAGGTTGTCATAAATTCTTAAAAAGTTGCTAAAATAATGTGTCACAAAGTTGTGTCCTTGGGTCCAACTGCTATATAGGAACTGAATCTAAGTGTTTTTATACTATTTTTGCATAAATAAGGAAATTAGTTTTTTTTCTAATACAGAGAAGCCGTCAAAAATGTTTTTTAAAGCTAGCCAAAAACATAAACTGATGAGCACGTAAAAAAATCAAAGATTTAATATAGTGATGAAAAATCGTGGTACCATTTTGAAGAATGTTATAAGCCTCAAACGCATCAAATCTTTGTTGATCTTAAAAACCGAAAATTAAGCTTTAAGATGTTCATAGAACAATTTCACTCACCTTATCTTTTTGAAAATTTTCTTAAAAAATGATATATGGAATTTTCGTATGATTTTTGGAGTACTCTCGTCCAATCACTATTTTTATTAAAAATAGGAAATTTTTATACCCTGTACCTATAGGTACAAAGGGTATACTAGATTTGTGCAATGTATGTAACGGACAGAAGGAGGCGTGGCAGACCCCAAGTCCTTTATACCAAAATGCTTATCATAACCTCGGGTAGCGATTGAGCCATGTGCGTCCGTATGAACGCCTAGATCTCGAAGACTATAAGAGCTAGAGACACGAAACTTTACCAGCTGGTGCGCATACTTCCTCAGAAGATGAAGTTTGTTGAATCATGTCAATATCTTCCCCCGTTCCCCCGCAGTAGAGTTTCGCGGGTTTTAGTCACACCGTTTAGTATTTTCATCTGAAATTTAACAGAGCGATGCGTTGTAGTTACATGCATCTATGTGTAAAAAATGAACAAAATCGGACAAATACAACAGAAGTTATAGTCAAAAATGTGCAAATTTCACCTCCCCTTGCCAATAAACTGCGTCAATATTTGACTCTGCGCAATTATGGCTACAAGTGACCTAGAATCACAATTTTTGGTAAGCTCATTCATGTGGCTCTAATGAACAAATCCACATCCAAAGTTTATCGATGCGGTCCCCCCACCCCCCCGCAATCCATTTACCGTGTTTTCTCCCACACCCCTCAACATACCAACTTGAAACTTACCCCGTATACTTTAAATAAGTTCTTTGTTGTAACATTCGAGTTTCATCAAAATGGGTAAAAATTTAGGGAACTTATAGGTATAAATATCGATTTTCACCAAAAAAAAATAAATTCCAATTGGAAAGTTCTTAGATGGAATATGCAGGAAAAATTTTTTTGACACAAAAGGTACAGGGTATTCCACTGTCGGGCACCGCCTCGTACCACATTTTTTACATATGTATCTGCTGATGGCGTACCTTCAGGTGTGTGCCACTGTATTAAGCTAATGAATGGAAAACTTCCTAATCGTCCGCGTATGTAGCTATCAAAATTTTTCTGCTCTCCACAGGGATTATAAAAGAATAGAGCTAGAAATTTTCCTTCCGAGACTCCATCTATCATTGTTCTAGTTGAAGATAGGGCAATTTTAAGTTTACACTGGAATGTTCCGCACCCTAGATATTATCTGAAAAGGTTATAGTAAGGAAGAAGCCCATCTCAGCAAATACCTGGGATCATGGTTATGCAGACGATCGTTCATTTGGCTGAAAAGTGCTGCCTCCTTATTATAGCATTGAAATTCAATGTGATTTTGTAAAAAGAGAGTTTTTACAGGCAAGGCACGCAGAGTAGCATAACACATGTTGCATGAGCCTTTGAGTTTGGGAGCTTTTTAAAGCATATGGGCCACATATGCCACCACATCCACTGAACGGAGCGAAGAGCTCTTCTAGATGGTTGGCGAAGGTTTCTGCTGTAATAGAAAAAAAATAATTTTTGATCAAAAATTTAAAATATACATATTAATTTTTCAATGAAACAATGAAAACCTAAATAGTCTGATAGAGCATCTTTTAGAAATTCTAAAATTTCTAATAACATCAATAATCGAAATACTTACAGCTTATTTTCTAACTACCTTTTTGTTTGTAAATATAAAAAAAAAAAAATATCAAAACACACTTAATGAGCAAAAGCGAGCTCCGCAGTAGCCTTATAGCCTATTCACACTGCGGCACATCTAACATCTTTTGTCAAAGATGTTACGTATGAATTTTCCTTTTAGAAAATTTCAACATCATTCCAACATCTTGTGGAAATGTTCCTATCTTATTGGGTCCCGATGAAAATATACTCGATAATTTTTCGGTGCAACTCTATATTTTTGTCATTCACTGTGAAAATATATAAACTTTGTCAACCAAAAAGACTGGTAATTTTCAATTCCAAACAAGGCGCTAAATCCTCATATGTTTATTAAACTGGCACAGAATTTCAAATGTGCGGCAATATATGCCTAAAAGGGTGAGCCAGTAGGCATTCCAAGTACTAGTTTGATGAGGGAGAAAAGTACAAACCAATTTATAGATTTATTTTGTACTCTTATTTATTACATTCTAATAAACAACGGCAAATTGTGGCTCATTACAAAATCAGCATATTGTTTTTTTGACTTCGACGGTGATTGACATATAAAAATGTGTAGCTCAAGGTTTAATTTAGTTAAAAAAAAAAAAACTAACTTAATAATTATGGTGGTCAAGAACTTAAATTTTTTAATGTAGCACCCATCTAATTGAACAAATAGCTTATAAACTACATATAGAATAATTTTTTAAATTATGAATTTACTCGAGGCACTTTAGCACAACACCAACAAACATATAAACAGCTCGTGGCGCTTGCATACATATACATATGTATATATGTGTGTATGTGCGAGTCAGCACCAGCCCAATTAATTGATGGTTTCAACGTAAATTCATAAAACCCTTCCTTAATAATAGTTAATGTTGAAAATCAACTCATAAAAAGATTGTTTTTTTGAAAAATATACTTTTCAATAAATTTTCATAATAATTTTACGTGTCAGCCTGTCAATTTGGCAGCAAGATGTTAGATGTTATCAGTGCGTAAACCTTTTTCAAACAATCCCATGCGTTCCGCTAAGATGTGCTCAGTGTGAATAGGCTATTAATTAAATAATTTGCTAAGATTTGCTACCTGTTTACACTGAGCTAAGTGGCTGCGAATTTGCATCATTTCGGAAGGCAGTGTAAACCTAGCATTAGCACGGCAGCTATCACGAATGAGATTACTTGGTTTGGGATCAAATTTGCTGCGCTTCTGCCATAATATTTCGCGGTTTTGTTATTGTAAATGAAATGAAAAATAAATATTTCAATTACTGCACATACACGCACACATGCAAACTCATTTATATATATGTATGTAAATTTATATATAATATACACAAAGCTGCAATAGACACCACAGAGCACCACACATATAAAAACAAAAATTCAATTAATATGCTAAAAGTAAATTGAAATACGATATATTGAATTACATTGTATAGTTATGTAATGCGATCGCAGATAAAAAAAAGAAAAGGCTACAACAACAAAGCAAAATGGTGCCCAACTTCCTTTGCTTCCATTTTCAATGGCCGGCATCTTTGTTGTGATTGTTGGCTTGTTTTTTCATCATGTGCATTATTAAGCATATTTATGTTGCATACTTTCAGGCAGCGCATATTAATCTAATTGCTTGATAAAAGCGTCCTTGCATTTGCCTGTTTTTTTTTTTTTTTTGCTTATTGCTTCTGAAAGCTCTAAAGAAATCAGTTGCATGAGTTGCATAAGCAGCAAGTGCCACAAACTACAGTAGATGCTCATAAATTTGAAAACGTATAAATCAAAGTTTTCACAAACTGCTAGCTGAAAGCTATAAATAAATAACGATAAAATATCGTTCAGAAATTTTATAAATACAATGTAGATTTCTTAAAGTAATCGCTATTGAAATATATGGCTTTTGAAATTAAATGTTAATCAAAAATATCTCTGCGAAATGGTTTGATATATATTTTCTTATAATTTTTTTTAATAAAGCAAATTGACAGAAATATATAAGGTCCAGTCCAATACATCAGAATTTTCGACAAAAAAAACAACAAATAAATGCCATAAAAAAATTTTTAATAATTTTAATATCGCTTAAACCAAGTTTGCAGCCACTTCAGATTTGTGAGATAATAGGATTTCAAAGCATTTTCCCAGCAGCCCCTGAAAGTATGCTATGATTTTCAAAATGAATACAATTTTTTTATGAAAATTAATTCAAAAATAAAATCGTTATTATAAATAATTAAAAAAATGTTTGTATATTTTGGTTTAAGAAAGAAAACCTGAAGTAGAGTGGTCAAACGGAGTGGTGATCTGGATTCAGGCACCTAAAAAAATATAAACTTAATCTAGCTACAGGAAGCAATTTTTCGATATTTTTTGTTGGATTGAGTAATGCAGTTTATTTATTCGTAATTATAATTAATTAACTTTCAATTAGTCCTATTAATTTGTAATAAGAATTAATTATATAAAATAATAAATATATAAAAACAATTCCATAATTTAGAATATATTAAATACATTGAAATTATTCATTATATATTTATTTTGGAAGTAATTAACCCATTCATGCACTTGTTGTTTCCGTACAACATTCCACTTTGAGATCGTATATATTTTAAACTACTGTGAATTTTTTGGTGAATTGAAACAAAAACGAAACTTAGATCTCCTGACTTTAATTTTGCATTATCATTTAACCTGATTTTTTAGCGTTTGAATGTCATATTTTGATTTTTGTTGGCTTGAGTCGGACTTTTTTAGGACAGCGAAAAAATTCAAATTTTAGTTGATAAAATTAATAACTAAACAAAACACCAGAGCATTGGTTTTTTTTTCTGCTTAAATACTTTATAAAAAAGCGAATTACAACAAGAAACAAGGTAAATTTAATATACATAGTCTTAATACAACGTAAAATTGATATGTTGTATGTATACAACATGGTGCATTAACAGAGTATTTTGTGTATTGTTGTTTCTATCTTTATGGGTTGCAGAAATAATTTAGATTGCAACTTTGTTAAGTTCAATTATTTTTTCCAACTGTATAAATTTTATCTATATAAGATATGGATCGAAACAACGTAGGAAATAAAATTTTTTGATAAGGAGCAGAAGATAATTGTGTGGTAATTGATGACATTGTGACAGAGGACATAGACATCTCCCACTTTGATAAATCCCAGTTACAAATAATTCAGAAATATTAAAAGTTTGAATTTTCTGATGAAATTTTTAATTTACGTATTTTGCTTCTAATGGGATAGTTAAATATTCAGAAATATGTATGTTATGGCAATCAGACTTTAAAATTCCTTTAATAGATGAGGCTATGAGTGGAAAACGATTTGAAAAAAAGCAATATTAACATTTCTCTAGTATTAACGAAAAGAAAGATGAGTCTGAATGTGATATATTGTATAAGTGGCCAAATTTAAAAGACCCAATTATGATTTAGACGAAACTTATGATAACGGACGAAATGTTAAAGTCACTCACTTGGTAAAGGATATATCAGCATATCGACACTTTAAAGTATTTTTCGATAAAAAAATAAATTTCGGCAACTGGAACAGTTTCTTCCAATCGTTTTGGAAAATGTAAATAGGATTCTGAAGCAAAATTAGAGAAGAAAAAAAAATTGCGGCTCATATGAGAAACTATGACATTTTTGCTGTAAAATGGTATGATAACAAACCGGTTCAACTTTTGTTGAACAGACCTATGGTATTGAACCAATGTCTTCAGCGATGGAGCCAAAAAGATAGGAAGTCAATGAAAATTTTAATACCTAGAATTCTTCAGCAATAAAATCGATTTATGGGAGACGTAGCTTTCATGCTCTGTGAATTATATACAATAAATCAACGATCCCGAAAATATTGTATGCGAATTTTCTTTTGGATTCTTTACTCAGCAGTTACGAATATCTGACTTTTTTATAGACGTGTTAAATGTTGATTAACCCATTTTCGCTGTTTTCGCGAAAAAAATTTTTATTGTAATGAAATCAATGTAGAGGCGTTACATATGCCTTAGACAAGATATTTGCAAAATTTCAAAATTTTCTGACACCTAGGAACGCCGTGACGTCATGTTGCGTGTACGCAACGCTGGCGTATTACTCGACAAATGGATAGTCTCGGATGAGTAAAGCATCATATCAAATCGTATCATTCTTGATGATTTATTTTAGCAGAAATTATTAAAAAAAAAGTTGTATGGGGTTCCATTGGCTAAAAATATCATAAAAGTTATTTTTGTATATTTATGCAATGATAAAATGGCGGTGTCAATAACTGAAAAATAACAGTCCTACTGGTGGCAAATTCGAATTCATTTGTCGAGCAATGCGCCAGCGTTGCGTGAACGCAACACAATCTTTAAGCCTCATGTAGAACTCGCACAATTACTTCTGCATATGTCATAAACTAATTTAAATTCTTCGTTTTTCATTTGTCAACACATTTTTAAATATAAAAATATAATTTATTATAATTAGTAAAAATTAATTATTTCTTTAATTAATTGTTATTAACAATGAAATGAAAATGAAACACATAGAGGCAGTTAATATTTAATTTTTTTTAACTTATCTAGTGTTGCCACTATGTTTCAAAATGTCCCAGAAAATATATTCGGCCTGGTGCAATGCAGCAAAATTATTAAAGATGTTTTCAATTAACTAGCAATTATAATTAATAATAATAACTTAATTAAGAATAATGGCCCCTGAAAACATATTGGCATATTTGACATTTTTATTGCCTATGGTGTATGCCTGATCATTTAAGTTTGTTAAGAAACCATTATCCTTTTCAAATACTCCCCAGACGATTTAGATGTTAGTAGGGTAGAGATGTACCAAAGGCTTGGAAAAAATTATACACTGCAATTTCTCTTGCTTAATGCTTTCAGCATTATCCGCAAAGTCTGAAACCAAAGAGATGTCCTCCCCTCTTTTTTGAGACCATTAACACAACAAAATGTTTAAAATTCAATTATGCATTTTTGTGATGCTCAGCAGTTGATATTTTGAGCCACCAAAGATACCAAAACCAGGTTTTTTGTTACTTTAGCCAACTAGTTGCAATTTTTTTAGTGTTAAGTGTAGATCTAAAAAAAAAAATATTTCTTATACATATATTTATATAAACATTTCTTAAATTTTTGGTGAACCTGAGATGTAAAAAGTAGCTGCTTCAGAACTAAACGCTAACATGATCAAAATTAAGTGTAAAACAAGAGTATATACAACGAGATGTACATATTAGTTGCTTAAGTTTATTTTTATGCGTCGTACATTTGTATCAAAGTCAATAATCAAAATGGTATTAAGCTTATTGTTATTGTTCTTTATTGAATCGTTTGGTAAAAGATGGTCGTTACAGGACAACCTGCAATTATTGACTTACTCAAACATGTGCCCAACTTCTAGCTAGTTTATTCAGAAAAAGGTGCTCTTTTTATTAAGTGAATTTAAGTGCGAAAATGATGAGTGAAATTCATAAGAGTACCATATGGTGAGAGATATCTAATATGCAAAAATGTTTGCGAAATCTTTACTGTGTTTACTCGAATGTTTCTCAAAATTTCGAAATCTTCTTTGACTTAAGTTTTGAGTCTATCCCTTTAAAAGTCTTTTCACTCTTTTGTATGCTCTTAACTTGTTGTTTAACATATTAAGTTTGAGCAAATGTATGTTAGAAGATAGAGGTAGCAAATCTGACTTTACAGAGTACATTAATTTTTGAACAGTCCAGAGAAAAGAGACAAAAAATATGGCCAAAAAATAGACAGCTAATCTACGGGCTTCTAAGAGAACTTCGGGTCCAGAAGGAATCCCCATTGCACCACCCCTGTCAACAGGCCTAATCAGCACAACGGTATAGACTTGTCCGTCTTTCTGTAGGGAAACTACGATTTGGAAACTAAAAGCCAGTCAACAAGAGCCACCAAACTAAGTAAAAGTCTCAACTGACTCTAACGTTTTGACTGATCTATTTTTTTACTATAAAAGGCCCTCGAGTAAAAAAATATACATACCTGATTAATAACATCAATGTCTAATGGAAATTGCTGAAGTCAAGTAAATTCAATCCAAAAAATCTAAAAAAAAAGTGCTACCTACCAAAGGTGTGCCTCGGCATAGGGCCAAATACAACATTTGTTATAATTACGCCTTTAATAAATCTGATAAATTTTGACTCCAAGCGTTTTCACTTTGTCAGCACTTACTGTACCAGTCACATATCTGGCTTGCTCAAACTGCCTTCAGCTTTCTCTCTGCCAAATTCCCTACCCTTTCCCACAAAAGTTCAACTATTGAAAGCAAATATTTTTGCAAATTAGATTTGGCTGGCGTATTGAATGCCAGTACAGTGCTTTACTTTAGAGAGAAGACCTTGCCAAAGAGGCTGACAAGGCCTCGAACCCAGAGAACTTGCCCCTGCCACAGTTAGTTGCAAGCAATTTGTTTGATTAATTTTGGCAGCAGGCAACTGGCGAGTGAGGCGACCAAAGAAGCGACCAACCAGACCGACCTTCATTATGTAAATTGTATGAGAAATTTAAAATAATCATCTGCCATTTAAATGCACACCAACACTTCAAGTTGTTGTTATTGTTGTTGTTGGTAGCAAAGGACTTAGCCGACAATTAATCGGCCAACTCGGTTGGAATATGCCAGAATTGTGCGCCTTATGTTCATTTTCTATTTTCCAACACACGAAATACAAATATTTTTATCTCTTGGCATTAACTGCCAACGCATATTTGTATGTTAGTTTGGGGCAGGACCAAAAAAACAAGATGAAGTTGAAGGAGCAGGAGCAGTCGGGCTGCCATAAATAATTATTCATATTTGTATAAAATACACACAAAATTTAATTAAAAATTGTTTCGCTTGGCAGCCAAACAACCCTCATTTCGGAGTCGGGGTCTAACGTACACTTGGCTTTGTCTTTGGCATATACTAGTAAGGATGTTGTTGTTCCTGTTGTTGTCCTCTCGTACACTTGTATCACTTTATAACCCCAGTATAAGGACCAGAGAGTGTCATAGTAGTGTGGCTGTGTAGTAGTAGCTGTTGCTGACTGCGACGCCAACTGCGACTGCGACGCTGGCAAGTGAAATGCTACGCCATTTTGGCTCATAATAAAATTAAAACGAAATGAAACGAAATGAAAAAGTAATAAAGTCCTTATGGAAAACGCCAACAACGCAGCAGCAGCGACGTCGACAGCGACAACGAATATGGTACATAAAAGTGGAACGAGAGGAAGGAAGAATCACAGAGCTCCGCCAGCTTCATTTCGAATTCAATAGATGGCGGACAACAACAACAGTCAACACAACGCGACGATGTTGCTTGTTGCATGGTGCTGCCAACCCTTCAAAAGTTTTTTTTCACTCTTTTTGATACCCTTTACTCATAGTAGTAGCGGGTATACTTAGTTTGTGCTAAATTTTTAAATATGAAGAAGGATTCGAATCTGATCAGTTAGGCTTTAACAGAGTGAAGTAAGGAAGAGGGTCGTGAAAAGGGGAGGTTCGAAGGGTTGCTTGGTAATTTGGAATAGAATTTCTCTCCTTGCTGAACCATTTTGGTGATTCCATAAAAAGACCCAGGAGCATTATGGGCAAATTTTCCAGAGAGCACAGATCTTCGAAGAATGGTTTTCCAAGACACGAGTGTGTTTCCAAACAAATAAATGGAAGCCTTGAAAGCGGTGGTGAAAACACGAGTAATTTTCGTGTCCGGACCTCCCAAAAGTTGGAAAAATGGGTTGACAGTTTTTTGCGTGCTGTGCTCTGATATATATAATATAAACTTCGAAGCGAAAACTTCCCCCTAAGACCAAATCCTGCATCCTGCTTGATAGGGAAGATACTAGCTAAGAGGATAGCCATAAGGCTTTTGGTACAGTGGTCCGCCCGTCTTTCTGTAAGAGACCTAAGTTTTCGATAGAAAAATTGGCAATCCAATTGAGATAACCCAATTTAGTAAATGACTCAACTTGTGTTAAAATACACTGAGAAAAAACCATAAATTTTGTGTTCAAAAGTGAGCAATTTGCTCTGTTGCGATGAAAATTCTTATATAAGCGGTTTTTAGACAGAAATTCTATATTGAACAATTTTATGAAAAAGCGCATTAAAAATCATTTCATAGCCATTTTAAGAATACTTAGACTGCATACCTATAGTGAGGGTATTTATTCTCATAAATTCTATGTTGTTTTGTTTAACCTTGTTTTGCATATCGTTAAAAACTTTACCCAACGGCCTAGAGACGCGATTTTAGTTAATTAGTTTCATCGTCCTATATTTTCAAAAAAATTATTTTTGTAATTTAAGGTCAACCGAGCATTTTTGTAACCTTTGAATAAATAAATAAACGAAAATAAATTCGAAATTAAATTACTCTACTCTACACTTTTCTGAGTGTACACGATCTATAGTAAGCATGTCTAAACCTAAAATCGCATTACGAAGATTTTTGTATGAAATATGGTCTAAATTTTTCTGAAATAAATTAAATTTAAAGGAATTATGTTTGTAAAATAATATATTTGGATTTGATCCGAGAAGCCTTAAGCCAGACATGAAGGACCTAAATAATGAATGAATCATTTTCAAAGACTAATCTTCTCACCAATTGTAAATCATCAGTAAACATAATTTTGTCTTCAAAATTTGAACCCATTTTATCAAGTTGAATGTTTAAAGCTTAAAAGTAGACTTATATAAATCAGAATTAAGAGTTGTCAAAGTTTGTCCACAACTATTGGAAGACCCCTTATATCAAGCTTATTTCAAAAGTTTGATACCAACTTCGGCTCAAAATAAATTGGTGTTGTCAAATTTTTTACACTTTATTGATAACTAATATAAGTGCAAGTCTGTCGACAGGAAGGGCCCGTAGATTTATATTTAATGAAGAAATTTCTAAAAGCTACAAAAAATCAGAAAGTCTCAGATAATAATTGCTGGGACAAACCGTAAGTCTTTTAAAATAATTTAAATTATAAATAAATAATTTTTTAAGCCACTCAAAAGAGTATGAAATTGTAAATTAGTAATTAAAAAAAAAGTTTTAATAATGTAAGAGTTATTAAAACTTTTTTTTTTTAAATTAAATTTTTTTTAATATTATTATTATTTTTATTACTTAATTAACGTAAGCAAGATATCAGTTAAGCTAATTAAGTTAAGCAGCCAGACGACTGGTGTTGAAATTTGAATAGTGATATTAAGTACCAATCTGGCAACACTGTATTCTTAGATCGAGTTATAAATATGAGAAACATAAGCAATAGCTACTGCCATTCGTGTTGAATTGTCGTACGATATAGACATATTATTTAAAACAATAAACGTATCAAAATAAACAATTCTCGGTTAATACTTTGAACATCGGAGATAGTGTAATAATAAAGTTTTAAGTTAAAGTTCGCTCGACATCCTTATACACTTGTAAAGGGTGTTTTTTTAACAGCGTCCTGATTTCCGAAAGGGATATCTCTGAAACCAGTTGTCACTTTTGACTAATTTAAATTTCATTTAATTCAGTAAGGACTAACAATTCATCATGGTAAGATTTACACCACAACAACATATTCAAATCTTCCAGATTTATAATCAAAATCAGTGTTCTGTTGTAAAAACTTAAAGAGCTCTTCGTTCAATTTATGGACCGAATAATCGTCCATCAGAACGTGCTATCGTGCGTCGTGTTCTTGATCATGTTCGAACTCATTTGACATTCCACGATGTCTGACCACCAATCAGAATGCGAACAGCACGGTCCGAAGAAAATATCGCTGTTGTAGAGACCAGTGTAGAGGAAAGTCCAAATTTATCGATTCGCAACGTGTTACCGTAAATGGTGATCGATACAGAGCGGTGATCGACAAATATTTGTTTTCAAATTTACGGGACGTCGATATCGAAGAGTTCTGGTTTCAACAGGATAGCGCTACGTGCCATACGGCGACCGCAACCATTGATTTACTGAAAACTCGATTCGGTGAGAAGGTTATTTCAAGAAATTGGCCCACCAACTGGCCGCCGCGATCGTGTGATTTGACTCCTTTAGATTATTTTCTTTGGGAACACGTCAAGTCGTTGGTTTATGCAGACAAGCCCGCAACAATTGACGACTTGGAAACCAACATTGAACGAGTGATTACTGAAATACGGCCCCAAATGCTCGAAAGTGGGGTCAAAAATTGGACTGTCACGATGCGCTTCGTAACTCGTAGTCGTGGTGGACACATGCCAGAGATTCTTTTCAAATATTAAATGATACGAAATTATCTTTCAACTAAAACCATATTTGGGATCATTACATTAATTTTTCTGTTTTGTTTAAGTTTGAATTCCGGACGCGCTTAAAAAAACATCCTTTACATTAAAAATAATAATAATATTGAAAATTTACTAAAAAAAAATGCTTGTGGGTCAAAATTCTAAAGCCAAAATTTGTTGTTTGATTAGAAAATGAATATACTGCATACGGACATGATATATTTATTTATTTTTTTCATTATAAAACGAGCACGAGCTACTGGGACCCTCGACTGATACTGCCTGCGGACTTTATATAATATAAGGAAACACTACCACAATGTTCTAGCAATTATATGTTTTATTTTTTTATTTACCGATTATACAGTTAAGGGAAATTTGAAAAAAATGATTCGGATTAGCCGTCTGATTATGTGTATATCCTTTTTCGTTTCATCTAACTTTAAAAGGTGTAAATGTGGATGAAACTTCGTACCTAGCGT
The DNA here is from genome assembly GCA_949987675.1 of Chymomyza fuscimana. Taxonomy (NCBI): domain Eukaryota; kingdom Metazoa; phylum Arthropoda; class Insecta; order Diptera; family Drosophilidae; genus Chymomyza; species Chymomyza fuscimana. The sequence continues at coordinate 44,350,051 of OX465088.1, read as the reverse complement.
GGTACCTTTAGTGGGAAGTGAAGATAGGGTGGTAAATTTGATGGTTTAGTTCCACAATTTAAGGCTTTTAAAGCTTCCCTACCCATTTTGTAGAATCAAAACCAAGTCATCTTAGTACTAGAAGCAATAACATTTGTTGAAACCATCTAAATTGGGGCTAGTAACGTTCAGTAAGACAGAATTCTTCCAAACTGCTTAAAGTGTATTTCAAAGCCGTCTACATTCGACTTAAAAATAAACCATTTTTTTTTTATTTTCGCTATAACTGTTGTTGTAGCTGTTACTTTTGTTGTTGGGGTTTTTTTTTTTTTTGCTTGTTGTTGTAGAGACGCGTCAACGGGTTTTTGGCTTTGAGCTTTTGTGCAAATTTTTCAATGTTGAACGCTTGTAAATGCTTGTCGGTCTTGGTCTGAATCTGTTTATGGGTTCCGTTCCGTTCCGGCTACTCTCCGGGTGAGCACTGCTGCTTGTTGGGATGATTGTGGGGGATTGTGGAGGATGATGATGATGGTGATGCTGATGATGATGCCGTAGCTGCCTGCGCATAATTAAGCGCCCAAATGTGTTTTGCCGGTATTGTAGTTGGCATTGTTGTTGTTGCTTCCGTAGCTTTGTTGAAATATTTACGCATTGCACTAAAGTCTGAGTCGGATCATAAAAATGCCATAAGAGAAAGCAGCAGACGGATTGGCAAAGTTTATATACTCTCCAAAATAAAGCCATCGCTAATGTGAGAAATATGCTTTATATTATAGATTAGTTTTATATTTTTTATTATTATAAGGTTGTAAAAGTGGCTTGTTTGTGTTTTCCAAACGATATACAAAAAAATAAGAGAGGAAACGTTAAAAAAATCAATCGATATCTTTAGAAAACTATTTGCGACACTTAAAAAAAGTCGTATTATAAAAAATTTAGAATCCGTATTTTATAAATGTTATGCATACTTAAACAATATAAATGTGTTATGAAAGTTTAAGGAAACATGTTTAAAAAGAGATATAATAAAGTCATATCAAAAAAGCATTTAATAATTGTGTTTTTTAGAGATCCCATATAAAAATGTTTTGTCTGCTCAGAAAACTGAAACTTGAACTTAAAAAAAAAACGATAAATAAGTTTGTACAATGATTATAATAGGAAGACAAAATACTCAATTTTATGAAAAAAAAAACAAAGTGGCGCCATCTGGGAACGAGATATATATTTGCTTATGTACATCGATGCACTGAGTCCTCAGCTCAAAAAACTCCACATTATTTATATATTGGGATCATTGGTTTTAGAGAAAATACGTAGTTTGTGGCGTTCGTTAAGCTTATGTCAGAGACCTGATGTACACGGGTTTTTTAGACCTCTGATTCAAATTTAGTGACCCCAAAAAATCGTTTTTTTTTTTTTTTTTTTTTGGATTTTATTTTTTTATTGGCAATCAACGGATACAATTTAGTTATAATCCAATATTGATGGCAAAATTATTCGCTACACAAGAAATAAAATTTAGTGTGTGATAGGGCAAAAAATCGTAAAGAAACAATAACCATAGCCAACCACCTCTGGATCCAAAATTCAGTTTGGTAATATCTTACCTTCCTTGTCTGAATTATTAAGATATTGCACTATTCTATCGAAAATAAATAAAAAATGGATTATTGTAAATTTGTAAAAAACAGATAAAATATTTTGGAAAAATATCTTCTCTATTTTTTTTTTAATATTTAAAAAAATTCTAAATTCATGCTTCCGAAAAAATATCTAGAATTTCTGGTAATCGATTTGTGCAGCTATACAAAACTGAAAAAAATCGGAGAGAAATTAAGTGTTTCAGATGAATGCAAGAATTTAAAAAAATTTAAATTATGGTATAATTTTTAATTTATTCAAGAAACCAAATTTCATATTTAATTTTTTGAACTAAAAATAAAAATTATGAAATACGAAATTACTCCCATTTGAAATTTTTTTTTTGTTTTAAAAAAATATTTTTAATATAATGTTTTAAAATTGATATTAAAAATTTTGTTCAGATTTACATTTTATAAACTGAAAATAAAAGTTATTCCTCATCGATGGAAATGTATTGAAGTGTAGATCTTAGGAATTATAATATGCATCTTGGTTCAATCGATATTGAAATGTGTATTTCGTGAAATCATTAAAAATGATTCTTCAAGGAGATTAATAGACAACAAGGGAAAGGTCTTAAAGAATGGACCAAACAATAATATTATATTATGGTGCTATGGATCAAAATATATTTACAATTTATTTTCAATTTAAAAACTAAACCCTACGCAATAACAAAATTAAAAATAGACAAGTAATGTTTATTATAAATTTTTCTTATAAACATTTTTTTGACTTTAAAATACAAAGTTCCTTTTTTATAATTTCTATTTTTGTGTTCAAAAAAATAAAACCGTTTTTCCAACAATAAAATTATGAAATTATCTTTTAAAATTCATTTTAATCACTTACAAATTTCTTATACATATATTATATTAAAAGTGTTAGGATGTTTAGTTGGAACTACCTTTGAATACCCGTATTTTAGTTTTTTATCCATTAACTATTATATTTGGGCTTTGAATACGTATGGATTTTCATTTTTTATATGAAAAAAAATTCATGGATTAAAGTATTTTTTTTTTTTAAATTTAATTTTTTTTTTGTCATTTGCAATTTTTGCTTTCTTTGAATAAAATAAAATGTATCTAATCAAAAGAAATAGTCAATATTAATAATTTGACTAAATATTTTTTTATATTTAATAATTTTTTTTTAAGAAAATTACTTTATTTTTTTAATAATTTATGTTTATTTTTAATATTTAAAGTCATTGAATAAAATTAAAGGTAGCTAATTAGAAGAAATTGTCAATATTAATATATTGACTAAATATTTTTTTATATTTAAGAACTTTTTTTAGAGAAAAATTTCTTAATTTTTTTTAGTAATTTATGTTTATTTTTAATATTTAAAAGATTTTACATTAAAAGTCATTGAATAAAATAAAATGTAAATATGCAATATTAATATTTTGACTAAATATTTTTTTATAGTTCACCATTTTTTTAAAGAAATTTGTTTAATTTTATCAGTGATCACTGGTATTTTTATATAATTTTTTGAAGTACTGAGACCGTTGGGTGGCTCTAATTTTAAACTGCACATATTTCATACATATCATCTGTATATTTCAATTAAAGCTAGATAAATTTTTACCAACAGAGTGCTTTTCATAAAATTCTTACACTAGTTTACACAAAAAATTAACCTTCTTAAAGAAGTCTTTTTAGAGTAATTTTGGGTCGAGAAACACGAAAATGGTTACCTTTTTTTTCATAAGCACCGTTTACGAGATGTTTTCGAAAAACATGTTTTCAGTTATTCGTCAATATCAATTCACTCGATGACCCTTAAATTTGTAAACTAGTGTTATCAGCAATAAAACACTTACCAAAACCAAACAACCCAACTTGACAAGATAGTCAATGTAGACTCCAATAAAAATAAAAACTTCCTTTCATTTAACGATGCATCAACAAAGCGCCCTCAACATCGCACTTAACGCATTATATCTGTCTGTCGGGGATGTCTGTGTCTGGGAACATGCAGCATGATTTCCTTCTTAGCTGTATCTTAACTAGTTGGTAAATAGTTTTCTCCAGCTTGCTTGTAAAACTTTCAGAAACATCAATTTTAAAACGATTCATTGCAATTACTTTGACTAAACTTTTTTTATCAAGACAGAATGAAAAGTTTTAACAAAATTTGTCATGCACAACGCGCTGTAGAGCATTTTGATGGGTTTGTTTCTGCGGAGAATCAAACGGAAATCAAAACCCAAACAAAGTAAATCAGGCGAAACCGAAACCGACCAAAACTCGACGCATTGACGTAGCGCGTGTGCCATCAAAATTGTTGCAATTACGGCGCACTAAGCAAGCAGTATAAGGGGATTGGGATGTATGGACGTACATGGTAGGGGGTCTACAAGAGCCCAATTTTGGGTAGAGATTTGCCGGAATTTCCATAAACACAATGAAAATGATGCTGGAACCATGTCAAAGGCAGCTCGAAAAAAAAAAATTAAAATCAGCTAACGGCAGGAGGTACTCGTTCTGGGCAAGCATTGGGGGCGCGACGTTAAACGAATGTGCGTAGTGTGCGTAAAATGCCAGAGTGTGGGTGTGGCAGCAACAGAAGGGTGCATACATTTGCGAGATTTACGAGCTGTCTCACATAGGCCCAGTAGCAGAAGGGCCAAGGTTGTAGAATTGTGGAAGGGATCGTCAGACAATGGCAAAATGTTGTCAACGCAATCAGCGGCAGTTGTTGCTAGTATGTTGCCATCAGAAGTGGGCAATCCATGGCTGGTTGACTGACTGACTGAGACTAGCCGGCTGGCATGCCGCTGTCCCTCATCTGGCCTGGAGTAGATGAATGAATGAGTGGTATGTTTCAAATTGAATTGTTCGATGTGGAAGCCAGAAAGGGACACGTGACTACACATATATAAGCGCTGGGTCGCAAAGTTGCTCGGTTTGGTTAGTTATTTGGTTGGCTGGGTTGCCTCGGCATTGCCATGTCAATAAAGTCAAAATGAATGACAGGATTACAAACAGTATACAAGTGGCATCATCGCCATCATCCACGTCGTTGTGGCCGACGTCATCGTCGACGTCGTCCGCATGATGAATGACATATTAAAAAGTGTAAGAAAATGTTTTAAGGGGTGCCGGGTCAGACATATACAAAGTAGTCTCATGTGTGGTCTGTGCCATGGACAGAATTGCAATTTTCGTTTTGCGAATTTCAGAAATGAGGGTTCACGATGTGCTTAGAGCTATTTTGACAGATTTAGGTTCAATTTCAACTATTTACAGTTGATTGTACATATCTAGCTTGCGGGTTCTGTCACAACGATTATCTCACTCAGGCATTTGAGAAGATTTTTAAAAATTTTTATCAAAATAATAAGCAAAAATTTGAATTTGGGATTTTTTTTTTATATGAAGTTTTGTCATTCCGCGTATAGGCCTTTACGCAAAATAAGACTTAACACTTTTAAGTTGAAATCTTTAGTCGTAGTCTTTAATTGTAGGACACAAGGATACGAAAATGATTCTTTATGGGTTGTTTTGAAGTTATAGCATCTCACAGGTACATCAAAAAAATCGATTTTTAGCTACAGGGTAGTGTAGTACAGTAGTTTTATATATATTTTTGCGGTCGGTTGCTGATTCCGAGGCTTAAAAAAACCCGCAATACTTCAGGATTCTGTCATAACCTCAAATAATCCCATAAAAATAAATATTTTGAAGGTTATCTGAGGAACCCAACCTGATGTGGTCTTTTTCGGATTAAGCGACCTCAAAAGCTCATAAAAAACATCGAGCCGAAACAAATTTTTCTGAATTTTTGTTTTAGGTTAGGGTAGAACCTAGACCCGTTGGGCTAATTCTGTTAGCGGATTCATTTTTGCATGCTCCCAATACACCTTTAAACCTATTTAGCTAATTCGTTATAATTCCTCTTGCAACAAAACATTCGCTTTCAAGCCACAAAAACATTCATTTTGGTGAAATTGGATGCGCCAAACATGGGGTTTCAAAACGAATCCGAATTTAATTAATTTTAACATATTTTTGGAAATATATTGGCAAATTTATGCAATCTGGGCCCATAGTGCAAAATATTTATTATGCTTACTCTAAAATAGGGAAAGTTCTGTATATCGATATCTAGCCGAGTTAAAGTTTCCGAAAGGGCCATAGAACTTGCGGAAGCAAAACCGAAATTGGTAGGAGTACAGAATTTTGTAACAAGTTGTGTCTTACGGTCAAGTTGCTCATCTGCAATCAGTTTTTTTATATTGGACCTACTTTCCCTGCAACAGAACTTTCAGGTTTATTCTCCCACAGTATATTTTAATTTTTACTAAACAGGGTATAGTCTTTAAGAAACTGACAATTTAGACAAAGACTGTACCTTTTGCTATAAACCTTGTGAAATCTTCTTCGTTTGCCTTTTTTCCATTTATTGGGGTTCAGTATTTACCTTAAATCTCATAAAGTATAAGAATGATGTTCATAATATTATTAATACAGTGCCTCCTTGCGTCTTCTCGAGTATTCCATTAATATACTTTAAGGTTTTCCTGGCGATAATGGTGGCTTGCTATGTAGGGCCGTCGAGAGACAACTATTGTGAGGCCCTAACTTTGTTGGTAGAGAATTTTGTTTGAGATTATGAGATGTCTTGCTGTTGAAGCGAAAAAATATCAGATGATCTAAAAATTCAAAAGTTATAACCTATTTATATGAGTCATTGTCGGTTAAATATAGCATAATATGTATGATAATATGTATAATATAATAATAATAATAATTACTAAAGCCAAATACAACCTCTGAGGTGTTGATATTTTTTTCAAGTTTCAAAAGAAAAGAATGTCTTCACAAATGTTTTTCTTTAAATCTACGTGCTACTTTAGGAACTTCTACTCCGGGGTTATCTCCTAGCTAGTATTTCTTTGTGCGATAGCCGTGCTTAATTTAGGACATATATTTTCATCTATCTGGATATTCTTGCAGATGCCTCTTCTTCTTCTTCCAGGGCGTTGACAGTCCTTGTAGGACCTAAGCCTGTCGTATAACAGCATTTTACTCTTCACTATCTCTTGCCCTGTCATTCCAATTAGTGATACCAATTCTGCGTAGATCTTCCTGTATGCCGTCTATCCATCTCTTACGTGGTCGACCTCTTCTTCTGTTACCTGGTAAAAATTTTCTTTTGTGGTCTATCTTTGGGCAATCGTCTTACATGGCCGGCCCATTTTAATCTTTGCCTCTTGATGTATTTTACTATGGTGTCTCCATTCATCAATTCATTTATTTCATCGTTATAACGTATTCGATATGAACCATCTCTTTGTCTGAATGGGCCAAAAATTTTGCGTATGATTTTTTTCTCGAAAGTGGCTTACTTATTTGTTTCTGTCTCTGTCCGTCTATGTATTTCACACCCATAGGTAACTACGGGCCTAATAAGCGACCTGTAGACAGCGATTTTTGTCTTTCTAGAGAGAAATTTAACACACACACTTGTAAAACATTCGGACTCTATTCTGGTTTTGAGTAAACCCTCTATCATTAATTTTACGCACTAAAATTATTAGCACAGGTAGGTACAGACTGTATAAGCTAGGGAAATATTTACCTCATTTCGTTACGTGACGATTTTCTTATCGTTTTATTCTTATCGAAGCCATACACGATGTGACTGGTTGTACAACTTGGCTACTTATCAAACGGTATGAAGCAGCTATGGCATTGTGAGTGGGGTTATTGTATACAATTTTGTTTAGTAGTATCACATATAAATGTCTAATGTTAAATCGAGACTTTTTTACGGATGCGAAACGTAGAAAAGCCCGAGAAGCATCGACACAAGAATACAAATCTTTATAAATAAATGCTTGCGGAGAATACTTAAGATTAGATGGCTCGAACGAATAAGTAATGCAGCTCTCTGGAACCGGACAAATCAGCAAATGGCGCTGGTTGAGATTAAGCGCCGTAAATGGCGTTGAATCGGGCAAACGCTTCGAAAGCCTGTGACCTACGTTTCGAAACAAGCACTTCGCTGGAACCCTCAGGGGGGCTCCATAGCAAACATGAAGCTGAACGATTGACGCTGAGCTTAATGCCGCAAACTACTCCTGGAATGAAATTCCCAATAGAGTAAGATTTAGATCTGTTGTAGAGGCCCTATGCCCCACAAAGAGAAGAGGACTACAGTAAGTAAGTAAGTAAGTAATCACAAATCAAAATGTTTTAATTTTTCGATGAGCAGCCAAATAGTACAACCAGTTGCATCATGTATGGCTGGAATAAGAGTAAAGCGATAAAAAAAATCGTAATGAAATGAGGTATGCTGTGTGTGTGTGTGCTTGAGAGCATCGAGTAGACTACTTCCAATTATGGTAAAAGTGTATATATATGGCTAGCAGAGAATTGGAGTATGAAAATTTTTAAAATCGGGTGGAGCCCCAGATTCGTTTCTCAACCGAGACAAGGACTTTTTTTAATTCCCATTTTGTATATACTTTTTTATTAACATAAACTTTACTGTTATTTTTTTACAATTTTTTAGCTTATATTTATAATTTATAGTTTTTAATTAATATTTTTTATATAGTTTTTAAACACCAATATTATTCACAATATTTTCAATGAGATGTACATTAGTTTTTTGAATTAATTGTTCTTGTTTTATATTTATATTTATTTTATATATAATTTGTAATTAATATTTGGCATATAATTTTTTATGAATACATTTTCTCATCTCTTCTGATTTCATAAGCTTGAGTTTGCAAAATACTGTCTACAATATTGTAGCAGGTGATGTAAGTACAAAAAGAGTTTTACAACCAAATTGCAAGTAAATATCGTATAAACCTTGTTTCTCTCCCGCACATATCAACTTAAAAGACATAAAGTACATATATATATAGAATAAAAACCAAATGTAATTTGCGTAAAATGAATGCCAAGGGGTTCCGTCGGTCGGCCATGTGACCATGGACCATGAGCCCTTGGGCCAGACGCCTTTCACATTTGTCTAGTGCTGCAATCAATTCCCAAATCGCATTATGCTGCTGCCAGTTTCATCTTCAGCTACAACAACAAAAACAACAAGAAGAATTTGAATAACAACAATGAGTACAAAAGTGTTCTCAGTGTGCTCCATTGTTTTCATGAGCTGCATTCGATTGCAAATTGCTTGGCGTCTTTGTTGTTTTTGGTATCCACAGTTGGCATTTTATGTGCATCAACGTCATGTCGCTTCGCTCTACTACCTCCATTCTGCGCTCTCCGCTCATCACACTTTCTTCAATTCTCTTCATCTCTCTCACAGTGTCTCTTCGGCATTGCGTGCCAAATAGTTTACGTGTCAACGACGCGACGGCTCACTGAGCAGCTGTGTGTGTGTTTTCTATAGTCTACTTTATGGCGCGCACATCAACTGACTGACTGTCTGACGGTTGTAGTTGATGCCGTAGTTTTGTTGTCTTTGATATTGCTCTTGGCTTATTTTAGTATCGCGTCTTTGTCTGTTTTTTTTTTTTTTGTTTTTATTTTTGGTTTTTCTTCTGAAGATGCGAATACAATTTGCTTAGCATACAAAATATTTTGTCTTTCATCTTACATAGTTGCTTGGCAAGTTTTGTGCTCTAAAATTTGTTTCAAAACATTGTCAATCACAATACAATCTTGACAAGTGTTAGAAACAGTCGACCAATCATCATCTACATTATCATCTACATCATTGGCCAGCTCAACGCGCGTTAGACATCTAAAGTTTCATTATTCATTTGAAGTTCAATGAACAATTGGTTTTTGTTGTTTCTTTTGTTAAATCATTTCTTGCATATTTCATGTGCCGTGCCAGTCTGCCACTAAATGCAGCCCATGAATAATGCAACAATTGCTGGTGGCATTCTTGGTTAGATTAGGCTGCACTTTGGTTAGAGATGAACCGAGGATACAATTGGTCAACCACAAAAAACAAATCACGCTTATGAGTTTATTTAGCTGTAGATAAAAGAATGAGTTAAGATGATACCAAAAATGGATGATGCTGTTGGAGATGACGATATAAGCTGATGATGAAGATGATAGCTCAGGCGCAGTATTTCAGAACGATAAAGATAACAGTTTTTTATGGAATTAATAACTATCCATTTAGTCGTAAAATCATATTAACCAGAGATGATCACATAAAATCATGTGGAGATCTTATAAAAATTAAGCTTTCAAAAATATCTTACAAGCATGCAAAAATATATAAACTTGTTAGTAAGAAGTGAGCTAGGTTAGGTTAGGTTATGGCGGTAGCTGGCTTAAATAGCCAGCACACTTAGGCCTAGACCGGCCCGTTGTGATACCGCTTAGGATCTCAATTTAAACCCCCTTCTCCAGGTAAGTGTTCTTAACGGGAATCCCAGCATGTTGCTGCGATATAGCTTGCAATCATTCTCGGACAGATAGGACCTAGCTCTTCCAGGTTATTAAGGAAATAATTTCCCAGGTGCTTTTCCTGCGTCTACATAAAGCTTCACAGGAACAAAAGAAGTGCTCTACTGTTTCTACTTCTTCCTCGTCTCTGCAGCTTCTGCAGAAGTCATTGCTCGGAGCATTCATTCTGGTGCTCCGACAAGCCAGTGACCGGTGATCGCTCTAACAACTGTCGAACACTGTGAGCGGTTGAGTTCACAGAGTCTGGCGGGACGTTTTGGGTCGATTTTAGGCCATGTTTGGCGACTGATTCTACAGTGGGATGTGTTTCCCCACGTCTTTTGTGCCTGGGAACTAAGTTTTTCCCTTGTGTGTAGCTTAAAAGTAGCCATTGGCATATGAATATCCTCCTTATTCGGGAGGAGGGAAATGGTCGTGCCATGTCTGGCTAATTCGTCTGCTATTTCGTTGCCTATTATATTCTGGTGAGCTAACACACTGTCCAAATTAATTTTGAGTCCATTTTTTTTAAGTTGTTCAATTTCTTAAAAATTTAAAACTCGCGTGACCTTACCTAAATCACACTTACTAGACAAAACTTTTTTTTGGTTTATTCTGAATGTTTCTTCTTATTTCCACTATAATAATTTATATGATTGTAATTTTGGATAATATGCAATCATCTCTGATCATCTCACAGATTCATTAAATACATTGTAACTGCTCAATTGTTGCTCTACTAGACTAATTTGTAAGGCCAGTATATATATATTTATTCCTGTTTTCTGATTAGTTTTTCATCATCATTCTGATTTCTTACAAATCGTGCAAATCTTGTATCTTTAAGGCTTATATCACGTGTTTATCTGAAATTTCTATATATACTTAGTGCTGTTTTCACAACAATAGTGCCTAAAAGGGCATCATCTTTCATATCGCAGTCAGATTATTGATGATTGCATGTATGCATTAAATCCCATCATATTTTATCTTTTTTAAATCAAATTTTCCGCGCTAATCTATAAAGCCTAAAACACGGGATCGTATATATATTCTATGCACTCATTTTCAATTCCACTAAATTAACGTTTCATTATCTTTCTGAGCTATTTTCCTAACAAAAGTGGCTAAAATATCATCATCTTTCATCATCTCTTTGCTTAAGTGAAAATCATGAAATATTTGTACCTCTAAGGCCTACATCACGCGGTCATCTCTAATATCTAAATATACTCAGTGCTGTTTTCTCAACTAAAGTGGCTAAGCATTGGCACATGTGTTCCAATGTGCCAGTGCTGTGGCATGTTCGTGGGAGTGCCAGACTTGGCCAATGTATAATTCATGTTGCCCAAAATGTAGCCAACCAGAAATGTAGCGAGATGTAGAAGACGTTGCAAGCACTATGACGACTGTGACTCTAGTGGCGACTGCGACTGACTGTCAACATGGCTTCAATGTGTAAGAAATGTAACTCAAAAGTAGACACAATGTAGATGCGCTTTGGATGACAACAACTGGGAGTTGTGTAATAAGAGCAAACTGAAATGACTATGCGATTATGCCAGGAGCAAACAGAGAGAGAGAGAGGGGCAGAGAGGACAGCTATGTGGCAGTGGCAACAAAATGTCTAAAACAAATGATTTGTCACAACGTTTGGCTGCAAAAGAAGCAAGTAAAATGTGGCAGCATTGAGTTTTATTAGCAACCGCAAAACACTTGAGCAGACAAAGAGAGATAGTGATGGAGTGTGAGTGCTACCAGACTGCTTGCAGCATGTGGGCGTTGCATTAAGTCTGGACTGCTACTGCTACTGAGTAGCTGCTGCTGTCGCCGCCATTGCTGCTGGGCTTTAAGCTGAAAGCCCCAGCTCCTTGCCAAAAGCGGCAAGTTCCAATTGTGACGACTGCCAAAGTTCGAACATGACACTGCCCAAGTGGGTGCCCCGCCTGCCAGCTGCAAGTGACAGTAATTGTTTTATTGACATTGATTGACATGGCACAGTCACAGCCAGGGCAAGGCAAGGCAAGACAAGGCATGGCCACCCTGCACAGCATCCTTTATACTATTTGCTGCTTCTCCTCGGCGCAATGCTCGCAAGTCAAGCCAAAGACAAACTGCGAAAATGCAATGCCAACGATGTTTGGTGTGGTGGGGTGTTGCCTGCAACCAACCACCGAACAGCTCAAAAATGAGCAAAAGATTTCAATTTCATTTTGATGGATCGCATTTTCGGTTTGATATTGGAACTTTGGCAATGCCCAAGTAAACCCACGGCGAGTGTGCACAACGACTGTGCTGCCACTATGACGATGAAGATGACGACTGGTATGGGTAGGTCTCTGGTATTGGGATTTCTGTTTGTCTGGCTGTCCAAATGCACTTTTTGGCTTTGGCTTTGGCTTTGGCATCCTCTTGCCAGGGCATTGTTTACTCTTGTAAGCTGCTGATTAAACCATGGAATAATGCACCGCCTGCTGCTTTCCTGCTGCAACAACAACAACAACAACAAAAACAACATCAATTGCTGGTGTTCAACACAATGAATGTTGTTCCATTGTAGAAAAGACAATTGTTTGATTTTCGATATGTTTTCTCTACTACTATCTGGTATTGACTAAACCAACTTCCTTGTAGTTGGCTTCCATAAGTTAGTCGAAGTTTGAGTAACAACTGGCTCATTTTTGCTTTACTTTGCTTTACTTTGCTTTACTTTGCCTCCTTTGCTACACTGAGAGAAAACAAATTGCATTTGACTTAAATTTAGAAATTTTCGCAAGTAAGCTCTAAATTTTCTAACAACTCACAAAATTTGTAATATCAATTAATTGATGAAAATATAATCTTTGTACTATATTGCGCAGCTCTCTGGTTCAAAATGTTTCATTAGACACTTTACCTAATAGAGCACTCTATTGCTAGATTTTCTTTTTTGACTAAATAAATAAACCCTATTTGAGCTTTTTTTAAACGATTTTATATTAAATTTTTGAGATATTAAGGCAATGTTGTAGACCAACAATGTCGGAATTCTGGATCCGCCGTGACTTAAACCATAATTTCTTATATGTATTATAATAATTTGAGACAATTTTAAGCAGATAACGAATTGAAATTCGTCTCTAAAAATATTTATACCCTGTAGCGTATGGTACAAAGGGTATATTAAGTTTGTGCAAGCCGAAAATGTATGTAACATACAGAAGGAGTCGTCGGAGACTCCCAAAGTTACCTAAAGTATGATCAGGGTGACTGGAAAAGTCGATATACAGATGTCCATCTGTCTGTCTGTCTGACTGTCTGTCTGGCCGTCCGTATGAACGCCTAGATCTCAGAGACGGTTAGAGCTAGAGCAACCAAACTTTCAGATTAGAACCATTATTCCATAGGTGACAAGTTTATTTTATTTTTTTGATATCGGGGTTACATTATATAGCTCGCGTAGGGGTGATTGAGACGACCTCGAAAAAAACCAAAAGTTTTAGATGGATAATTTGTTTGTTTATGAGAATATCGTAACCCAATTTGGCATTCGAAAGTTTTTTAGAGATCCCTGGACTGTACCAATTTTGTTTGGTTGACTATATCATATAGCTCCCATAGGACCGATCGGTCAAAAAACCGTGTTTGGTGCAAAATTCGAGTTTTTTTTGTTCTGTTTCGTTTGTTTACGAAGATATCGTAACCAAATTTGGTACCTGATAGTTTTTTAAAGTTCCTCAGCACTATATCAAATTGGTTGACAATATCATATAGCTACCGTACGACGGATCGATCAAAAAAAAGCTTCAAGGGCATACTTCGGTTGTGTATAAAGATATCGAAACCAAATTTGGCATTTGGAAGTCTTTTAAAGTTTCCAATAACTGTACCAAATGTAAATATATTTTATCTTCCAGTTGAGGACGTAGCGGTCAGATAGAGAGATAGTGTTTATAAACTATTTTTTTGATAAGGTCAAGGTGATGCAAAGAATTTTACAAGGTGCAGCAGAAATCTATGGCAGCTATATGAAATAGTGCACCAATTTTAATCAAACTTTGAACAAATATTTGGACTAACAAAAAATACAACTGACAGAACTTTGGTCACGATATTGTAAAAAATACAAAAAAAATTTCTAAAATGTACTTACATATGTGTTTTTATGTGATTTCCAATTTGCGTATAGCTAAAATACATACACTGAACCTGTACGCTCTATTTCAGAGAGACACGAATGACGGACCTGTGCATAGAGTAACCTTCTAATTGTTAGATCATGTCATCAACGAACAATAACACAGGTCAACATGGTTTATATGTTGGAAAGCTAAGAGTCATTTCCGAAGTAATTTGCTGCGTAGAATCCGAATCCGGGGTTAGAATTGGCCCATCACGTCAGATATTTGAGGTTATGTACCCGAAAAACGGCGTTTTATCCTATTTTTTTTTCTCTTGTAAATTTTCACACTATAATATACCGCCTCACTCCGATTCCAGATGAGCTGTTGCACAGTAATGAACTTATGTTAGAGCTATGAACTGTTGCTCAAGTCAGAACTATCGGCACACCGATCCTCACGAGAAACTTGGAATATTTTTGTGCACAGTGCACACCGTGCCTCCAACAGGCTTGCCAAATGCTGTCCAGCACTTTTGCGCGTTCTGCACTTTTCATGAATTTTTGCTGCTTTTTCAATCCAGCTGTGTTTGTTGTTTGTGTTTCATGAGCGATTGCCGTGACCATTGTTGTTGTCGTTCTTGTAGTTGTATTTGTTGCTGTGGCAACTCTGATTAGTCGTTATGTAATGCGCATCAATCTGCCGTTTCCCTTGTTGTTGTTGCCACTGGTATTTGCCCCTGCTGCCCCTGCCACTTTTGTTTATGCCACTACTGCTGCTGCTGCTGCGGCTCCTGCTGCATTGCCAGAGTTATGCCCATGTTATAGAAATTTATTTTCGTTTTCATTTCCATTAGAACGCTGTTGTTGTAATTGGCTCATATTAATTATGAAAGCGCATTGGCAACGGGAAATTTATTTGGCTTATATTTCGATTTCACATTTTTGTTCCAGCTGCCATAGTAGCGAATCTTCAGCGCTTCTGGGTTTCACTTTGTGCACATTTCCGCTCCAAACTCATATAACATTCTTTGGCAATTTTTATACCCTGCAAAGGGTCAAGGGTATTACAGATTTGTGCAACTTGTGGGACAGGTAAAGAGCAGGTGTGGCAGACCGACCATATGTTTCGTATACCACGGTTAGCGATTGATCAATGTTCGTATGTACTTACGAATACTCAAATTTTGGTCGAAATACGCACCAAAAAAAAAAGTTCAGGCTAAAAACGGCGTTATTGCATATACTAAAACAGTTCGTAATTCCTCCTGAGTTACGGTAATCGAGTTTTCTAACGAAATGTTCAATCTTGAAAACCCTTAGAAAAATTGTACAAAAGAATGATTTCTGAGAACTGACGGGTAGAGATCGTTATGTGACATACCAACCGATGAAAGTATTTTGGGAAAAAGATGGGACTCATTCCACTATATTGCACGAACATCTGAAGATTTAAGGAAGAAGATTTGTTCTTGTTGGATAGCGCTTAAATTGACAATAGACAAAAAAAAAGTGTCGTGTGGATAGACGCGCTGATGCGACTAATAGTACAAACGAGATTAATCCAAATACTCTTATGATATCGTTACAGGGGACAAAAAATGGATCAATTTATATGAGCCCGAACCAAAACTGCAATCAAGTATTTCCATGTTGAAAAACAAGCTAAATCCAATAAAAGATTTTCGCTCCGAAGTTCTTTAAAGCAAACCGTTCCTTGTTTCTTCGGAGTACCTGTTCATTTGGCAACTCTCCCATTGAAGCAGGGCTTTCAGGAGGAAGACCCTATACTTATAGCAGACAAACAGTTTTGTACTGTTCAGAACTTTTTTTTTCTAAGGTTGTGAAGAATAAAGGAAGACCAAACGCCAAAGACGGATCGTCTTGCAACAGAACAAGACAAGGATTCAAACACCAGAACTTAAAACATCGATTTTATGGGTCATCCGCTTTGTAGCCCTGATTTTAGAGATACTCTCTTCTTTGTGAACAAAGTTCTTGAAAAAATCTATTAATATATGTATATTAAAATAAAATTATTCTAAAAGCAATAAACCCTGTTTCGAAGTTGTAAATTATCTTGCTTGTTCTGGAATGCAATTCCGATTCCAATTTGTTGATTTAATAATTCAGTTTATCGTTATAGTTGTACATAGTTTTTTCTCAAGTCTAATGTAGATAGTTTGCGATATATATTACCACAGCAGGACTTTCCTATCATAAATTGGAACAGAATCAGAAAACTGGTACATTATATTGAAAATTCGTTACACAGATTCTAAAAAATTTTTTTTTTAATATATCAGGACATTTTTGTTTGAATTAAACTTTATCATTTTGTTTCCATCATAGCCAACGGGAGTGCTTGCAGATAAGTCTCCCCTGAAAGTTGAGGAAAAACCGAGGTCTCCTAAAGAAACTGAGTGCAATGAAGTATTAAATCTTAATATCTCACCTCTTAAATCATGTATTCAACCAAATCCAACGACCAAACTCCTTCGATACTGGAGGAACCATCAAACCCAGAAAATAAACCAAAGGAACGTTCGAACTTTTCCATAGAGAATTCGTAAGGGAGCAGAAAATTGGTTCATCATATAATGTATATAGAAAAATTTGTTTTTTAAAACTTTTTAACATTTATTTGAAGAAATCCTGTTATTTTGTTTGGATAACACTTTTACATTTAGTTTCGCCAACACAATTTGCCAAAACATTTAGGGACCTAGAAATGAGAGAGTAGTTACTTCTTTGCGAAATTTTTACTAAACTTTGTCAACTTTCAGTAAAAATATTTATAAATGTACTGGATTTTTTATTGTCAGCAAAGTTATTTAATTTTCTATTATGAATTTTAATTCAAATGCTTAATGAAAAATATTTTTACAAATTCGCTATTCAAATAAATCGTAACAGGGACAAGAAGAAAAAACCGTTGCGAAACCTTTTTCACAACACCGTCTGTAATGAATTTGCAGTTCTTGTACGGTTGTGAATTTCTGAACCGCATACCGGCCTTAAACTGGAAAAATTTTCCCCTTTTTTTTATTGATGGACAAGCTACATCGCCCAAATTTTGTTTGAAAATTTATGTGAGCCTCATCAGCAACAAAAGGTTGACTTTTCCACGAAAAATCCCAGATATTAATATATAAAATTTAGCTCAAAAAATTTCTTTTTTGAAAAACACTTTTTAAAAAAGGTGTTTGCAGTGTATCCGATAGTCGGATTATTTATGTGAGCCTCTTCAGCAACAAATGGTTGACTTTTCCAGAAAAAATCCCAGATATTGATTTTGTATACAAAATGTAGCTCAAAAAATTCCTTTTTGCTTAAAAAAGTGTTTGCAGTGTATCCCATAGTCGGACACCGCGCGACTCTCATTTTTTTCTTAGTTTTTTCTGTTCTTTTTTTTTTTTTGTCTGATCCCCAAAGCGCACAGCTATACGTGTGTCTGTGTGTATCTGTGTGAATTTGTTTGTGTGTGTGTCCGACATCAGCAATCAGCATCAAGTCCATGCAAGTGAAATTCAATGCTTAATTAGTTTTGGCCTCATGACTACTTTGCAAGATACTCCCGGTAACACATAGATACACACCAACAAACGGATATAGGGATACCCAGTTACTCAGTTACTTAGTTATTCAGTAACTCTGTTGGTTGGTTAGCCCTTATAATTGGTTTTCTTTCTTTTTTTTTTTGCCTTGTTCCCTTTAATTTCTTATCGACAGCTTGAAAGCGGTCTCTTATCGGTTTAAGGGGCAAGACACATGTAAAGGCATAATAAATTGTATTTCTGTTATTTGTTGTTTTTGTTGCTTTTTAAATTTAAATAGTTGCGGGCAGTTTTATCAATGTGCACGACTTGGCAAAATTCTTAAAGAAAAACGACAACAATAGTAAGAAGAAGAACTAGAAAGATAAGCCACATTCGACTTGGCGAAGTTTAAATACTCTTGCATTTACTCAGTTTAGGAAAATTTAAACTTGTTGGTACAAGTTTTTAAACTAAAATAATTTAACACAAAATAAATTTTTGAATGTTAATCGATCGATACTTCCAATTCTTAAATGTTAAAACGTTACTCACATGATATCTATTTTTAATTTTTCGAATTTTGTATTTTGAAAACCGTCATCATATTATATATTATGACAGCTAATTTTTTATACATTAAAAATATTGATTTATTTTTATGCCTAAGATTGATTGGCCAAAAAAGTATGGAAATTAAAATAAATTTAACTTTTTGGTCGCTAAATTTATTAAATTAATGAATTATTACTTTTAAGTGGCTTAACACATGTAAACACATTGTGAAAACAAGAAGCATATGCTCAACTACTTAAGTGATAAACAAAAAGGGCGTTCACGCTCTATCTAGTTCTAGGCCGATATATATGCATATATATCCTGTTTTTATTTTCGGGAAGCATCTCAATAGCAGATATGAAAAATTTGCCACGCTCTATAAAAGGCCTGTCTTCACACTCCTTGCTTTCAAACAGCTTTTAATCTTCTTTCATTTTGTTAAGATGGCTTGAACACTTAAAATATGATAAATCAAATAAAAAACTGCCAATAAGCTCATTTAAATTTGCCTAAGTTAATTTAAATAAATTAAATGAAAAATCTTTGATTGAAAATTATAAAAATTTTTTGGATAGCTCCAAATTAATCCATCAGAACTTATAGTATTAATGTGCTGTAAATGTGTACGCAGAAAAGCCTGAATAAGCTCCAACGATAGCACAGGTCTACAAATACCTGTGTAATGTCAGTTGTTGGAAAGCTAAGGGTCATTTCCGAAGTAATTTGCTGCGTAGAATCCGAATCCGGGTCAGAATTGGCCCATCACGTCAGGATTTTGAGATATTCGAGGTTATGTACACGAAAAACGTTTTTTCCTACTTTTGAGGTTATGTACAGGGTGCAAAAAATTTTGTGGTTTGTCTCTGCAGTTACATCATTTATTACCACTCTTACCCTTTAATTTAAGAGTTCAAGAGATCAATTTTTTTTCGCAAACCATGTTGACCTGTGTAATGTAGCCCTAAGCATTTTAATACAAACTAAGTTGGCTTGAAGGATTTTTTGGCAATAAGACCACTCGGAAGTATTTAGCTTTTAATATCTTGCTACCGAAGGTGATACAATTTTTTGTTTGGACGCCTTTTGAGAAATTATCGTTTTCATAAAACTTTTTGATTTAAATTTCAAATTTTTCAATAAATTTAAATTGTACAAAAAACGAAATTTGTTTGCCAAATAGTAAAATTTTTCGAGTAATAAAATTTAATAAAATAAAAATTTTTTTATGAAATTAAACAATTTCACAATAAATTAAAAAAAAACTATTAAAAAAAAAAAAACAGAACTTCTCAGAATTTGAATGAATTTTAAATGTTTGAAATAATTTAAAATTTAAAAAAAAAAAAAAAAATTTTAAAAAAAATTTGTTTATTACAAAAAAGTGTTGCATGTAAAAAAAAAACGTAAATTTTTTCAAAAGGTTTATCCTTGAATTATTAAACATCTGGGTGCTTAAAAAATAGATTTATTTAGAGATAAATTTGCCTAAAAATTTTGAGATTAATGCATATCCTTAAAATTTTCGAATATGGAAAAAAATTAGTTTCACAAATAAAAAAGTTGGATATTATTGTACATGAATAAACTACAGAGAGCTGCCGGGTTTCTTTCTACGTCTGAATAGGATACCTGGCTAAACAATGATAATTTTTAACAAGTTTATGCTGGACCGTGCTTTAAAGTATTTTACAAAATCATTTCCTTTTTGAAATTTTATAAGCCAATATTTTCAGAACTTAGTTATTTTTCGACCAAATGACTTTAAATGTATAAGTTGAACTTAAGTTAATATGATTCATAAACATACCATATATTAAAAAAATGTAAAAGAAATATTAATGTTCGTAGGACATTACACCCCAAAAAGTCGATGTATTATAGTTTAGCATTGAATAAAATGTCCTTGAATATCATAAGATGCTTTAAGTTTGCTTAAGTTTGTTTCAAAGCCAAAGCCTTCAAAAAGGTGTTACTCATGTTTCTCTGTAAAATGCATAAGGTGATTATCGTAACCAGAGCGCAATCTGTCCTAAAGTTCAATGGATCGCTAGTTATACTTTTCGTACAATCAAATTGCATTAACATTTTCTAGTTGAAGAAAAATTGTATTTCATTGGCATTTGATTTTTTCGAATAAGCCGCTTATTTTAGAGTATAAAAACGTGAACGTCACCTTATAACAATTTTTGCTGATAAGCCTAGCACAAGTTTAAACAGGAAACGCCTAAAACAACAGCAAATAGAAGTTGCAGCAGTTACTGCAACGAATGCTACTAAGGACAACTTAATATGGTCAAACTGACAAAAACAGGCAACAAACAACAAAAGCAGACGATAAAGCTGCAGTCTCACACAGATACGAACACACACATAGATACAACACACTCACACACACACATACTCAGGCCGCCATAACTGGAGTGCATAAATCTTGTTGGCTTTAGCCTGCAGCGCAAGGTGACATCTTTGGTGACTAAAAGTAGCTGACCAACGTAGCGACTAGGGAGAGACCCGGCCGGCCAGCTGTTGGCTCTACATAATAAATTGCAACTGTAGTGTTATAAATATTCCAAACAGGGCTACGCCCGCTCCTCCAGGACATTGCCGTCCAGACTGCCCTGCCTGATAAGCATCTAGCCAACAATTTCGCACATGACCAATGCATGCAGATTAAAACTGAAATGCTGACGCAGATAAAACGGGCAATTCACAAAAAAAAATAAAAATATAAAAATAAAAATTGCGTACATAAAGACGGGAGTTAACGACTAGGATATATCCTAAAGCGACGTTGGGATACTCTGTACTCTGCTTGGAAAAAATCTATTTTTGCAAGCATTACAGTCTGAAAATCCTATGAAAATCTTTAATCGACCTTAGACTCTTTAGTAGAAAATGCTATAAAAAATACAAATTGCAAAATCATATGATTAGGACTGTGAAAACAAAAAGCGGTCACTCTAGTAATTGTTTTGGTGAGTGTTAAGTGATCAACTTCGTTTTGTTTATAGGGCTTACATGAGGCCACATAACGAATTTAATGACTTTAGCTGAAATATCACAATACCTAAGCATACAAACCTGTTCCCATTTTCGTTTTCACTAAATTTTGATGAAAATATATATAGAAAGAAGCCTATACTCTGAATATTTAAAATTAATCTTATTTACAACCTGATGGTGCTATTTTTTCAATTCGCATTGATATCTGCCAAAAAAGACCCGTCGCAGGATTTCTTGGCTTATTGTCATACTATGTGGTCTAAACTTGTAACAAAATCAGTTGAAATCCAAAATATACAATTAAGTATTAGTTTTAGATCCCTTACTCAATAAACTACAACCAAATGCCATTTTCTAGAAGTGTCTTAATACTTTTATAAAATAGAGCCATAAAGTCCGGTGTGTCCGATTATTCAGCGAATATAATTGTATTTTCAGCAAAAAAAAAAAAAAAAAAACCCATTTACGCGATTTATTTTTTCAAACTTGATGACTTGAGATTTTTCAAAACTTGGCGCAGTTGAAAATTTTTTTGTAGAAACGGTATCCCAAAGTCGGACCTGGTTGTTAAGTGTCCGGAGACCACCAAAAGCTACTTTTAATTTAATATTTTTGGATATTTTACGAGCTAAAGCAACCAAATTTTTGGATAACATTCCTTACTATGCCATATTAGCGATATTTTATATAGTTTCCAAAACGATATTACAAAGAACCTCGGACAATAAGTTTTCAGGGAGCAATTCCCAAGAACTATACCAAATTTCATTAATAGGACCGATCGGTCGAAAAAAGTTGTTAGGCCATAATGAAAGGTTTTTTGGAGTGCCTAAGTACTATGATGAACTTAAAAAGAAGAATCGGGTAGATTCTCATAGAACGCCTCCACCCTTGTGACGTCACAACTAGGCACTTGATTTAAATCGCTGGAGTACTACGTAGAACTTTATTAATTTTTGTTAACCTTTGTAAATTAGCTATCTGGACCAAGACTATAGGCGAAATCATAAGCAACCTAAGCGGCAAAACAAAAGTTTAAAATCAGTTCCAATTTACCGGTCATAGGTCACGAGGCACCCACCGTACCAGAAACTCGAAGATTCAATAAATCGAATCTCTTAAGTGCAATCAATTTCTTTTTCTTAAGCATTGTATTATAGCCTCATCTCATTTATGCATTTCATTTCAGTAATCTAAACCTCTTGCCATCCAGCTATTTAAAAAAATACTCCGTTGGTGTTAGATCTGGAGAGTATAGTTTTTAGTACAGAAAATAGCCCATTAAAAGAATTTTGACATGGTGACTAAGGTTGCGCTTATGGTCGGATTTCAAGCATCACAGCAGCCATCGCGCGGATAGCTCTTTCATTTACGCGGGAATTTCAAGATGTCACGGACTCTTCTAAGTGCCCTCGTATCTCAGATACGTCTACGTCCGAATATAACGTTCGCCTTTTTTTTATTAATTTTTTAAAGTTTTTTAAATAAGTAGCGAATTTCTGAGAAGGAATTCGGGAGAAAGCAGATATGAAAATTTCATCTGTTCATCATTGAAAGTACAAAAAGTCGTAGGCGCATATACTTATCATATACTTATAATTGAACTTTCTGGTTACATACAATGGGATGAAATTAATATGCCCTTTTACTCTATTTGTCAAGGCTTTAAAAACATATAGCAAAAAACAAGTCAAGGCTTGGCTTAGTTGTGTATGTGCATAGTTTTAGGCGGCGACCAAAAAGTGTTGAATGGAAAACAATAATAGAAGTAAGCCTGCTCCAAGTGCTGGACAAGCCCATTAAATTAAACATGTGGGGCTCAGCATGTGGGGCTTAACTCAACCAAATATGCGGCGACAACAATAAATTAATGCGATTTATTGCTGCGATAAGTGTTGTAGCAGCTACAGACTGGCCTGCATTGACTTGGCCAAATCCGGTGAGAGTCGTAGATGTAGTGTGTGTGAGGGGAGGTTGCGTCATGGTGTATGTGGTGGGCTTGCCACAGCAGATAAGTAACCTGCAACATTTTTATGTTGTCCAGACGTACAAGCAGCAACAAACTCAATCAGCTGTAGAGCATGTGGAGCTGTTGCTGGAGCCGGAACTGGAGCCTAGTTACCAGTTGCCTGCCTGCTGCAAATTTAGATAAGCTGCGGCGTCTATATAGACACTAAACCCCACACACATATATAATTAAGGCTCTAAGCGCATATTTAAATGCTGCAAAAGCTGCTCAAAGCACGCAATGAGTTTTTAATTAAAAAACAAAAAAAAGAGAGAAATTATAATAAAATTTTCAACATAAAGCGTTGTAATGATGTGTGGCAAGTCGATTTGGTGGCAGTGGCAAATCTTAATGGCAAACAGCAGAAGGCAACGCTGACAGTCAAACTTAAGGGTGGCACACACAATTTGAGTTATTATAATGCCAGGGTTGCTTGGTAACCCAAGCACACAACTGACAGTTGACAGTTTAAAAAAAGAAAGTTAAAAAGCTGTTGCACGTTTAAAGGCAACTGCGTGCAATCATTGTGAAGTGTGCGCCAGTGGGGCAGGGTTGCAATAAAACGCTTTTCCTAAAATCTAAAATCTTGTGAAAATTTGTCGAGCCGGCAAACTGCAAGATGGCAGCAACACCCTACAATAATTGCATGAAATGCCCAAAAATATGCTGACTACGCCACAAAATGTTGCAGCAACGCTAAATGGCTCAGTCTGAGGGTTGGCTGCTGCTGCTTCTGCTCCTGGTTGCTGTTTTGTAATAAGCGCGTTAAGCCCTGGTCCCGCCACTAAATCACAACCCAAAAGCCGTTGTTAAAACATGAGCTATCCCAAACCAATGACGGCTTGGTGGTTGCCAGCCAACCAGCCTGCCAGACAGACACGTGCTGCAAGCGTACCCCGAGCGGCTTTGTGGCAGCCAATGTTGCATGCTTCAGGGCTTTGCGGCTGTGCCACAAGGGGCTGGTAAGTGACACCAGCCACCATGGTGTGTGGCCGGACTGCAATTTCATTAAAAGATCGCACATAGTTTGGCTTATAGACGTAATATCGTTAGGACCAGTTAAGTGCGTTTTTTTTTTTTTTAATAAGTTTAGGTCCATTGACGCTTCTGCTAGAGGTGCTTCCGCCATCAAACCAGATGTATCATTCTTTCCGGCATAACCAGTTAAGTCCATTTGTAAGTGGATTATGATTTTTTATTGCTATCGACTTGAATTTTAAGAAATTGTTTATATAAAGTACTAGAGGAGCCGGAAGACTTTCTTCTGCACGTACGTTGGTTTGCCTGCTTCTATCGGCTACAGCAAATTGTTTTTCGATATTCGATTATTCGAAAAACAATATACCAAGTAACCCGACTAAATCACTTCTAAAATTGATCTTCTAAATTTTGCTTATTTTGAAATATTTGATAGAGGTACCTGTCCATATTCACATAATTTTTGCACTAAAATTCCGATTATTTATCGAGTTATCGATAGTTGAATATTTGGATAGACTTTTGTTTAACCAGGCATATTCCGTACGCAAAAAAAAATACTGCAAAATGGTTTTCAGTTCTAACAAAACTTTCCTTTTTTTAGAAAATTTCTAATTTTAGAATTAAAAAAAAAATTAAATAATAAGAATGATCACATTTTTTGCGCGTAAAATCGCTTAAATGCGCAAATAGAAATTTAAAAAAAAATGCTAAAAATACTTAAAAAAAAAATAAGGAAAAGATGCTCATTTGAAAAATAAGCATAAAGCCTGAGAGTGAAAAGAAATTAAGGTAAACTCATTATAAACGATGCATTAAAAATTTAAAAAAAATTGCTAAAAATATTTAAAATTATAAATTTAATTTTTAAATAAATCCTAAATTTTTTTTTTTAATTTTTTTGTGACACTAAATTAAAAAAATTATTTTTTGAATTTTAAATATTACAAATGTTTTTTATTTTAAATATTCAAAATATTTTTAATATTTAAAAATTTGTCTTTTTTAATTTTAATACTTTCTTCTAACATTATTTTTTTTTTACGAATATTCAAAATAAAGATATAGATTTTAAATTTATCCACTTCAGATAGATAAAAATTCAATTTTATTTTTTTCCACTTTAAGATGATCAAAAATATTAAAAGGAAATAAGTTTAAGTTTAAGTTGTTAAAAACTTAACTGGTTTTGCCGGAAAGCCGCAAACACATATAATACACGTTATGCTAAAGTAAATTTTTGAACCATTTACTTATTTTCCGACATTTTGCTACATTAATTTAGATGCGAGATATTTTATTTTATGGCTTATAAGCACATTCTTCCGGCGTAACCAGTTAAATACCATTATCTGAATTGTACAAAAAATTTTAACAAAATTCACAAATAAATCCGTTAAAAGATTTCACATTTTACAGAGTTTAATCCAAAGAAATAATTTCAAAAATTCTTTAAAGCTGCAATATCTCAAAATATTAAGAAATTAACTTAACTGCTTATGTCAATAAGCCATATTTATTTGCAGATATATACATAAGATTTGCATATACAGATCAGTGTTAAGTAATTCTTTTGGCTAGTTTAGTCGCTCGTAGAGAAGAGAGTTGATTACCCAAAGATTTTTTATACAAAGAAGTAGAGAATAAGATCGAGCGAGTTCCACTTACAACTCTGAGACATTATTATTAAGTCTTATGGCATTGCCAGCTTCGCATACTTCTTCAAATTGCACGCCATCATCATCCGCTACATCATCTTCATCGTGACAAAGCGGTGTGGATTGTTCGTCCTTAGTGCCAAAACCATGATAACCCACATTCCTGATTTTGCTTAAAGCTGCTTGGGTATTCGCCTTAAGGCTTTGGGCAAGACGTGGTCTATAGCTGACCACATTTCCCAGCACTCCATTGCTGTTTGTGGGCTGTCTCCAACGATAGATCGCCGTGGTTAGGCACATAATGAGCACAATGCATAAGAGTAATAGCAAAAGACCTCGGGAATGATTCGGTTGCTCATCGTATAGTTCTCCCTCGAGCTGGTTGGGACTAACTTGCCAAGTTTTTTCACGGAAGCGATGGTGTGGTGCAGGTTCGGCTGAGAAAAACAAGGATTCGATGAGTTTTATAGCAATCAGTCTTTGTCAAGCTTGTGGGTAATTAAAAAAAATGTGGTACAGTCGAGGCGGTGCCCTACAGTGGAATACCCTGTACCTTTTGTCTCACAAACAATTTTTCCTGCATATTCCTTCTACGAACTTTCCAATTGGAATTTTTTTTTTTTTTTGGTCAAATTCGATATTTATATCTATAAGTTCCCTAAATTTTAACCGATTTTGATGAAACTCGAATGTTACGTCAAAGAAGTTATTTAAAGTATATGGGGTAAATTTCAAGTTGGTATGTTGAGGGGTGTGGGAGAAAACACGGTAAATCGATTGCGGGGGGTGGTGGGACCGCATCGATAAAATTTGGATGTGGATTTGTTCATTAGAGCCACATGAATCAGCTTATCAAAAATTGTGATTCTAGGTCACTTGTAACCATAATTACGAGGAGTCAAATATTGATGCACTTTATGGGCAAGGGGCAGTGAAATTTGTACATTTTTGACTAAAACTTTTGCTGTGTTTGTCCGATTTTGTTCATTTTTATACCCTGTACCTATAGGTACAAAGGGTATACTAGGTTTGTGCAATGTATGTAACGGACAGAAGGAGGCGTGGCAGACCCCAAGTCCTTTATACCAAAATGCTTATCATAACCTCGGGTAGCGATTGAGCCATGTCCGTCCGTCCGTCCGTCCGTCCGTCCGTCCGTCTGTCCGTCCGTATGAACGCCTAGATCTCAGAGACTATAAGAGCTAGAGACACGAAACTTTACCAGCTGGTGCGCATATTTCCTAAGCAGATGAAGTTTGTTGAATCATGTCAATATCTTCCCCCGTTCCCCTGCAGTAGAGTTTCGCGGTTTTTAGCCACACCGTTTGGTATTTTCATCTGAAATTTAACCGAGCGATGCGTTGGAGTTGCATGCATCTATGTGTAAAAAATGAACAAAATCGGACAAATACAACAGAAGTTATAGTCAAAAATGTGCAAATTTCACCTCCCCTTGCCCATAAACTGCGGCAATATTTGACTCTACGCAATTATGGCTACAAGTGACCTAGAATCACAATTTTTGGTAAGCTCATTCATGTGGCTCTAATGAACAAATCCACATCCAAATTTTATCGATGCGGTCCCCCCACCCCCCGCAATCAATTTACCGTGTTTTCTCCCACACCCCTCAACATACCAACTTGAAACTTACCCCGTATACTTGAAATAAGTTCATTGTTGTAACATTCGAGTTTCATCAAAATGGGTAAAAATTTAGGGAACTTATAGGTATAAATATCGATTTTCACCAAAAAAAAATAAATTCCAATTGGAAAGTTCTTAGATGGAATATGCAGGAAAAATTTTTTTGACACAAAAGGTACAGGGTATTCCACTGTCGGGCACCGCCTCGACTGTACCACATTTTTTACACATAGATGCATGTATCCACAACGCATCGCTCTGTTAAATTTTAAATGAAAATATTAAACGGTGTGGCTAAAAACCGCGAAAATCTACAGCGGGGGAACGGGGAAAGATATTGACATGATTCAACAAACTTCATCTGCTTAGGAAATATGCGCACCAGCAGGTAAAGTTCCGTGTCTCTAGCTCTTATAGTCTCCGAGATCTAGGCGTTCATACGGACAGACAGACGGACAGACGGACGGACGGACATGGCTCAATCGCTACCCGAGGTTATGATAATCATTTTGGTATAAAGGACTTGGGGTCTGCCACGCCTCCTTCTGTCCGTTACATACATTGCACAAATCTAGTATACCCTTTGTACCTATAGGTACAGGGTATAAAAAAAAAAAAAATTGAATTGAAGTTACAACTTATTTTCAGAGATTTAAATTTAATTTAAAAAGATGGCGTACGTTAAAGTCGGGCGGGGACGACTTTGGGATACCCTGTACCACCACATTGCAATCAAGTCGGATATATTACTTACGAACACCAAAAAAAATTCTTTGCCAAATTCAGTTACAATATTTTTATAAACAAACGAAACACAACGAATTTTGTTCAAAAAACGTTTTTTTGACCGATCGGTCCTATGGGATCTATATTATATAGTCAACCGATTTTGATCAAATTTGGTACAGTGATTGGGAACTCTAAAAAACTTCTTAATGCCAAATTTGGTTACAATATCTTCACAAACAAACGAAACACAACGAATTTTGTACAAAAACCAAATTTTCGACCGATCGATCCTATGGGAGCTATATGATATAGTCAACCGATTTTGATCAAATTTGGTACAGTGCTTGGGAACTCTAAAAAACTTCTTAATGCCAAATGTGGTTACGGTATGTTCACAAATAAACGAAACACAACGAATTTTGTACAAAACACGATTTTTTGACCGATTGGTCCTATGGGAGCTATATGATATAGTCAACCGATTTTGATCAAATTTGGTATAGTGCTTGGGAACTCTAAAAAACTTCGTAATGCCAAATTTGGTTACAATATCTTCACAAACAAACGAAACACAACGAATTTTGTACAAAACACGATTTTTTGACCGATTGGTCCTATGGGAGCTATATGATATAGTCAACCGATTTTGATCAAATTTGGTATAGTGCTTGGGAACTCTAAAAAACTTCGTAATGCCAAATTTGGTTACAATATCTTCACAAACAAACGAAACACAACGAATTTTGTACAAAAAACAAATTTTCGACCGATTGGTCCTATGGGAACTATATGATATAGTCAACCGATTTTGATAAAATTTGGTACAGTGCTGGGCGTTTCTAAAAAACTTCCGATTGCCAAATTTGGTTATGATATCTTCATAAGCAAACGAATTATCCATCTAAAACTTTTGCTTTTTTTCGAGGTCCTCTGAAACACCCCTATGGGAGCTATATAATGTAGTCCCGATATCAAAAAAATAAAATAAACTTGTCTCCTATGGATTAATAAGGGATCTTATCTGAAAGTTTGGTTGCTCTAGCTCTTACCATTTCTGAGATCTAGGCGTTCATACGGACAGACGGACAGACGGACATGGGTATATCGACTTCTCTAGTCACTCTGATCATACTTTAGGTAACTTTGGGGGGTCTCCGACTTCTCCTTCTGTACGTTACATACATTTTCGGCTTGCACAAACACAATATACCCTTTGTACCATACGGTACAGGGTATAAAAATTATTTTAATGCTATTGACCACCCCCGCTCTCTTTGTTCATCTAGAATTGGTAGAATTTTCAATGCTGATACTAAATATAAATTTTTACACTTTTTATAGAGAACCAGAAAGATTTTTCTTAAAGAAACTTAACGTTATTAAACTTTTTTTTAAATTTTTGTTTATAAACTAGCTTTTTAGCGAAATCAATACTACAATGTATTGAATTTTTTTACAATTCGTAAAAAAATTAGTTTAAAGATCTTGATAAATTTGCACTTAAAAATTGAAATATTTGAGTCTTTTTTCGCGAATAATTCTTTTATGCCATTTGTTTGATAAATTTGTAAATATTACTTTTATGATATTTTTGTGATAGATTGGAAAATATGAGTTGGAAAGAAAATAGACTTATTCAGTTATTTTAGTATCCGCAATTTTTTTAAAAATATAGTGATCATATTTTTTCAGTCATATTTCGAAATCTTCTAAGATACATCAAACTTGATCAAATATGCCGTTTATACGTTTTCGTATGTGCTATTTAATTTTTTTTTAATATTTAATTAATTGTATACCCAAATTATAAAAATAATAAGTTAAGCGATTAAAATTTTGAAATTTTTCTCAACAAAATTAATTTTTTTTTTTCATCATATAAACAATGAATTAATATATTGTAACATTTGACTTCTATTGACAAAAAAAAATTTTTTTCATAAAATTTAAAAAATAAAATAAAAATATTTTTTAACTTAGTCGAAGTGTTTAAATTAACTAATTGACATGTTTTAGGAACATACCTATATATATAAATTATATTTTTTTAAGAGAAATAATGAAATTTTTTTTGTTACAGAGATAAAAAATTGGTTCAAAAATATTCAGTACTTTAGTCACAACTAAATTTTCCCAAAAAAAAATTAATAAATTGTGGGGCAGTTTTTGATCCCTCATTGAGCTAGACCTTTTAAAATCGTTTTTAATCGTCTTTTAATCGATCATATTTTGTAACATTTTGCTGAATTTTGAGAGTACTCAAGAAACTCTTTCTAAAATTAAAACGCAAATGCCTATATCATGAACTTTTCATCTCACCTTGTATACCGTATAGGGTTATCTTTATGGGAAAAGCGAAGGTATTTTACTTGCATTTAAAGTTATGTTAAGCTTTATTAACTTTCTTATACATAAATGAATAAATCCTCAGATATCAACATAGTACGACCTCTCTATTTACTCTGAATTCTATATTTATGCTGAAAAAATTATAAAGAACGAAAATTACTTGTATAGGACGAATTATAACATCAAAACTTTTAGGGGAACTTCCTACGAACTCACTAAAAACTTGCCAAATTTGATAAAAAAAACTCACACTTCCTTCAAGAGAATTTTGCGCTTTACTCCCACATTTTCTTAGAGGTTAGATATCAATATGCTACGGCTGTTCCCGATTATTATGCCCATCTTTTCATAGGCCTAAAATTTTTGGTTTTTCGATGTTCTCTGTAATGCCCCTTTGGAAGCTATATTGAAAAAATAAAATAACATGTTTCCGTACCAAAATAAGGAATCAAATCTAGTATACCCAGGAACTAAGCTCGACAGCATCGTTTCCGAAAATTAAAGCACCACACAAAAAAAAAAATTGATTTTCGATTACGGAGGTCCGAGGTTCAACATTTTGACAAAAGCTCGAAGTACCATAAACAATTTGTTGTAAGTCCGGGTGTACGATAATGTGTATTTTGTTGTTGCGTCACTGAATTCGAATTCAAAGTCCAAAAAACACTTGTTTTAAGGTGTTTGGGAAGTTAAATCATAACTCAGAAATTTTAGGATTCAGCGGTTCTAAGAATAATAAACATAATAAACCTCCGAGCCCGAGCATCAATTTTATTTTATATTGCTGTGCTATTTTTGGGGGTTTCTCGGACTTAATTAATTTTTTCAGATGATTCTCTAAATACCATATCTGTCCAAAGTTATTACGGATCGTTATAGAATCAAATTATTTGGATTAGCAGATTTTAAACATATTTAAGGACTTGACTTACTTGGTAGAGTGCTTGAGTTGCTTCTAGGCGTTGTTTTTGTGGTGGTTATTTTAGGCGTTGTCGAGGTGGTTGCTGTTGTTTTTGTAGTCGTTGTTGTTCTTTTCGTTGTTGTTGCTTTCTTGGTTGTTGTCGTTGTTGTAGATGTTGTGGGTCTTGTATATCTACCTGGTATTTTTGTTGTAGGTTTCGTTCTGGCTGTGGTTGTTGGCGTTGTTGTTTTTCGCGTAGTTGTTGTTGGCTTGCGCGTTGTGGTTGTTGTTTTTGTAGTTATTGTCTTTTTTGTTGTTCTTATAGTGGGCTTCGGTGTTGTAGTTGTTGTAGTTGTCGTTGTTGTCGATGTTGTTGTTGTTGTTGTAGTTGCGTTAGTTGTTGGCAGCATAGTTGTTTCCAAATCCGCTTCAGTTGAGTCGTGCAAACAAACATCGAAATAGTCGGGACAACAGATATATTGACGACAATACAACTCATGGCATCCACACCACGCTACGCCCCACCAAGGGTATGAAGATTTATAATGATCAAGTGCACCACAGCGATTTGTGCAGTTCATCATTTCAAAGGCTACCTGCGGTTCGGTTGTACCATTTAGATCCGTTGTAGAAGATTCTGCTTCCGTTGTCTGCTCTGGTTGACAATCACTGCCCATCAGGAGCTGCACATCGTCAATGGCAATATCACCCAGATGTAAATGGGCATCGGTAGCATCAAAGACAATTTGAAAGTCCAGTAGCATTTCATCAATGCCTATGGTATGCTCCTGCCAACTGTTTCCCTGATTACCCGATATTTGCCATTTTAAAAGACTGCAAGAGCATTAAAGAGCGTCAGTTATATGAATACGTGGTTGAGTGGCTGCTACATAAGCATACTTACGATTCATGTTCCTCCACCAATTGGTCCAGATCGAGCGTATGCGGCTTGACAAACACTTTGAGCGTACCCACGCCCACACCATACATAAAGTACCAGAAACGAAAGCAACATGCGGTTTTTAGACTTACTGCTGCCGGATATGTGGGTGAGACCAGAAACTGATGTCCATAGATGGGTTCATAGGTTTCGAGTAGCATATAA
The DNA here is from genome assembly GCA_949987675.1 of Chymomyza fuscimana. Taxonomy (NCBI): domain Eukaryota; kingdom Metazoa; phylum Arthropoda; class Insecta; order Diptera; family Drosophilidae; genus Chymomyza; species Chymomyza fuscimana. Next base: position 44,317,452 of record OX465088.1, on the reverse strand, counting down.
TGACCGCCAAAAGAGCTGCGCAGTGTATGATCATGACGTGGTCCTGTGCGATAAGTGAGTATCCGATTGGCAGTGGCTACGCGTTTCCATTGTTGCGCATAAGATAGATCCGTATTCCAGCCACACACATCTTCGCTTTCAAAATCGCAGCCAAAACTGTGCGTTGCATTTCTGGGTAAACATGTGCCCAGCACACGATCCCAGTTATAGCCATTGCAATAGGATAAGGCATTTCCTCTAACCACAAAGTCCACGTCGCATGTGAGCACGGCCTTGATTCTGCTCAATACTTCTATATCCCCATGCTCTGGCTTATTGAGTTTCTTGCAACCGCCCTCTGCGCGTGAGAAAGAGAAAGAGCATATTACATTTTGAGATATGGGTCGCTTTTTTTCATACTCACTCAGAGCTACTTACTTGCACATATGGGACGCTCTCCCGCCAGCCGCCCATCCTCACCGCACACAATGCGCAAGGGACCTTGTAGGCTATAGCCACGATTACAGGCAAAGCGCACAAAAGTAGGACGCACACGAAAGTGTCCGTTGGGTATAATACCAGGTTCCTCGCAGCGCGAATTCGCCAGATCCATGCATAATATCAGAAATCCCAAGACCAAAAATAGTCTCCAGATTTGCCTGCTGTCGCTGCTTGACATTATGTTTGCTCCAGACTCAAACTAAGACTAAGAATGAACTGAAGATTAAGCCACTGAAAGAGCTACCAGCCAGCTCGCAGTATGTAAAAATTCCAGATTTTGATAACTATTCATCTTATTATTGTTGTTATGTTTGAGAGTCCCGCCCGCGTCGTCAATTTCCATGCTGTTTATGACTGATAAGGCTTCATATAGTAGTGTATACAGAGTCATACTGGGTTTGTGGAAGCATATATGCTATTTAAGATATGTTTGTTGTGTCTTGCATTTTTATACAGAAAACGAAATCTTGACTTTTGGAAAAAATAGAGAGAGACTTCATGTATTATCCAAACTTTAGATTTTTCAGCAGCATGTTAATATTTTTTAGTGGGTCCTCTAGGTAAAAGTTGTTCAAACTTGGTTGTCTTTGCCTATAACTTTCGAAGCTCTCAGAACATTAAAAAAAAAATTTATTTTTTCCAAATATTTTTGTTTGTATGACACCCCTACAAGTCATAAGCTGTCCATAGCGTTGTGAATGCCAAAATGCATTTCTTTACAATTAATATCGTACGAAGGTAAAAAATTGTTTTGGATTAATCAATTCGATAACTTAAACTATGGAGATACGGAGAACTACAAAATTGTAAAACCTTTTTAAAAAAGTAATTGCTGAGAAACTTCAACTTTTTTTCATTTGTGAATTAAATCACGCTGAAGGCTTTGCCAACTCGTGCAATTCTCTACATGGCATTAATGTATAATGGTGTGCTGAGGCTACAGTTCTTCCCATCTCAGTGGAAGATGGCATTGGTCCGCATGATTCATAAGCCAGGTAAGCCGTATGGTGACCCGGAGTCATACCGGCCAATAACTCTACTATCGAAGGTGTGGGAGAAGCTGATTGCCGCTCGGATTTCTGGTGTTATGAAACAGATTAATATACTCCCAGCTCACCAGTTTGGATTTCGGGCTGGACACGGCACTGTTGCATAGGTCCATTGAGTGGCACGAGATAGTTATCCTCCAGGCTTTTGATGACCTTTATTACTGCAATTCGGTGTTTATGAACATACAACAAACATTCGATCGGGTCTGGCACGACGGTCTCCTTTCCAAGGTAAAGAAGCTTCTTCCGCATCCTTATATCTGTCTTCTTAGGTCCTATCTAGACGAACGTATATTCAAGGTCAAGATACGAGACACCTATTCCTGCCTTGGCCGAATGAAAGCTGGAGTCCCGCAAGGCAGCGTTCTTTGTCCGCTGCTCTGCTCGCTTTACACTGCCGATCTACCCATCCCTGATGATGAACACTTGGAGAGTCCCTCGACGAGTCTAATTGCGACTCATGTTGATGATATCGCTGTTCTCTGCAGCTCCAATTGTCGACTTGAGGCGGCTAACGGCCTCCAAAGGTACCTTGACACACTGGTTGACTGGTGCAGGAGATGTAATTTAAAGATAAACCAAGGGAAGATATCCAACCCGTGCTTTACACTAAAAAGGACGATCACCCCACCCAACCAGTTAGAGGGTTTGATACTGGAGCAGCCAAATCAAGTTAAATACCTTGGCATCACCGCTGGATAAGTGATAAGAGAGCAGTGTATGTCCAGTGTATCACCCCGATCTGACTCTACTGGCTACAGATTTGGAGTATCGCCCCAAAAGACAAGCTGTCAGAGTATACAGGTACTGCAAAACCGAATACAAGTAGGTACAGTGACAAACTCAGGTGTCATAGCAGTGAACTCGCCAGGAGTCTACTTCCAGCTAGGCTTCTTAGCCAGCTTAAAAAACAAGGATTCGCTAAAACGATTCAATCGTGACGATTCTCCACCCTCTTATTATTTGGCTTTTTTGCTTGTTAAGGTATATTTTGTGCACGGACTCAAAACATATTTTGGTTCAAAAAAAAAAAAAAAAAAAATCAAATCTCACGATTAACGAAAGATTGATAAACCATCCGCAGGGGATTCTCAGTGCCTGTATCTGTGAGGAATGGATTTCTGGCGAAATTTGTGTGAAACAGATTTCTGTGTCACCTAACTTTGCGTCGAATTGCAGTCTTCTAGCTTTATTAGTTATTCTCTGGAGTTCTTTGGCGTTTTCTTGTTCTTTTTGGCCATCCCTCTGTACGTTTATTTTTTAATATTGAATTTAACACTGCTCCTCTCAAGTACCAACACTACTTTCAATCTTAAACATTCTTAACATATCATAAAACAAGTTTTTCAATACGAGAAATGACAACAATTTGTTCGTAAAATGAGCTAGAAAAATCGAATTTCAAGATTGTTCCCGTGAACGATACTTTCCAGTTCTCGCCTCTAACGACAATAGTCTATTCCCTAGCCTGAAGAATTGGCTAGACGGTTAGAAATTTGGTACGAAGATAAAGAAGACTATATTGAGAAATAAAACGCTTTTTTTCAAAAACTTATTGACTTATTATACTGCCCTCGTCTACGCAAAAATAAATGTAAAAATCGGAAAAACTTCAAATAGCATACCTTAAAACTTTTAAAAAATTTCAGGCAACAAAAATATGTGTCAGTTTCTTAAAAGAAATGTTTGCTTCTCTCTTTGCATATCACTAATATGATATTTACAACTTTATTATAAGAAAACAAATGTGAGATACGTAAGGTTGTGCATTCGATTGAGTCCAATTCGATTACCATAAGTTCCTATAAGTCCTACAAGGACTAGATAGCCGTTATCTATCGAGAATTTAAATATCAAGAAAACTTGCTTAAATTTCCTTACAGCTGGTAAGCCAACATTTTGGCAGGAAGAGATCTATATATATCTATATAATAGGTTTTGGTATAACAATTGGGGCATCTTTCTCGTTTCCTAGTAAAAAGTTGGAAGACGCCATATACCCAAAACATGGTTTCAGATAAGATTTTTTGTGTCTACTGCTACTCTATTAAAATGACAGAAGGCTGACTTTTGAAGGTTGGGGTATCGAACTCATAAGCCAGCCTCTTCTTCAATAATATTAAGCAAGATAGTTCAACTTATTACAGCGCAGTTAAGAGTCGTCTTATGCTCTTGCATTTTCCCAAACATTCATTCATTCATTTAAATCTTTTTAATTGTTTGACTCATGTCCAGTTCACTCATTCATTCATTCATGCATTCATTATACTCTACCATATTATGGATTACACTGTGCTGCATGTTTTGTGGCACAAGTATTATGGGCCTTAACATCTTGTTGCAATTATGCGCATCTCCTGTTTGGCAACTAAATAGCAGCAGCTACTTCCTGCCGCCTGTCAACTTAAATTTGTGCAATCTACTGTGCGATACGGCATAATTGCATTGCCTGGGCCCGAAGAGAGAGAGAGAGAGAGTGAGAGAGTTACCGGATAGTCGGGGGGGCATAGCTGTCGTCGAGATTTATGTTTACTTCCGCTTAAATCTCAAACTATCGCGCTGGCAATCAAAAGACACTGACTCCTGGCTGCAGTAGCTCGTCCCCCATTTTGGCGTTGAGATAATCAGTCAATATTGACAACTACTTATTGGCACTTCCGCCAATGTCGTCGCTCGTTTCTAATGGCGACACGTGACCAGCCGGCCGAGCCACGTGCTAGTAAGAAGTAGAGTGCAGGGTGGGCTATGTGACTGCGTCATGAAATTCGTTTTCGTTTGCTACAATTCAAATTTCATTCATAATTACAGACGGGGGATGTAGTTCGTTGGTACTTAGAGCGTCTTATCAGCTGCGAGGGTTGGCGTAAAATTTATGCATTTGGGCGTGTGTCGCAGCCACTGTGGGTTGCCAGGGCAGCGTCTGTTGTTAAAATATTTGCTCATTATTATTACTTTTATTAACGCTGGCTTTAAACTTCAATGTTTGTGCTCAAATTATGCCGCTGGGAAAATATATTTTTGTACGCCAGTTAGAGCAGGATTTCACGCAATTGGCGGTTGCCTGGGAAAATACCAGGAATCAACTAAGCCGTTAAGCAGTCAACCAAATGAGCAGCTGTCAGTGTGCCAGAGCTAAGCAACAAGCTAATTGAATGCTGACAATCAAAAATTACCTAAAAAAATAAAAGTTTCGTGCAATATGTTGCAAAAATACAAAAACAAAAAAGAAAAACGCACGTACCTCAGAAAGTTTTCAAAATTATTTAAGCAGACAGGCAACACTTTGACGTTGCCACACGTTCGAATTAACACGATTAATACGCCAAAAGGCAATCCCCTTCAAAGAGCCCACAGCTAAGCAGCTAAGTTGCGCCTACCTCTATCCTATCCAGGAGAGCAAGACAACATGTTGAGCATGAACTTCAAAGATTACTTCGATAATTAATAAAATTAAACACAAAAGCACTCAACGTGTGTGGTGGCAATATTGAAGCTGGCCATAAGATTCTACCGCACTGCGCACTGAGTGGCAGCTTAGTCACAGTCTTGCCCCTTTTGGCTGCCTCCAGCAGCCTGAGACATTAGGCACGCGCTATCTGTCTTTGTCGCTCACATTAATTACAAACCAATGACCGCATCCTATACGTGGTATGATGCCTTAGCTCTACCCCGCGCATGTACCCGCATGCTGGGTGTACACTACGTCAAGAAATGAACAAATAAGGCTTCACAGCATCTAAGTTTAGGATTTAGGGTACTGCTGAGCTTACTTATGCCAAAATGCTCACAATGAACTGTGGTAGCTTTGGAGCCATGCCTATATGAATATCTAGATCTCAGAGACCATAATAGCTAAAGGCAACAAGATGTGCATTAGCCGTCCGATTGTATCTGCTCACACTTTTTACTTGTGACAAACATTGGCACAAATCGGCAAATACCACACTGCGTTGGCCAGTGTAAACATAGCATAACTACCTCGGTCACTCTACGCCTACTATAAGGTAAATATCTTTAATTTGTGGTAATTTATGAAAGTCATTACGAGCTTCTAGTAGGTTGGTTGTGGCAACATCGCGTGAAGTGCGTGTAAGACTCTTGAAAAAGTTGGAGCTAAAAGTTTTCGCGTAATTTCATTTAAAGTCCTCGAAAGTTGTTAGTCGAACAAGTTGCAATTATTGTTTGGATGGTTGGTTGGTTCGTTGGCTGGTGGTCGCTGGGCCAAGTTTTGTGGTTGACTGTCCTAATGGCAGCTCTCATTATCCCTGATTTTTAGCCAAGTTCGTGCACCGCAATTCCACGAATTTGCACCTACACATAAATGCGGCATATATCCAATTAGGGCAGCGCGGCAGCGCTTTAATTGTCGTGGTTGCTGCCACATATGGACTCTTTTTGGGTGGCGTTGCCGCTGCCACTACTGTGTAATTGCGGCCGAATGCCACTAAATGAATTTTATGAAGCGCTTTTGTTTTGCGGCTGACATATGAAATGGTTGGGCTGCAATTTATGGCGTGCTGTCTATTGGCATCCGGTGAATAAAGTAAAAGTGCAAAGACAAACTGCTCAAAGTGTGTGTGTAGCCTATAGGACATCGTTGTCATATGTAACATCAACTACTCCGAATGTAACTAGTAGCGGACAGGTTCAAAAAAAATTATAGTTACGCAAGGGACGTGCTGCATTTCGGTAGCATGTGACTAGTTTTATTGCATACGCAGCTGTACTTTTGATATAAAAAGAAATACCCAAACGATATTTACCAGAACAAAAGAACTAAGCCATGATAGCTTTTTTTAATACTTAAACTGCTATACCCTTGAAGCTTTTAGTTTTTTAAATTGCCATATAATGTATATATTATTACACAACCATTCCCCTAACTAATAAGCTTGATCACGTTAAGTAGGTGACGTTAAGTAATAAATGTAAATAACAAGAATTGAAAGATAACTAAAAAGGAGAATTATGAACAGAAATGTAAATTATCATTAAGTTAGTCGTAAAGCAATTATCAAGCTGAACGCATGCAAAGCATATTACTTTAGTTAAGTTCAATTTATAAATAAAGGTTTCGACTCAAATCATAACTATATGGGGCTAGATAATATATGGAAAAACAAATATGTTTGTTTCGGGGTCCAAATCCAAAGTTGGGTTTGTTGGTAGAGGAGTCGGTGCGTTATTTTTATAATGTTTTTCCTTTCCCATAAAATATTAAACCATTAAGCTCCTACCGCTTGGACAGCTCGATAGCATGAAAAGTAAGTGTAGTCCCTATATATTTAAAGCTTTTTACACCTAAATGCCACTTTTATGGCAGAGTTGTCTCACACATCTAAAATTTTTCTCTTTAATCACAAGGGAACACATGCTCCTAAAAAAGTTGATGTGCCAGAAAAACTTGGTGCTGTTTGAGAACTGGTAGAGAAAGAGTTGTCAAATTACAGAGCATATCTGGGACTTGTATATATTCAATAATATATAAACATTTGAAGGTTAAAAGGATTTGCCCAAAAAGGGCTCTAGCGGATTGGTACAAGAAAACGATTGAAAAATACAACCGAGGTAACGAATCTGCAATCGACCGTATGGGCGTTCCAAAATGAGGCAAACCCAACAAAAGGTGTTCGCAAACGACGCACTGTAGACCCACCCTTAGTGGATGAGTTATTCAAAACGTTGAAAAGTCTTTTATACCTAATTTCCAACTAAAGCCCAATTGACAAGTCGTCGTTAAAGAGTTTACCAGCCATTTCCTCCGCTTGGGTGCGGAACTATCTTATTTTAGTGCTCACCTACAACATAAAAGAAGACTCCGTGGACATTTGGAGTAGTCGTTTGGGCGTAGCTCTAGTCACAGTAGCAAAACATATTGTCCAGCAGCGCTGCAGTAACCCAAATAATTGAGTAGCTAAGGGTGTGCGTACATTTCCTGGTTGCTCACAAAACTGGGGCTATCCGACAGGGCGAATTTCGTGTCGGATCCACTGAAAGTGAGTCCCAATCTGCCATTAAATAACTGGAATCACCTAGAGTATGTCAGTCTGAAAGCAGAGGTCTTAGACAGCGTAGCAGCATGCTAATTGAGGGATGCTTACAACTGCAATCTTATATGGATCAGCCGTTTGGGGAACTTTAATGAATGTACCCATGTACTGTCGAGTTGTTGCATTCGCACGTTGTCAGAAGATGCAGCCCTAGTGGCAGTGAGTGCCTTTTCGCTGCAATTTGCCAGCACAGCTAGCATTCTATTTAGGAATACCAGAATGAGTGAATTTCAGGAGAGATGGCAGTCCGCAGCTAAGGCCAAGTGGACCCATACGGTTATACAAATTCGAAGCCTATGGCTGAATCGATGGAAAGTTAAGGATTTTACTTTGAGCTAAACGGCTAGGGCTGTTTCAAGTTATATTTAATCTGCTTCAAACACGATGAGAATGACGTGAAGACGATGCAGAAGAAGGCGCAGAACACGCATTCTACGTGTGTCCTCTATTTTCGCGAGAGGGGGCCAGTACCATTATTGAACTGAGTGTATATAACATCATGAGCGACAGCTTCTATAAAAAGGAGCTGCGACGCTGCGAATGAATCCCGCGGATTCCTTTAAACCAGTGAGCTGAGTACCGCCCATACTCGGGGTGTAATGTTTAGCGGCTGTCGCGTGCATTTCAAAATTTAATAAACTATGATAGAAGAGTAAAATTAAATATAAATAAAAATAAATAAAGATAAATTTCATTTTCTTCACCTCAATCTTCTTTTATAGCTTATTACATTTTTTTCATTCATCTCTGTTAATAAAGAATAAAATCCCAATTTCTATTCATTGGCTACGAGTTATAAGAAACTATAAAAATCGTTGCCTTTAGTCCCCGAAAATGCTGCCCATACAAATTTGACTCACTACATCCTCCACATGTGGGCGTAATTTTCTAAAAACGTTTCTTAGTTCTCGAGAGCATCATAAAATGAATGTTGATGCACAATTTCAGTTTAGGGAAATAACTTTCTTTGCATGATTTCTTTGTCCTGCTACTCTCCACATATTATCTAATCAATTTCACACACTTGATATACCAAAACTGATCAAATCCGATATGCATATGCTTTAAAACAGTGAAATTTTTTGATTTTAATGGATATTATATAATAACCAACGATTTCTTTAAATAGTGAGATGTGCTACTTTTTCTCAAATTTTTTAAATATGTACGTTCTCAAAGTCTTTTCGAGTTTAATTGTAGTGCTACTTCTCGTCGCGTGGTAAACATTTTATAACTGCTACTACTTTAACTTACTAATAATATTACTAATTATTGATCTAGTGGATTATCGTCAAAATTATTATCCATGCAACAGACTAAATTTTTTTAATTTTTTATTTTTTTTTTGTCTCTTCAGGTTCTCTGAATCAAAACATGATCGTTTTAAGAAACGCGGAGGTTGGTGATTTGCTACATCTTATAAGTTGGTCTTTTGCGAACAATTTCGCTGAAACTGTATTTAGGATAAATTTAATTTGAAAGTATAAAAAATAATGTAAAGAGCTGTATTAAAATATAAATTTTATTGCTCTCATATTCGTAAATTTTATTCTATTAGTATTGGGAGAGTAGTTTTTGAAAGTAAGTTAGTAACGTTTTTTCTTGTAAAAGCGTAAACATTCGAAAATAAGTGTCCGAAAACCAAATCTTTGAAAGTTCTGTGTCACCTACGAATTATACTAGAGGTTTACAAACCAAGCGAAGCCAATATCTCTAGAGGTTTGTCAACGTGCAAGACCAACCGAGCTTAGAAGTCGCCACGAATTCTTGGTAAAAATAAATTTAATTTCGGAGTCTTTTATTTACTGTTTTTGATGTTAAATTAAAGATAAGAAATTATAATTTAAATAAATGCTTATTTTTTACTTATTTACTGCAACTAAAAACTATACTAAACGTTAGTTAATAAATACATTTAAAACATTGAAATAGCCCCAGATGGGCGCTATAGAATCAGATTAACAATTAAATTGAAATAATTTAAAAATATCCTTTTACGAATAAATAAAATATAACAATCTTAATTTAAGGTTGCACATAGTCTAAGCTATATTTTTTTAATTATCAGAACCTAATTGCTGTGAAAATATTCCTCTAATATAATAATTAAACTCATTTGCCTGTAATGATAAAAATAGCAACCAATTTTATTTGTCGAGACATTTTTCCTAGAAAAAACGTAACAAGTTGTACTGACGGCGTAACTGAAGCATTACAAGCCTTAAGAACTTTTTGCATTTGGATAACTTTTCTTATTTTTACCTATATATATAAATATATATATATAGGTATATATTAAAGCAACTTACCACATAAAAAAGCACCCCAAGCAGCATATTTTTTTGTGAACAAAATTTATAAAAATATTCACAAGACATGAAAGTGCTTACGAACTTCAAAATAGATAGAAGAGATTGTAGAAGTGCGTAGGTGCAGATTGTGGTACATATTGAAATCTGGCACCATTCTCTATTACGTGGTTTGTAAATTTAAATACCAAACACGCGTACAGTCCTCAGGGTATTTATTAATTTATTACGGTTAGCAAATATGACACTTGACATAATACAAATTAAATACACACTATCTCAAGAAAATTTTGAGTAATAATAATAATAATCGGCCATGCTCCGTAAAACGAATCCGAACATTTAATTCGGATTCGTTTTTAAACCGAATGTTTGGTGCTCAAAATTCCACCAAACCGAAATTTTCATGTGGCTTGTGGTTTTCCCTTGTAACAGCTAAGTCGTGTTTAATTTTAATAACTATTGTTTCTAAAGTAATATTTTGGTGTAATTTTATTTAAAAGTCGGTATAACAAAGTACTAGCAATATTTAAATGAAATTAAAATGTAAACAACATATGGAAAAAGAAAGGTGCAGAGATGCGGCAACTATGCCAGCTGTTTTGTATCAAACAAAAATTATTTCGCGTCAAAACAACATTAGAATTTATAGGAAAGTTGAGGGAATTTTACGAATTTATCGAAAATAAAAAGGGAAGTTATCGCAAAACCAAAACCGAATAAAAATGTTCGGTTTGGATTTTTCGTTTTCCGGAGCACGGCTGAATATTAGAAAAAAAAAAACGGGATACAGTCGAGGAGGTGCCCGACAGTGTAATACCCTGTACCTTTTTTCTCGAAAAAATTGTATTCCTGCAAAGTCCTTCTAAGAACTTTCCAATTGGATTTTTTTTATATTTATACCTATAAGTTCCGAAAATTTTTACCGATTTTGATGAAAATCAAAACTTTTGACGTAACTCGTCAAAGAAGTTATTTTAAAAATATATGGGGTAAATTTCAAGTTCATATGTTGAGGCGTGTGGGAGAAAACGGTGGGAGGGAGGCCGCATCGATAACATTTGAATGTGGGTTTGTTTATTAGGGCCACATGATTAATCATACCAAATTTGGTGATTGTAGGTAATTTTTTTTCATAATTACGTATAGTCAAGTATTGATGCAGTTTATTGGAGGAAATTATTTTTTTTTGGCTAAAATTTTTTTGTATTTGTCCGATTTTGTTAATTTTTGACACACAGATGCGCGCTACCATGACGCATAGCTCTGTTAAGTTTCAAATAAAAATATTAAACGGTGTAGCTTAAAAGCTCGAAACTCTATTAGTGGTGAACAGGGTAAGATATCGATATGATTTAATAAACTTATTTTGCTCAGGAAATATGCGCGCACCAGCTGGTAAATTTTCGTGTCTCTAGATCTTATATTCTCTAGGCGTTCATTCAGACGGACGGACGGACAGACGGAAATAGTTCAATCGCTACCCGAGGTTATGATAAGCATTTTGGTACAAAGGACTTGGGATCTGCCACGCCTCCTTCTGTCCGTTCATACATTGCACAAATGTATTATACCCTTTTTACCTATAGGTAAAGGGTCATCAATCTTAAGGGCTTTTTTTAAAAAAAAAAAAAACACAAAAATTTGAAATGAATCGGAAAATCTTTAGTATCAATAGAAAGAACCGTTCTTGCCATTCACTTTTAAAAAATAACCGCTTTCAAATGTTGGCCGCAACTGCGCCGTAGCTCGTCCAAGCGAAGTTTCCAATTTTCGATGAGGCGTTCGAGCATAATGTTGGCCTCTAATGCTTCAATCCGTAGCTGGATTATCCACAAACACTTTAGATTTCACGTAGCCCCAAAGGAAAAAGTCTAACGGTGTGATATCACACGAACTTGGTGGCCAATTCACCGGTCCGGTGCGTGAAATGAATTGTTCACCGAATTGGTTCTGTGTGGCAAGTATCGCCGTCTTGTTGAAACCAAATATCGTCGAGATCTCGGGCTTCAATTTCAGGTAGCAAATAATTCGCTATCATGGTGCGGTAACGGTCGCCATTGACGGTTACGGTCTCACCAGCGTCATTTTTGAAGAAATATGGACCGATGGCTCCAACGGCCCATAAACTACGCGCAGGACGAGGTCTATTCGGTCGAGTGTCATCCAATAATGAATATTGGGTCTCAAAATTGTTGATGGTATGGCGAATAGTGGTCTCAGTAGATCGATTATGGCGACCATAAAATAGCCTAAACATTCTTTACAGAACGCGAATTTTCGTAATATAATTGTACGATTTGTACACGTTGTTCGGGTCTAAGTTTTTCCATGATGAAATGGCCATGAAAACTGAATAAAAAACACATGGCAAAATGACAGTACTCGCGCGTGGTTTATCAAAAAAACCTTATTGAAAAAAAACCTCAAGATTGATGACCCTTTACATGGTATAAGAAGTAAAAGATTGTTGCGAAGGAGAGAGACGACTTTCATCTTTATGTATGATACTGCGTAGTGCATACGCCTACCTTATTTCTTTCAATTATAAATAACTTCGTAAAAAAAAAAAAAAAATTTTCGACCTACGGGAATAATAAGGCTAAAATTAAGTCAAGTAATGCCAGCCAAGCCAATTCTCGACCACGACCCATTCCGAATCTGTCCGTTTTCGTAGAAACTTTGCCTCTCTTACTAGTCCAGATACCAGGCGAACAGAATTAACAGAGCAGCTGAATATAAACAAAATCAAATCAAATAAAATCGAAAGCAGCAGCGGCGGCAGCAAAAAAGCTGTCAGTGTGTTAGTGATCGACACGTCGCGCAAAGCGCTGCCTTCGTCTTGTTGCGTTGGCTTCGCAGCAGCAGCGCGCCGACTGAGCTAAGCAATAAAAACACAGCAACTAAAAGTATGCTATGGTTTTTTTTAAAATAGCTGTATACTTCGTATGTTAGGTTTTGTTTACATTTTAGCTGCTGGCATTTCTGTTCGTCTGGTAGATCAGCTGAGTATATTTAGAGAAATGTTTAAAATTTCAGCAAAGTGCTGGCAAAAATTTGTGAAATTTTTGAAATTCTCTTCAGATGCGAGTGTAATTAATTTATTGAGCAAAATTATATTAATTTTTTGTCAGAGCTTTACAGTAGAGCTAAGCTTGATTTAGTTTTTTAGCTTTTGTTAATTTCTATACTCTTATTAAAAAAAGTGCATTTGGGTCACGTAGTTTGGGTAAAGAATGTAGGGTAAGGTAGATAAGAATGTGGAGAAATGTGGAGACTGTATGATACATTTTTTTGTATATGATGCATCTTTAAAGGGTATTTCCAGCATGTGTGTGGGGTTGTTTTTTCGCTGCTATCAAAATTCAGAGATCCAGATACAAAGATGACTAGAAATATGTTAAACACAAGGAAGGCAGCAGACAATCGATGCAAATACAGTGAAATATGACAAATATTGTACCTGTATCTAGCTGTAATTATAAATATAATAGCATAACCCTATTATTGGTTTATTTTCCGTGTTTTGGTAAAAAAAAATATTATTACTATTAAGATTTTTAGATAATTAGATAAGTTCCAAGACGGTAAGAACGCTGGCATTGTTAGTAAGAAAAAGTCTATTTATTGCGCAGTTAATGAGAGGCTGCAGGCTTGGTTCTTAATAATTTATTAGATTATAGAAAATATTAACTACTTAAAAATCTTACCACACTAGTATTCCCCCAAACGTAACGAAATGCTCTTCTTCTTCTTTTAAAATATATTCATGTTTTATATGTTAACGTATAAGATAGTGCGTGCGTCCATCACCCAAACGCTCTCTTTTAATTTAAACGAAAAATTAATTTTGTCAAGAGCGCAATTGGAACAACTGGCTTCCATTAAAGTGCAGATAATATCGAGCAAACAAGCGAGCAACATGCGCTTCTTTTTCTCAAAATTTGCCCAGCACAGTGTCTTGGCTGTTAGCATTTCCTTTTACTCAGTTGGCAGCACTCTTTCGGCTGCACTCTCCCACTCTCTCTCTTACTTTTGCTGCCTACGCAAAGTCAGCCAAGTGCAGCGTAATGGCTGCTCGGCATTAAATTAAAATGTCAGTTTCGTGTTACTTCCGGCGCCAGAGTTGCCAACGTTGTCATTGAAATCATAGTTGTTGCTGTTGTTGTGAGCACCGCCATTGTAATGCCACTTAAGTCAAATTGCATGCAATAAATTTTGTGCCAATCAACTTAAACATGGCACATTATGCAATCCACTTCTTGCCATTGTTCTTGTGTTTGTTGCTGTTGTTGTTGCAACTGTCCTCTTTGTTGTTGTTGTTGTTGCAACAGACTGGCCTTATTAATGCTGACGCATTTGCCGGGTGCCAGCTCTGATAAGAAATCGAAATGTAGAGCATTTAATTGAAAATGTTTTTTGTCACTTTTTATTTGTTTTAAATTGCATAAAAAAAAATTTACTTCGTGCGTGTGTATGTGAATTAAACAGAGCATAACTGACTACCATATACCCTTCCACACGATCCTCTATCAGCGATGTAATAGAGTACTCCAGTATTTTAAGGTCTTTAGAATCTTAGTTTTTAAATGATTCTATGAAAATTTCAAATTTTGGGACTAATCAAATTTAATTTATTAAAAGTTTTTAAATCTGCATCTGCTAGTTATTAGGAGTGCTCCATGAGATTTCAAGATTTATACAATTGATCTCTAAAACTTTATTTATATCCATAACTTACCTTGAAAATTAGATTTTCGTTCATAAAAAATTTAAATAAAAAATTAAACTGTTTTTGTTTTTTTTGGAAATATATTTTTAATGGATTTTGCTTCGTTTCGTTTTTGAAATTAAAATTTATGTTGTACTTATTTACAAATAATAAGTAGATGTATATGTACGTGTATATATATAATATGTATATAATGTTTTGTATATCGCTTTAAGGTGTATAATTAATATAATAAATTTCATTTTTTTTTTTTTGTTTTGTTCTTTAACGAGATTTTTCACTTTTGACGCACTTTATTTAAATTTACTTAAATTTTTTTTTACTCTTTTTATTTTTATTTGTGGCTTTAGCTTAAACATTTTTGTTTTGCTTTGCTTAAATGTTAAATTCATTTTGAAATTGTTTAAAATTAACTACAATTTAATTTAATGTTTGCTTTTTGGGCGCACATTTTTATTTTTATCGCTTATTTACTTTGCATGTAAAGTAAATATATACAATTACACATACATACTTAAATATACGCGTATCTTTTATTTACAATTAAATCTTAGCTACAATTTGCTTTGCTGTGTCGTTGGCGCAAACAGAATATAAAAAACACACGTAAAACGTTTAAACAATAAAACATGTAAAAAATTAATTTAAATATTTGTATAATAAAAAATATTTAATAGCTAGTAAAAATGTTTGTTAATAATAAACTTAACTTAAACAAGGTTTATGCATTTTTCTTTTTTTTATAATTAAAAATTATATAAAATTTTGAATTTCAACAGAAAGCTGGCGTAAACAAAACACATGTAAAGTTTTTGCTTAATTTTTGAAAATAAATTAAAGTTCTTTAAAGTTCTCAAGTAGAGCTGCACAGTTGGAGTTTTGTAAGTATTTTTTGCTATATAATTTTTGAATTATTTTTAATAATTTTTTTAAAGTTTTATGTATACTTTTTTTGTGGCTTATTTAAAGCAACGTGTTTTTATTTATTTTTTTTTTGTATATTTTTTAAAGATTTTTATTAAAAATTTAAATTTATTTAAAGTTAAATTACTTTTAAGTTTATTTTGTGGCAGGTTTTCTTTTACTTTTAAACTAAATTTTTGCTTCAATTCAAATTCACTTAGCTGTTTGGGTTAACAGCGCATCTTTTTTGATCCATTTAAGCCACAAGCTTGCGCTACAAAGTATGCTACAAAAAACCAGGCAAGTCGGTTTGGCTAATCCTTACGACGAAAGAGCCTTAAAATGTAGCATACTTTGGGCTTAATTTGAAGGAAATGCCAAGTCTCTGGGGCTGGCCTAAACACCCACACTTATATACTAATTAGCTAAATCTAGTTAAACTGTGGGCTGAAAAACATAAGTGAGATTTTTTGTTGCCTTTTTGAAATATGCTCCTTTCTAGACAGTCTAAAAATTTATATGCACTGCCTTAAAATTATTTCGATTTTTTGCGATGCTTGCAACTGGGATGCTTATTTAGGGTTAAGTAAATATTTATATATAGCTATATATACTAGTAGATCGTATCAATTCTTATGTTGTTTATGTATGGGGTGTGTCTGTGTGTGTGTGTGTGTGTGTGTGTGTGTGTGTGTGTGTGTGGGGCATGTGTATGCATGTAAGTATGTGTATGTGTCAACAAAGTGCTGCCACTGCCTTAAGAGTGTAACTAAAGCAAGGGGGTAGATAGTAGGGAGTAAGAAGGGGTACATTAGCTTATATAAAACATTCGTTCGTTGCCAATTTGTAAATAAGTACAAAGCAGCTCAAAGTATATAACAACACACGTCTCTCAACTGCCAATAATCAAGCTATGCATATAAACCTATATATGTATATGTATGTATGGTATGTAAATATAAAAAAAAATCATAAAAAACATGGCCACTTTTTGCTCAAAATAAATTTGAGTAAAAATTAAATAAAGGTTATACCAAATTCCATTTGAAATTTGCTCTCATTTTTTTTTTGTTTCGTTGTGTGGAGGGCTACTTTTAAGTACCTACAATTAAATGATAAAGATAATGATGTGCTTAATGCAGATGATGATGTTCTGAATGCAGATGATGACGTTGTTGATACAGATGATGACGTTGATGTTAAAGATGACGACGACAGCTTAACTGTGAGTGTGTTTGTATGTGTTTTTGAGTGCTTTTTTTTTGCTGCTTAAAAACAGTTTTTTTTTTATTTTTTTTTTTTTTTTACCGTTGGCCGCCCTATTTTTTAGACAATAATCTCGCGTATGACGCGACGATTTCTGGCATTCGGCGTTGTCGAATATTCACCCTCAAAACTGTCATCATAGCTGAGAGACATGTGCTGCTGTGGCGGCAGCACCTCATCCTGTTCCAGGTGCTCCATGTTGTAGGGGTTCGGCAGGCCGCTTACGTCGTGATATGGTGAATCTAGTGGGTTGAGGGCAAAAGAAAATAAGCAGAAAATTAGTTACAAGCCAAGTTAAGTGCTGGAAACTAAACTAAAAAGTTCAAACTCATGCGCAAACAATTAAAAACAAAATGCTAATCAAAAAATTCTGTAAAACCAACAAACAAACACTCGGTGAGCGGAGCAAATTTTTGGGGGGGAATTCAGGCTAAGTGCTGGGTATATACGCTATATAAGAGTAGCTCAAAATTAAAATGTCTTCAAACACAAAATTTTCTAAAAACAAGAAGCATGAAAGTAAAGCATGAACTTAAAAATGAAAAATTTAAACTGAAATTTTGTTTAAAAATTTGCTTTTCCTTTTTTTTTTTGGCTGTGTAGAATGACAAACTTACTTCAGCCTGCGCGCTCCGTTAGAGCGTAACATCCTGTATGATGTCCGCTGTTTTGAGTTAATTTTTTTTATATATATTCATTTTTTTTATTATTATTGTATTTTTTTGATGAGTGCAAGCAAGGCATGTAAAGAAGCCAAAGTTAAAGGTTGAATTTGTGTTTTTGATTTGCTTAAAGACTAGCTTAAAATGCGCACACATATACTGACAAACTCACAGCTACACACACATAAACACACACACACGCGCATTAAAAATGGCTGCTGCGGTTAAAAGCATACATGACGTATACATAATGTAAAAACAGCTCGCTTTAAATGCATTTCAAATTGTCAGTTGTCTTTTGCTGTTAATTTTTACAACCATTTTTGTTTGTTTTCTGCTTTATTATACTCTAGACGAAAGTACATAACGTAAGTAATGTTATATGCTCAAGGTATGTGCAGTATTTCATAGGTATATAGTTAAAACTAACATACCTATAACATTGTTTTTTTAGTTAGAGACCAACAAGAAGGAATTCAAAAAAGCAGCAGAAATAAACCGTAAATGAGATAAGTTTCAAAATCCTGGTACCAATACCAAAAACATGAGCCTAACATGTAGTCAATCGGAGAATAGATTTTTTCAAAATTTCACTCGTCTCGAAAAGTAGTAGAATTAGCGTGAAAATAATTATTTTTCTTTTTCAATAATTGTAAACTTGATATAAACAATTCCCTCCAACTAGAGTTTTTAAAATCTTTACCAACAATGGTATTGGTTTTAAAAAAAATAACTTTAAAAAAATATTCGACTAGAGCTGAAACAAAAAAACAAATTTGATTCTTGATAAAATTACGAAAAAAATCTAGTATTTCATGTTTATGTTCTTGACAATGCTAGACTAAACAAAAAAAGCCGCTATAAAATATAAGCAGAAAAATATAAAACTTCCTTTTTTTATGTACCTATTATAAAATTATAATTATAATCTATCATATTAAACACGCTTTTTAAGTAACAGTAGTAGAATAAAAACGTTTATTTGCTTAAAAACATTTTCAACGCTGCAGTCTTCAATTTGTAGACTTTTCAGTTAGATTTATCAACAAACCAACTGTTTGTATAATCCACCAATTACCATTTTTTTTTTTATTTTTTTTTTTTCGAATTTTACCTAATTTTCAAAATGCAAATAACAACAAATTCTTTGCCATAGTACATCAACAAAAATGTTAGTATAACCCCATGTTTCCGTAAAACTTTGAAAGACAACAAAAATTTCCAAATTTAAATTTTTTTTTTTTTTTTTTTTTTATTCTGTTAAAAATGTAGATCAATTTTTTGACAACAAATCAGCTGCTCAAATTTTCTAATTAAATTTTTTTTTATTTTTATAAAAATATAGATAAACTTTTTGCCGACAAATCAGCTGTTCAAAAGCTACTGCGTAGAAGTGGAGTGACTCATATAAGCAAATTCTAAAAAAATGTTTAAAATTCAAGTTTTTCGTAAAAAATAGTGGAGAAATTAAAGTTTTTAGGAAACAAAAAGTAATTCTTAATTAACAAATAATAAATTTGCAAGTAACAATAAAATAAAAAAGATATTCAATCTAAAAGAGTCGGCAGAGTTAGCTCTGAAAAAAGCAACAATGGTTTTTGGAAATTCAAATTTTCGATAAACCTGAGTTAAAAATTTTGAAGCAAAGAGGAACATTTTTGCTATTAAAGCAGGAATCACTAGCAACAGCTATGAGCTTACAAAAATCATAGTAAAAAAAAGTCTGTTAGATGAATGCTGAACCCAGCATATATTGTAAAGAAAAAAAGACATATATAAAAATATTAAAAGTTTTAATTCAGTATTTCTGCGTCAGTATATTTATGGAATCCTCATATAAACTCATATAAATGTGCCACTTATAGTCATGCATATATTGGTTTAAAGAAATTTGCAATTAATTTTTTTTTTTTTTAATTTTATTTTTGTTGTTTAATATTTTAAAGAAAATTTTAATGATCGAAATTATTATAAAATTTAATAGAATAGTTATTTCATGATTTTTGAATAAAAATTGATGTTTAATTATTATTTAATAAATTTGTAGAATTTTTTTTCGAATTATATAAAAAAAAAATTCAATAAATAAAGAGTTATCAATCTTTAAAATCCGATTCATTTAAAATTTTTATTTTTTTTTTATTTAAAAAAAACCTCTAGATTGATGACCCTATATTTGTAGTTTAATTTAAAAAAAATGTAAATTGTTGAGAACCCTGCTCTAAAGTTTACAGCCGACTTTCGGCTTAATTGCATTACACTGAAATTTTGTCTAAAAAATAAAACGAACTTATTCGTTATAGTTCGTTATACCCTACAAATTTTGTACGCATAATCAGAAGAAATCACAAAAATCGAAAAAATACATTTTAGCCACTAACAAAAAAAGTGTATTTCAAAATTCACCATTGACTTTTTGGCAGCTTTACTTTTTATGCTCCGTTTTTTTATCTTTTATTTTTACTTATTTTTTTTGTTGTTGTTGTTGACTAGTGTCAAACAATTCTTTTAATTTGCCAGTTGAATTTACAGCGACTAACGAGTAAGGGGCAATGACAACCCTGGCAATCGTTAAAAAATTAATTACAACTTGTTGTAAGTGTTGTTGTAACTACAATTGCAATGCACTTTGGCTACAGTATGTACTATAACCCATACCAGACCATATAGCAGCACTTATATACACACCCCACTAACCCCTACAGTATATCATGCAACAATTTCAATCCCAGACCAACGCACTTGTAATGAAAATGAATGTCAACATGGCTGACGATGCTGCAACTGAATTGCAACTGAATGCATTGTTGAGGCCGACATGTGTTTGCCTTTTCATATCGCACACGCACACACATATATATGTATATACTTGTATATATATATATACATACAAAGATATAGCTTATATGTATGTGTGAAAGACCGTGGGGCATGACAAAATTGAAATCCGATTTGCCAGACCAACTGACCGCAGGCTCGTCGACTTGGCCAACTGGCCAGCTTGTTGGCCAAAATGCAAACAAAAAGGGCAAGCTCTATAAGGTTTCCAAGCGCCATTGATTGTATTGCGCAGGGTTGTATTAACTGTAGTTGTTGTTGGTGTTCTTGCTGTTGTTGTTGTTGCTATTTTGTACCGCGTCACACGTGTAAATAGCACATCAATTTTTAATCAAAAGACTTTGTCCATGCCAATGTCTTTGTCTCCTTTGGAGTCAACCCCCGTCCCCACTGCCGTGTACACCCTACAAATTGTTGCATATTTAAGCGTTCTAGCTGCCCTTCGCTCTGCTATGCAAATCCAACAAATTTAACGTTTTTGCCTGATGCTGCCGCTTTGTGTGTGCCAAATTGTTGGAAAATTTATTGGAATTTGAATTTCAAAATCGCAAACGAAATGCTTTTTTTTTTTTTTTTTCTCTTTTTGGCCAAATACCAATGTGTGAGTGTTTGCTCTAGTTTTCAGCTAGCAGGGGTTCTAGATCTGCCCAAACAATACACACACAGATACTCTTATACACACACGTGGTACAAATGTAAAACGTAAATCCTTTTTAACAACTGCTCTTTAACATATTCCTTGTTGTGCCCGTTCATGTTGTCGTCCTTTTGTCGTGTGAAAATTTCTAAGCGCGTTTGTCGCTGCTTGCCATCTGCATAAACTTGACCCAAAAAGGAAAAAGCCAAACAAGCTGCTTTTTACACTGCGAGAAAATGCGAGTGTGAAGAGTTACTAAAGGACTTGGCTGCTACTCTTATGGCTTGCAAAATTCGTACTATCAAAATATATTACATTTCCGCACTATGCTCAAATAGGAGCGATGCATTGTCTCCAATGTATCAGGGAATAAATAAATTTATGTCATATTCAGTTCCTCAAAGATGTTAGGAATTCCCGCAGTTACTGAAATTAAATATGCTTCTTTATATACATCTA
The DNA here is from genome assembly GCA_949987675.1 of Chymomyza fuscimana. Classification (NCBI taxonomy): domain Eukaryota; kingdom Metazoa; phylum Arthropoda; class Insecta; order Diptera; family Drosophilidae; genus Chymomyza; species Chymomyza fuscimana. The sequence continues at coordinate 44,296,067 of OX465088.1, read as the reverse complement.
TCTTTCATATCCAATAAAAATATATATAAATGAGCGACTGTTATAAGCCAAAATAATATTTTTCTTCTTGCACCAAAAAATCAATTTACTTGAAGTTCATTGTTGCATTGTGTATTGGTGCAGTATTGCAGAAGTGCTACACTTACACCATGAACGACGCTTGTGTGCGTAACAGTGCATAGAAGCTGTAAACAACTGTCATACGGCGTACCTCGTTTTTTTTTGGTGAAAATTCATTTTTAAAAATAGTTATACCTTTATAAGCATGGTTGCAAGAGTGCAACAGTTAGAGGCAACGGTTTGAATATACCTAAAATAAATGTTCTTTGCTTAAATATAGGAAAAAAATAAATTTTTTTAAATTGTGAAAAGTCGCTTTTTAACTTCGAGTTCCGGTATAAAAATAACAAAAATTTAACATTTTTAGTTTTAAAAGCATTTTTAATGTGATTACGCTTAACGGGTAACACCAGTGTAGAATCTTCAGAAATTTTTTTTTTTTTTAGCTACATTGGTAGATAATTATGTTAGAAATGTTGTCCCAGTGTTAAAACTTTAAGCGCGTTTATTTTGAAATCACTTTTTTTTCGAGTGGCTTCACTCAGTAAATACCCGAACGATTAGAAATTTTTATAACATCATTTTCATTGACAAAATAATAAAAACTTTTTATTTTACAACTTATTTTCCATGATTTTTTTGACGAAAAAATATTTATTTCCTCATGCAATTTTTTTTAAATATTTTTGAAAACCCCTACGTGGTTCACTTGCTTTTCGTCCATAGATTAAGAGGAAAAAATGTCTTTATTTTTCAGATCAATGGTGACGTCAAAAAGCTGCAGCTGTGGAGGCCTCTCTACGACATTTTGTATTTTATTATTTTGGAAAAACTAATTTTTGTAGCTCAAAATATGTATAACTTTGAATTTTGAATATAAAATAAAGTTACTTTGAAAAAAAAAAATCGAAAAATTACCTTAAAAAACCATGCTCCACACTGGTGTTACCCCTTCACGATTGTAATCCTTTAATACAGGTATAGCACCAGCCTTCGTCGCTTGAGCAACTGCGTCGTTAAATGCACCAAGAAAAAATATTCCTCTGAAAAATCCATTCTATCTGTCTAGTGCATTCTTCTGTACATTTGGTAGCTTCTTTTGCTTCTTTAATACATCTCGTAACACCCATCCTACCAATTTTTAGCACATCTATTCAGTGAATTCTTCTCTATTTTTGCTACTATCTTTAATTCATTCCTTCCGCTTTACATATAAGTCTCACAATTACTCAATTTATCTTTCCAAAATGCTTAAGTACTCTATTGGTTTTTTCGCCCAGTGTAGTCAACAACTTTAGTAGTGCAAGGGTTGAGCTCTGCTTTTTCGGATTTGGGTAAGTGTAAGAGCACAAGCTAAACCTTTTTTAGTATTTTCTTTACAGTTTTATTTTTTTGCAAGATTTTTTTGTTTGTTTTTGTTTTGTTTGGTTTTGGGTTTGCTTTCTGCTACTATGTTTTTTTTTTTGTATATTTTATTTTTGCTTTTTATGGCCAATACGTGTGGTGCTGTGTGCTGCATATTATGCGCATAACTTTTAAGCATGCCAAGCCTGAGCTCTGATCCCCTGAACAGAACCACTCTGCAGCTCACCCCCCCTAACCAAGAGTTACCTTCAACTAACTACTTTTAACGTTGTTGTTTTGTTAGTGTGTGCGTGTGTTGTGCTTTTACTACTTTTGCTGTTTTTCAATTTCCATTTTAGTAGTCGTTCACTCGACTTGCTCTTTTTCTCTTTCGAACTCAACAACTTAATCGTTTTTGCGTTAAGCATACGCACTGTATGCTGTTTGTCGGCCTTCCCATGCAAATTTTGCTCAGTTAGCCTTAAGCTTTATCTATGTATGAGTTGGTATTCCTCTGTGTGTATGTGTGTTCATATCTGTGTGTGCGTTCTGTTGTTTTCTCTTTACTTGGCTGTGTTCTGTCTGTATTCCCGCTCTGTTTCCTTGTTATGCTAAGCTCGTAATAACCCATTTTTTAGTAAATTTTCAAAATGTCGAAAGTAAACAAATTGCAGATGAGTTTATCCACACGCAGGCCAGCAAACAAACAAAACACAAGAGACCAAAAAACATTGAGCACATTTGCCACAACCCCGACCTCCCCCCTGTCCTAAAGCTAGTTATCATTGCTGGCTTTTATTACACTGACCAACAGGCGTTTTGTACAAATGTCGAGTTTTTATCTGAACGAAATTTATTCAAAGCAAGTTGCTTTGGAAGCTTTTTTTGGTGGGGTATATCTCTCACTTTTACAACTCGTTTTTGGAGATTATTTTATGTATTATTGTCTATGTTTTTGTACCTAAATTTTCCACTTTTTAAAACAAAGACATTATTTGTTAAAGCATGTGTGAAACTTTGACTAGCCGTGGTTGAATGTTTTACAAAAACTTTAATTTTTCACATATTTTTGCAAGCTTTTTACTTTACAAAATGAGTGTAAATTATAAAATATTAGTAAGAGGTTTAAAAGCCGATTTGAAGCAATGTCTGAACAAAGGCATTGATAATTAGAAAATGGCAACGAAGTAATCAATTACTCTATTGAAAACTTTTGTGTAACTGAACCATAAACTAAAAAGTTAAATTAAAAATATAAGAATTAGTACGCCTTCATCTATCGCAGTTTTTTAAAATTCGTAATTTTCAAAAAATTAAAATTTTGAACAGAAAAATTTAAAAGGAACATAATTTTATATATCTTAACTCAATTCAAGACATACTTTTTTTGTTTCAAAATATTTTTTAAAATTAATGAGTTTTGGATGTATACAAAATCCAGAAAAGCAAAAAAGAATGTTTTGTACGAAAATTTTTCCGAAATTAAATTATAGAACCGTTTTAAAAAAGCAGAAGTGGAAAAAAGAATTTTTCGTCTTTTGATGCCTTCTATCATAATTTTTCAAATTTCGTAATTTTCACAAAATTACAATCTTTAAACATATAAAAAAAATTTTAATAAACTGAAATTCTATTTAATATATAATAAATATAATTTATACTTTTATAAATATTTTTAAAAAATACCTTTTTTTTTCATAAAAATTTTGAAAAAGTGTTGAAACTCATAAATAATAAGATTTTGAAGCACTTTTCGTTTTTTTCAATTATTAAAATATTGAAATTTTCGCTAATTAGAATTAGTGTAAAAATAAAAAAATTTTCTTTAAACGTTAGTTTAATTGAATTTTTGCTTTTTTAAAAATATTTTTAAAAAATTTTTTCAAATCTTGGTAAAAATGAAAAAAGCTAGCTGCAAATACTAACTAACTAAATTTAAATTATTCATAAATCGTAATTTTAGCACAAATAAAATTTTTATTTAATAAATTTTTAAATTTGAATTTATTTTTAATAAACCTTGCTTAATTTCAATATATGCTTTACCTTCTTAAAAAATAGCGAAAATCTATGCAAAATTCACAAATTTTATAAGAAAACTTTTTTTTTTTTTTCATGTTTATTATAATTTAATTAATTAATAAAATTTTATAGTCTTCAAAATGCCAAAGTTGTCTGCAATTCTTCTTTTTAAAAATAAATTAATACTCTGGTAAAGGGATCGATCTTAAATGCTCTATCAAAGTAAAATTCATTTAATTCGATTTATAATTTTATTCAACTATTTGGAAGGATTTTGCTTACAAAAGCAATCTATATCTATTCAAGTAATTCACTGCGTCTCAATTTCCTTAAAATTTTAATGCCACCTGGAAGATGCCTTAAGACAGTCCTTTTTAATACATTATAATAGATTTTCTTTAAATTTTTAGTGTACCCATCAAAATAGACAAATTAATACTCAAGAGAAACTTTCTGAACAAAGATAACTTAATCCAACCGATTTCCCAAATACTTGCAAATTGTAGCAGTGTCTTTAGCAGCAAAAATTCTCAAGATTGTGTTTTTATGGGTAGGCTATATATCAAATTTACATATTGTGCATTATATGACAGATTGCACCTATGGCACATATACAAGGCCATTTCTTGTAGCTATGTGTTGCAGCATGTAAATGGATGTTTATAAGCGGCAACTCTTTCGTTTAGACGACCTTCTCTCTTAATACTTTCTCACTCTCTCAGATGGCTTTTATCGCATAAATCCACTTAGTAAATGCCATGTGGACTGTAAAAATTCCATTGTGAGCAAGATTATGTACCTTGTACCTAAAAGCGGATGAGCTGGGGAGCCTGTTTTATATGATTTATGCGCTGGCAAACTGCAAAAATGTAAATATATATCAACCTATACATAGTATATATGTATAATACTTTTATTCTTTTTTTTTCTGAATAACTTGGCATAACTTATATGCAATTTTATTGCTTATCGCTGATTATTTCAATTGTTCGTTGCAATTTTAAGGTGCAGCCTGAAAGTATGCTGCACTTTTTTGTTAAGTAAAAAAAAGGCTTTGTGTGTGTGTGTGGCAAATGCGCTTAATGATGGATTAAAGCTGCACCAATTGAAGGGGGGCAGAGGAGCAGAGAGCCAGTGGCAGCTAAGGGAGTAGCAGCAGTCGCCGCGTGATAAAAGCCAAACAAAAGCGCCAACTGACACAAAAGTCTGCATAATCAATCAGCTGCCGTCTGTCAGTCCGTCAGTCAGTTAGTAGTCCCTTTACACTCTTTGCCGCTCTTTGTGGCACACTGTGTATGTGTGTTTTTGTGTCAGTATATGACTGTACTCAGTCTGCGTTTCGGATAAAGTCAAGTAAACGTGTTGCAACAGCAACAACAACAACGGCAACAACAATGCAAAATAAAATTTGCTTACGCAGCTTTCTGCCACCGTCGCCGCATACTTCCGGTTCGGTTCTCTTCTCTGCCACTGCTGCTGCGCTGCTTCCTCAACATCTCTCTAGTGCAGCACAAAAGTCAGCTTCGAGCTGGCAAGTGTAAAAGCTTTTAAACATGCTATACACTGACATAAACACACACAAGCGCACCCATACCTACGAGGGCAGTCTGAAAAGTAATTGGCCTACCAAAGTAGTAACTACTTAAAAATAAAAACCTTTTATATATTTTTATTATCTGCCTACCTTATTAGGTGCTCTATTCTGCAATATTAAGAGGGGGCTCGAATTTGTGTACCTGCCTAGTTCTAGAGCGGTAATCGAATCTGTTTTATTTGTGCCTCGAACCGTTTCAAAAGCTCCGAATTAAATTTCAAGGTTATCCTACTTAATGCCTTTTTAAAAATAATTGGCATGAGTTATGCCACAGAAATCAACTGCTTCGACTCTTTATGGTATCTGTTCTATAATAATAGATCCAAGTCTCATCTACAGTTATAAGACGGCGAAAAATGTCCTTATTGCCATTCAACATCACTAAAAAGTATTTTTAAAGGGTTACACGATCCAGCATCCATTCTTCATCACCTTTCTCATATCCAAATGTTGATGCAATATTTTGTCCCATCATTTGCCTCAGCAATCAAGCACACCCTCACTCAACTATATCCACTACAATTCTTTGGATCTCGCCAAAAATTTCTGGTGAATTTATTTTGGTCGGCCTGTGGGGTTTTTATCAAAAACATTTGTTTGTCCCTTCTGCTCAAATTCACCTGAACAATATTTAATAATTAACATTTATTAATTGAAATTTACTTCTCTGCTCATCAATCAATCATTAAATTTTGTTTATTTTTGGGATAAAAAAACTAACACTCTCTGACAAATATTAACAAAAATTTGTAATTTTCGCTTGATCACCTACTTTTCAGCCTACCCTCGTACGCACAACCAGAAATGCTTACACACACAATCATGCATAGTTACAGCTGTGCATAAGCTGCCATCAATGTAATGAAGATGTATTTGCATATTGTACCATCATTGCAGATTTTGTTGCACTCTCGCTCTCTCCCCTTCACCAACTCTCTGAGCTCATTCCCTCTCTCCCATATCTATGCCACGTCTTTTCCATTGCTTTTAGTTACTACTCTTTGGATTTTTAGCACTGTGGCTGCCAGCTGCCATGGCACTCATGGGTCTCTCTCTCTCTATATGTGTTGCGTTTTATTGACATGCAAGTGTCAGTGTGTGCGTTTGTATGTCCTGTCAGTGCATGCGTATGTGTGTGTATGTTATCAGTGTGTCTATGCCATGGACAGCTGACTGTTAGTTGTAGCTTTTGCCGCCGGTTTATGGAGCGTCCCAAAAAAAAATAACGCAAAAATATACCGGATATAAAAGCATGGCGCGTCGATGTTTACATGCACTTGGTACACCAGGATGCACAAGGTATTAAGATTCTACAAGAAGCACAAAACACAAAATTTAAAAATTTTGCACAGAAACTACTCCAAGGCTCTCATCCTTTGGCAACCACTAAACCTGGATTCTTTAGCCTTTGACAGACACTATTCCTAGATTCTAAGTCCTACTTCCAGATTCTCCGCCTTAGCCAGGCTCTGCGACTACATTCTCAGCCCTTCTCAGACACTGCGCCTTGATTTTCAGCCCTTGACCGACACTATTGCAGGAATTTTATCGGTTAACAGGCAATACTCCTAGATTCTCAGCCTTTGGCAGACTCTACGTCTCTACATTCGCAGCCCTTGAAAGATATTACTTCAAGAGTTTCCGCCTTTGACAGACAGAAAGCCTACAATCTTACAGACAAATAATACTTTAGATTCTCAGCTTTGGACAGACACTATTCCTTGATACTAAGCCTTTGAAAGACACTACTCCCAGATTCAGCCTTTGCCAGATATATATTATTATAGATTATAATCCTACATTCTCAACCCGTGACGGACTACACTACTTGTGGAGAGACTCCTCTCCTAAATTCTCTACTACTACTCCTGCACTAAGAAGCTAAGCCAGCTAGTGGGAAGAGCTAGGCTTAGGTCCCCAACTTGATGGATTTAAGAATAGAGTAGTTCGCAAGCAAATTATTTTATTATTTTTTTTTTTTTTGTAGCATTAGAAAATTTTAATTTCCCATAAAAAATATCCTAAAAATTCAAACTTAGAGAATCAGCTTAAATAAAAATTGATTTTTTTAACACAAAAATTTGAAGCACAGTTTTGAATAGAGTAGAGTATGGTTTAATTTCTTCACAGACGTTTCCCAATCTTTTCATTCTAGTTGCAAGCGTTACAAACCGCTAAATAGGACTTGTAGTACCCACTATACAAAAGAGCATTAAATTGGAGCACCAACACGCTTTTGTTGTGCATTTCTCAGTTTGGAGCTGGCAACTGAAATTTTTGCATCTGCGGTTAAACTAAGTGGTG